>LR812527.1:60459405-60652632 GCA_903798195.1 Danio kyathit
GCTTGGCACTCCTGTGTTTGGGAATTTTTGCCCATTCCTCTTTGCAGTACCTCTCAAGCTCTATCAGGTTGAATGGGAAGCGACGGTGTACAGCTATTTTCAGATCTCTCCAGAGAGATCAATAGGATTTAGGGCTGGGCTCTGGCTGGGCCACTCAAGGACATTCACCGAATTGTTGTGAAGCCACTCCAGTGATATTTTGGCGGTGTGCTTTGGGTCATTGTCCTGTTAGAAGATAAACCGTCACCCTAGTCTGAGGTCAAGAGCACTCTGAAGCAGGTTTTCATTCAGGATGTCTCTGTACATTGCTGCATTCATCTTTCCCTCTATCCTGACTAGTCCTCCAGTTCCTGCTGCTGAAAAACATCCTCACAGCATGATGCTGCCACCACCATGCTTCACTGTAGGGATGGTATTAGCCTGGTGATGAGCGGTGACTGGTTTTCTCCAAACGTAACGCCTGGCATTCACTCCAAAGAGTTCAAATTTAGTCTCATCAGACCAGAGAATTTGGTTTCTTATGGTCTGAGAGTCCTTCAGATGCCGATTGGCTTCCGTCTGGCCACTCTACCATACAGGCCTGATTGGTGGATTGCTGCACAGAGGGTTGTCCTTCTGTAAGGTTCTCCTCTCTCCACAGAAGAATGCTGGAGCTCAGACAGAGTGACCATCTGGGTATTGATCACCTACCTGACTAAGGCCCTTCTCACCTGATCACTCAGCTTAGATGGCCGGCCAGCTCTAGGAAGAGTCCTGGTGGTTCCAAACATCTTCCACTTATAGATGATGGAGGCCACTGTGCTCATTGGAACTTTCAGAGCAGCAGAAACTTTTCTGTAACCTTCCCCAGCCTTGTGCCTCAAGACAATCCTGTCTCGTAGGTCTACAGCCAATTCCTGTGTCCTCAAGCTTGGTTTGTGCTTTGACATGCACTGTCAACCCTGGGACCTTATATAGACAGGTGTATGTCTTTTCACATCATGTCCAATCAACTGAATTTACCACAGCTGAACTCCAATTAAGCTGCTGAAACATCTCAGGAATGATCAGTGGAAACAGAATGTACCTGAGCTCAATCTAGAGCTTCACGGCAAAGTCTGTGAATACTGACGTACATGTGATTTTTCAGGTTTTTATTTTATTAAATTTGCAACAATTTCAAAAAAATCTTTTTCACATTGTCATTATGGGGTATTGTGAGTAGAGCTTGGAGGAAATAAATGAATTGAATCCATTTTGAAATAAGGCTCTAACTTCAAAAAAAAAGTGGAAAAAGTGAAGCGCTGTGAATACTTTCCGGATGCACTCTAAATTGTTTGCAACCACTTACCTTAAAAATATTTGGTAAATGCAATGAATAATTGTTTTAGTGTAGCAGGAATATTTTATAATTTAGATGGCACAGTGGGTAGCACGATCGACTCACAGCAAGAATGTCGCTGGTTCGAGCCCCAGCTGGATCAGTTGGTGTTTCTGTGTGGAGTTTGCATGTTCCCCTCGTGTTGGCATGGGGTTGGCACAGTTCAAAGACATGCGCTATAGGTGAATTAAATAAGCTAAATTGGTCGTGGTGTGTGTGTGTGTGTGTGAATGAGAGTGTATGGGTGTTTCCCAGTGTTGGGTTGCAGCTGGAAGGGCGTCCACTGCGTAAAACATATGCTGGATAAGTTGGTGGTTCATTTTGCTGTGGCGACCCCTAATTAATAAAAGGACTAGGCAGAAAAGAAAATGAATGAATGAATGAATGAATGAATAAAAAACTTTTTTTTATTTAAAACATCACACACAATTATCTTCCTAAAACACAAAAATCTAACAGGAAGATACTTGCTTTCAAAATGTTTCAAAATATTTATTCAGCAGATCACACACACACACTCACTGCTCAAAAGTGGAAACATTAATTTCTTAACTGACCACTAAACAAACACTGCTTTACTGTAGTACAGGCCTATAAATAAATCAAAGGCTGTTCTGGTCCAAAAATAAAACTGGTTTGCCACCCATTTACAATTTGTAGTTTTGTATCTACCCTCATATTCACCTTTTCTAAATCCTAAATTCCTCTAAAAGTATAGAGAAATTCTTCTCAGCCTGGCGCTGGAAAGTGTATGATGGCCAACCCTACAGAATGCGTGCATGATGCTTCTCCACGCAATAGACACTTTCGCCACAAAACCCCACACACAAAATTGTGTTCTTCACTTTCACTATATTCTGGAGAACATACCTTTACGTATAATCTTTACATTTTTACATACAGTGTGTTTATGGTTTTGTTGTATGCTACTGTATACACCAGTAGTGATTGGCCTAATGAACATTTGTGATTGGTGTTTACAGTGTACCTGTTACTCCTCTCAGCAGATTATTGTCACTGTAAAACATTGTACTGAAATGTAGATATAAGCCTATGAAAGAGCACAGAGCTTTAGATTTAGGACAACAGTGTTCACATGCTATACCCAAACATTTATTATTATGAAAGAAGTCTTTGCCGCTTGATGTAAATGCTTCAATCTGACACGTGCTTATGGCATTTATGTGTGCCATAATCAGTGTTGGGAATTAACTAGTTACATGTAACGGCGTTATGTAATTAAATTACAAAATACATGTAACAGTAATTCGCTACAGTTACTGAAAAAAAAAGTGTAATTAAATTGAAGTAATTAATTTGTTAAAAATGTATCTGTTTAATTAAATTAAATTAAACAGAAAATGTTAAAGATTACAAATGGGGATAACAATTAAAGATTTTTGATGTGCACAATGCCTTCTGCTAAGGCTATTTATTAAAGTGGTGCTATTCTGCTATAACTACACTTCTCAGTAGTGTGGCGGTAGCGTCGCTACTTTCTAAATCAAATAGCTTTTCAGTTACGAAGCTATTTTTTAGTCAAGTAGCGCAGTAGCGTCTACACATGCTACATTTACCAATTACGGATTAATAAGTGATGGCACCGACATTCACGGAGCTGTGTGGCCGGTGTCTAGCCGAAAGTAAATCCATATGACAGCGAGAACAACGATTTCTTCTTCTACCTGTTTTTTGCTGGTCGACAACAAACTTTTTGGTGCGTTACTGCCACCTCTCGCTCTGGGGTGCGTTTCCCAAACAAAGACGTAACTCGCGGCTGAACTATCATAGTCTGATGCATCGATTGGGAAATGAGCGATGTAGTGACGAGTGTTTCCCAAAACCCCTAGTTTCTCTGTCGCAGATCCATCGATTGAACCACATTAGTTATAACGTAAAACGCCCATAATGATGCTCTAAACGGGGTGGAGTAACAACTTCTTTAGAGAAGAACCACATCATTTCTTTGTGCAAATTATATTGTTTTACACAAACACGCATTTAAAATAAAATCCAATATTAGTTTTGCTAAAAACATGCTCTCGTTTTCCAAATTAATTGAAATATATGTAAACGGCACATATAGGACCTGTGTTTACTTTACAAAATATTATTGAGAACATTACATGTTCTATTCTAAAACATAAAATCACTTACAAAGCTAACACTATTCTAATATCATATATATATCATATAAATAAATAAATAAATAAATAAATAAATAAATAAATAAATAAATAATGAGACTCTTTAAGAAATGAAATTTACTATTTATTATTTATTAGGAAATGAAAAAAATCATACTTTAATAAATATATTTATAATATTAATGATGAGGACGATTATTATTATTTTTAAAATTATTATTATTTTTTTAAGTAGGATACTGTTTATTTATTTATTTATTTTAATTTCTTTTTTTTTTAAAAGTCTACTTTTACAATTTGACACATGCAAACCACTGCAGAAATGTTCTAACCAACAGGCCCATGTCATATACAGTACAGATACTTAATAAATAACCCATTGTAAATTAAAAGCATTAACGTATGCAATGTTTTTTGTTTTCACAAGCTTTGGAGACGTAACATAAATTCAGCTTTTAAATAGGGTCACCTATACCTTTTGCCATGAGCCACGACTGTGTTCCAAATGACATCAATGTTTTAAAGTGCACTGCGAAGGGAGCGCAATTGTAAACATAAAGATCGCTAAACTGAACTGTAAAAATGCTTTGAAAGCAAATTACAACATTCCAAGTTTAAATGTTAGAATGTTCTAAATGAATAGGGCATAGGGGGGATAAGTGGGAAAAGAACACAGCCAGGAATTATGTTTCTAACTACAGCTCCAGAGGTGTAGTTGCAATCATAGAAGTTTGCGCCACAGTTTGCGAATGTTCGTTGGAACGACGGATTTGGGAAACACAAAATCAACAAACTGTGTTTGTAACGACACAACTTGCAACCTTAGTTGGCTAACGATGGTTTTCGGAAATGCACCCCTGGTCGGTAATGTCTCCAACCAAGGCTAACATGAGAAATTTGCTTGATGGAAAGAGGACTGAGGGAGAGGAGGTATATATATATAGTTTACTGTAGTAAAGGCTAAAGCAGGGGTGCTCAACCCTGCTCCTGGAGATCGACCTTCCTGCTGAGTTCAGCTCCTACCCTGATCAAACACACCTGAAGCATTTAATTAGGAACTGAACAGCCCTAGATAATTACAGGCAATTGTGTTTGATATGGGTTGCAACTGAAATCTGCAGGACGGTAGATCTCCAGGAGCAGGGTTGAGCACCCCTGGGCTAAAGTATACTATGGTAATTCATGATAGCTACTAATGATACTACATTACGTAGTGTAATTTATTAATGAAAAGTTGTAAATATATATACAATATAAAGCTCATTCCTAAATATTTCCCTTTACTATTAATTACTATAGTATTTTAAATGTGTAACACCTGGTTTTATTGGATTTTTAGTTTTTGCTGTTAATATACTATAATTTATTCCTGTATGGTACAGCATATTATTTACAGTAAATAATTGAAATGAACAGTTATGCCTCATATGTTTCATTGACAGTTTTGTTGATCACTAAGATATGATTGACTTGGATTTAAGTTGCTTCAATTTAATAATGAAAATTGCAAAAATAGCTTAGATGTATTTTTTTTTATTGCAAAATCCACAAAAATCCCCCTGCACAACTAACTAAAATTTAGATTTTGTAACAACAGCAAACACTTTTTTGCTATAAGGTCTGGTTTTGTGGTGGCTGTACTTTAAAATGAAATGAATATAATCTTAATTGAAGTGATGAAAGATGTTGAAATTCTACCAGTAAACAGAGCCACTGTAAGATCACACCTACTTGGTATAAACGCTTGAAAATCATTTAGTTGAAATTATCCATCAGAAACTTAAAAGTAATCAAAATGTAATCAGATGTAATCAGTTACTTTACTTCTATAAAGTAATTGAAAAGGTACACTACTTATTACATTTTAAATAGGGTAATTTGTAATCTATAATCTATTGCATTTCCAAAGTAACCTCCCCAACACTGGCCATAATGTGTGCACATGTGTGCCATGTATGCCATTTATTTATGGCAGTGTTACATTTTGAAGGAAATATGAGGCATTTTGTGTGTGCAGTTTTGAGAATTGTGTGTAGAGTTTTGAAAAAAGGGGACACTGTTTTGAAATTGTGTGTAAGCAGTTGGAAAAAAACTAATACACAGATTAAAGTTCTCTGTAGCTATGATGGATTTCCGCCAATAGCTGGGTTCCTGTCTGTCCTTGTAATAAATCTTAATTTTAGCTTGATTAGGTTTTACAGTTTTTCTCGATTGCTGAAAAACAATTTCTGAACCCTTGCTCCATTTTATAAAACCTCATCTTCCCTATTTACAAAACCGCTGACTTCTCTTGCAAACTGAATCTTTTGCCTCAGAATATACATTATCAAGCAGTCAGTAAACAATCCAACACAAGACAGAAAACGCATTGTTCAAAACATATAGTTCTCAGGGAGGGGTACATTTTTAATCTCAAAGTTGAATTAAAATTTTCACCGGATGTTGATAGCAACCTAGAAAATCCTTCTATACTAACAGAACTAATTAGTTATAAATGAAGTTATGTGTAATAAAATGAAATGACATATGGAAATAGTATTGAACACATGAAGAAAGGGAGGTGTAGAAAGGCAGTGAAAGCCCAGACAGCAGCTGAAATCTCTCAGTAGTTCATCAGAAACCCTCTGCACTTCCTCAGTGTAAATGAATATCAGCTGCTTCAGTCCAGCATCTACATTAGCAGGATGATGAAGATGAAACCAGGGTGGACATTTCAGCAGGGCAATGATTCAAAACACAGCCAAGGAAACTCTCAAATGCTTTCAGAGAAAGAAAATTTTATATAAAGTAATAAATATGTTTCAGTTCAGTACTTTTTCTTTGTGTCATTCAATTGTTTACACACCTTATCATTTATCAGATTTGTTTTGTTTTATTTTTCTGTTTGTATTGTTTGGGTTTTTACCAAAATCTGGTTCAATTTCATGTCAACAGCTCCTTTAGAAATGTTATTCCTAGGAAATAACATGACGTGTTGTATACTTATTTTTCTCACTGTATATTATATTATATTATATTATATTCAGGGCTTTACATTAACACCCGCCAACCCGCCAAATGCGGGTAGATTTCAGTGGTGGCGGGTAAGACAGACACTTCCACTAGCCACTTTGGCTAGTTGAAAATAATTTTCCCGGATAATAATTCATAAAAGCAGGGTTCGACAATAAGGATGGTCCAATATGCATGCAAAGGCGATCTTAGAATTAAGAAGCAACACGACTGACAAAAATAATTACGTTCGCGTGAGCAATAAAAAAGCAGATAAATACTGAATGAAAGGATGATCTCTCGCAGCTGAGGTGATGCGCGCGACTGTTTAAAACGCATGCGCGCTCTCGTTTCCTTGCGTGAAGCAACTGTGTCTAGAAACACAGCTGATGTGATCGGTTCTCTTTCAAATAGACTAGACAAAAAGTGATGAACATGCACCCTCAGTCTTGCTGCTTTCAAGAGCTCCAGATTTGTATTTTTGTAAGCAGCACTTTCACTTTCACTATTATTTGAACTATTTTTTTATGGGTCTAACGTTAACCGTGTGCGTTATAATCCTTTCATTAGCACACGGTATGTTTATTTCCTACTTTCTTTTGCGTAATGTGGTTTAATTATCATTTTTTACAATAACATTGCTTTAATGGGAGATTACTCCCCATTTATGTGTTGTTAACTAGTGATCTAGGACCTTTAGCCAGGACAGATACTGTGCATATGTTTTGTTAAATAAAAAGTATAGTAAACAGCTATATTATGCTTGTTTTGACACATTTAAAATTTGTGGCTAAGAAATAATTAATTGTTTATGTTTGGTGTGGTCAGAGATACATTTGGTAAATCCTTCATTTTGAGCTCTGAAAATGATGTGAAATAAAAACTAATTGTAATACTATGAAACCATGACCCATTTGCTCATAAACATTTAGCAAGCTCATACACGACACACAAAAAGTGAAATGAATGAGGCATGTGGAGAAAACGCAACATCTAAATCAAGTAATTTTAGCATGTCAAAGTCATATTTATGTGTATAAAATATATTTTCCCAACTATAAAATTGTGGCTAGTGAAAA
Organism: Danio kyathit; assembly: GCA_903798195.1. NCBI lineage: Eukaryota > Metazoa > Chordata > Actinopteri > Cypriniformes > Danionidae > Danio > Danio kyathit. The sequence continues at coordinate 60,466,983 of LR812527.1, forward strand.
CGGCGAGTGGCTAGTAATGTTGGAAAACTACTAGCCACCATGGCTGGTGATCAAAAAAGTTAATGTCAAGCCCTGATTATATTATATTATATTGTAATATATAAGCTTATTCTGAACAGAAGCGCTAGATTTATACAGTTCTAGGTTAATGCATTCAGAGGCAACAACATTAACAATCTTTCTGTAATTTAATACCAAGATAATAAGACACATAAAGCTTTTTTTAATGAAAATATGAAATCCTCTACTAGATTTACCACATTAATAACTGTAGAAATGAATCATCAGCCTGTGGAAAGGGTTTCTGAATGTTACTAAATTAACTATTAATATTATTTCAGCTCGTAGCCGAGGTAAGTTCACAGTATCGCAGTGAATGTGGTGTCGTTCGTTCACTTACACTAATGTGATTCACTGTAATCACTTTCAGATGAGCAGTCTCTCTTTTCAGCGACTGTGAGAAGAGCCTGGATTCTGATTCACCGTCCCTGCAGGGTTTAATCATGTTACTGAGCAATTTAACGATTTCCTTACAGAAAAAAAAATGGCTGATAGAGATGCACTGCGATGTCACAATTCATTCCAGCTCACGGTACAATAATGAGCAAATGATTTCACCACTCTCTAAGCACCTTTTACTGAAGAAGATGAAACAATCACGCTTCAGACAAATCTCCTCAATCACTAACCTTAAGAACTTGATATAGATATGAAAGAAAATTCATACTGTTCTTTAAAACCTCAGCTAAAACTTTCATTTTCACTACATTCATTCATTTTGCTCCGGCGTAGTCCCTGATTTATCAGGGGTCGCCACAGCGGAATGAAGCATGAACATGTTTCACGCAGTGGATGCCCTTCCAGCCACAACCCAGTACTGGGAAACACCCATACACACTCTTACACACACACACACACACACACACACACACACACACACACACACACACACACACACACACACACTTATACACTACAGCCAATTTTGTTCACTCAGTTCATCTATAGCGCACGTATTTGGACCATACCTGCCAACACTACCGTTTTTCCCAGGAGTCTCCCGTATTTTAGACCCGTCTCCCGTATTTTTCTGTCTCCCGGTAAACTCCCAGAATCCCCCCCAACAAACCCACCACCACCCCCCCCCCCCCCCCTCAACATTTTGGTACAGTCTGAGCTGAAACCTGATGCTTGTGTGCGTGCTCTTCCGGTCGCGCGCAACCTCTCCGTGCTACAGTTCGCGCCCCTCCATATCCCCAAACCTCTCACCCCTCCCGCTCCCCGCTCTTCAGTTCGCACCAGTGTTGCCAACTTAGTGACTTTTCAAAAAAGCGACTAGGGACAAATCTAGCGACTTTTTTGTGTGTTACTGGAGATTTTTATAGACTGCCGTTTGTCCATCACTGTACCGTCCCTACTCTTCTCAACGAACTGCGGGTGATGCCGCTGGCCCCTCCCCCGCCTCAGAGCACTGACAGGCGGCCCAGTCCTCGTACAGCAGCCTCTCCCACCTGCAGCCTGACAGCAGATCACCCCTCTGCGTACCAACGGCAAATGATTTAGCACCGGGAGTGTGAAGGTATCTCCCTTGTACAGTCAAACTGATCTGCTTCTCCTTTATTTTAACAATTTAATTTGACCGTTTATTCTTTTCTTGTTCACAATCAGAGATGTTTTAAAGTGAGAGTTTCAGAACCTGTCTGAGTATATTACGTCTGAGAGATTACTGCAAATTCACTACTCCTCTATAATGATATACTGTATTCAAACAGCAATACATTTAGTTAAATTGACAAGCTTACATAAAGTGTAGTGCAAATATTTAAAATTTCCCATTTTTTTACCATAGGCTGTTAAACAAACAGAAATGGTAGAACGCGATGACGTAAGTAATATGCAAATTAGCGTATGACGTAATACGTAATATATCCCCCCCGTAAATTGTATCACAAAGTGTTACTGAAGGTTGAAAATAAGCTCAAAGAACAATCTTAAAGGATTAGTTCTGCCAAAATTCATGTTGTTTAAAACCCCGGAGACCTTTCATTCATCTTCAGAACACAAATAAAGATATTTTCCCGAGTTCACACTTACAGATGTTTTAAGAATAAAGTGTATTTGGAAGACACCCCAACTTGTGTTATTCCCCCTATCAGAAAAGAAAGAGACGTTGGGGTTCAAGTAAAGTGTCTAGCCCGGCCCAGAACACCCATAGACAAAGTTTAAGCTAGGTGAGGTGTCAGGGTGGTAGAGGGATGCTAATGTCGTGAAATAATGCAGGTAGGACAACTTTTGGTATTTATAGAGGTTTGGTCTAATGCTGATTGGATAATAGAATGATTGTCAATGATGTATTAGAATTGCTGAAACATCTGCGCATGCTCCTCCTGCAAATTTGTGAAATCACCCAATCTCTCACCCTCCATAAACAGGGAATAAATAAATAAATAATACATTTTTTAGTACTGTGCTTTAAAATAAATTTAAATAACGCAATATTTACTCTGTTATTTCAGTCCGGGTTCCCATTCTAAGCCAAATGTCAAACTCCCTGATTTTACTGACTAAAATGCTACATTTCTATCACTTATCCACCTTATTTTTCTTGTAAGAGCAGCGTAGCCATTGCAACCAAAATATGTCAAGACTTATGATCTCATTCGATTCCTTTAATCATTTTCCTTTGGCTTAGTCCCTTTATTTATCAGGGGTCGCCACAGCGGAATGAACCGCCAACCTATCCAGCATATTTACACAGTGAATGCCCTTCCAGCTGCAACCCAGTACTGGGAAACATCCATACACACTCATTCACACACACACACACACATACACACACACACACACACTACGGCCAATTTAGCTTATTCAATTCACCTATAGTGTATGTCTTTGGACTGTGGGGGAAACCGGAGCACCCGGTGGAAACCCACGCCAACACGGGTAGAACATGCATACTTCACACAGAAATGCCAACTGACCCAGCCTGGGCTCGAACCAGCGACCTTCTTGCTGTGAGGCGATCGTGCTACCCACTGCGCCACCGTGACGCCCCCTCCATTTATCTTCAGAACATAAATAAAGATATTTTAGAGGAAATCCAGGAGCTCTCTCACCCTCCATAAACAGGGAATAAATAAAATACCTATAAAGACCTTCCAGACCTTCCTTCCAATTGTCTTTTTATAGGAATTTACTAAATATCTTCATGGAACATGATCTTTAATATCATAATGATTTTTGGCATTAAAGAAAAATTGATAACTTTCTCTCATACAATGTATTTTTGGCTATTCCCAAACATTTACTTGTGCAATTTAAGGTCACAGATATCCAGAGATGGGAAGTAACAAAGTACAAATACTTCGTTACTGTACTTAAGTAGTTTTTTCTGGTATCAGTACTTTAGTCCACTACTTATTTTTATGACAACTTTTTACTTTTACTTCTTACATTTTTACACAAATATCTGTACTTTCTACTTCGTACATTTTTTAAACCATGCACGGTCGTTACTTTCGTTTTCATGTGTTTGGTGGCGCGATCTATATTATTTCTTGTCACTGCGCAATAATATAAGCGCATTTTTGATACTGTCAGTCTATTTTTCCTCATTCCCCACAGCTTCTTTAAGGCTATCGCGCACCTTATATGGCCTAGTTCACGAAAATTACAATGAGAAAGGCTAGGATTACTACGCAGTGACAGAAGGAGTCGGCGAATTTAACATGACTGATGCTGCCCTGTTTACAGGGTAATAAGACAACTTTTGCTCGATCGGATCACATGTAAACGGGACACATTCCAGTCAAAAACATGCTGCTTAAATGCTTAAGCCTTTTGTCCACTTCCGATTATACTGCACAGGCTTTCTCTGGTCTTTCAATCTAATACCGCGAAAAATAGTGCTTTTTGTAAAGATTAGTACATTAGTACTAAAACAATCAAATACTTTATAAAAAAAAAATGTAAGCATTGCAGTTTATTTCTGATGAGTTCATATTTCCTAATACATAATTTATGCTGTTTTTCAGTTTTTATTGACTATATGATTTTACATAGAGGCCTATACTGTTGTCTTCAATTAATAATTTTACCAAATATTTTACAACAACAAAGGTAATTAAACTGGGCAATTTATGTGTATGTTACCTGTCTTACCTGTGTATGTTGCTTTTAGCATAGAATAAATGTATTACAGTTTTTCTCAGTCACTTTGGCACATTTCTCAGATCAGAACTGAAATTTATAAAACAGTAGACCTAAATGCATTTCTCAAAACAACACGTATAAATAGCAAAACACCATGGATTACCTGCAAAAGCCAATCTCCTGCTCAAAATCCTGCTCATCTCCCAAAACTAAATTTCTGTGTCAGTGAACATGTCAGTGGCGTCAGAATGACATGTCCTTGTGTCATTGTACTGTATATGAATAAGACTCAAATTACTTAGTAGTCATGTTGTCAATAACAGTGTTCTCTGGAGGGCTGTTCTGGTGTAAACTATGGCATTATTTTTGCTGTTTGTACTGTAATTAGCTGCCAGATCATGTCATACTGATACAGAAAGGAAAAAAGAGCACCGCATAGCACAAAGAAAAGACAAATGTAAAAATGTGAACAGGACAACCTCCTTTTAGACCTTCATTAGAAAAAGTCCAGATTCACCTGGGAGAAATGTAAAAAATGCATTATGACTAAATATTAAGACAACTTGTTCAGGCATCTGAACGATTAAATGTTGTGGGGGTGAGTCTATTCAACAGAGATAAAATAATACATGTTGATCAACATGACATAAGCAACTGATAATAACATCAGAGAATTGCAAATAACCATTTGCATGGATGAACAAAAGCATTTGTAACTTGTTCATAAAGAGAAACTGCTTTTCTGATGTGCACAAGTGACACAATGATGATCTGAAGATTGAACTGTGGGTTTAGAGAATTTCAATTCTGATCTGAGAAATGGATCAAAGTGACAGAAAAACTGTAACAGAATTAATGTTTATTCATTAAATAAAATAACCACAATACAGGAAAAAACTTTGAAGTAGTGGGTTATATATGAGAGCTGCTCTTTGAAGAGAATAAGCAGCTTTAGCCTAATGCAAAAAAATAGTTTGCAGTCATGTCTGATAAGTATTTATTTTAGCAAAAGAAAAAAGTCAATATATTTTGGACAGAATTCAGTGTAAAATGTAAGATATTATTTATAAATATAGACAGAGTGTATCAACATGAATGGCAGCTGTTGTTCTTGATCTAACACCGGCAAAACTACATGCTGAATGCTGTGAGTTTACGTTAGGATGATTACCTACCTACAGTATCTCACTCGCTATCCTTCAGCTTCGTCCCTGATTTATCAGGGGTCGCCACAGAAGAATGAACCGCCAATTATTCAAGCATTTGTTTTACGCAGTGGATACCCTTCCCGCTGCATCCTAGCACTGGGAAACACCCATACACATTCACAAACACACACATATAAACTATTGCAAATTTAGTTGAATTATTATTCGCCTATACCGCTTGTCTTTGGGACTGTGGTTGAAACGAGTACTTTTTACTTTTTTACTTTTGTACATTTTTCAGGCGGTACTTCTTTACTTTTACTTAAGTACAAAAATGTAGTCAGTACTTCTACTTTTACCAGAGTCGTTTTAAACATGAGTATTTGTACTTCTACTTGAGTAAAGGATGTGTGTACATTTGCCATCTCTGCAGATATCTAATACATTTTTTAATCCTGTGCTTTAAAATACATGTAAATAATGCAATATTTACTTAGTATTTCCTTTACTCACTGATTTACTTCAGTACGGGTTCCCATTCTAAGCCAAATGTCAAACTCCCTGATTTTACTGACTAAAATGCTCAATTTCCATGACTTGCAGATGACGTTGTAGTCGGCCACAAAATGGGAGGGATTTGGATCCTATTTTTAATGTCAAGAAATTTTAATTTGAATTTAATCACTCCAGTATGACTGTGGACACACTATACCTACACAAAGTTCTGTCCAAACAGCTTCCAAAAGATGATTTTGGATTTTCAAATAAAAATAAAAGTATCAAAACAACTGCAAACTGTAATTTCGATCTCCACTGTAAATGCTTCACACGCAGAGTCTGTCCTCCAAAAAGAGTCAAGGTGGTTGCAGCTTTGACAGCGAATGAACATTAGAGGCTGAACCTTAGCTTTCACTCCTGTCACATCAAGAGCGTAATTCACCCTCAGTGGGTTTAATATTTCTCTCGGGTGACTGACGGACTCAGCAAGGTGTCAACAACGCAGTCTCTCGTCTTATTTTCGGCAGCGTGTGATCTGTGACTGTCATTCTAAATACTTGCTGAAAGAATGAAGTGGCACCTCGGACGTGACAAACATGAGTCTGCTGGACCGTCATGCATCTATTTATAAGGAGACAGACACAACAGTCGCACTCCTGGCCAACTTTATGCCCTAGGTGAGATAAGCGCATAAACAAACATAAACCAAACATGACTTTGTAGTTTATTGCGTAAGAATAGGACAGACTGTCCAGACATTGCGAAACATGAGGAGACTTTAATGACAGATTCTCCTCTGCTTAAAATATGTACGTTATACATTTAATCAGTTGCTTTTTTTACTTGATTTACCTTCCTAAGATTATAATTGACTATTCAAGTCAACGTCAGTCATTATGAATGTTGACTGGATTTGAAAATAACCCTTAATTTAATATCTTTAGTGTGTTTTTAAAGATTATCATTCATTAAAAAGGGTCATATCAGGGTTTTGGGGGTCTTTAACAACAGGCTGATTTGCATGCAGGGTCAAAAAACACTTTCATTGTCTTATAATATGCATTTATTTTACCTAATTATCCCAATGACTTTCATATGAATCGTTCAGCGACTCATTTGTTTCCAAACCCCTCCTTAGCGTGATGCTAATCTGCGCTGATTGGTCCGATGACCCAGTCTGTTGTGATTGGTCCACTGCATTCAGCTTTAAGACAGAGAGAAACGGCCTCCACGGCTTATCAACATTGTTACGGCCCATTCACACGCTTCACAAGCTTCAACGCTTCCCATTCACTTTGAATGGGTGACGTCAGGCGTTGCCGAACTGCATTGTGGATTGGAAACGTCAGCTAATCAGATCGCTGTATACAAATACACCAGCTCAGACAGTGGCCTATTGCTGACTAATTTTATTGGCTGCTGCTGCTATGACAATCGCGTCAGCCCCAACTTCAGACACGCCCTCTGTCAAGCGTTGACACTGAAGCCCCGTGTGAATGAAGCAGAGTATATGTGTGAGCCCCATGCAGAAGTGCATTAAAGCAATGCAATTAAACACCAGCATATTGCTCTATTCCTAACCATAAGTAATACGTTGGGCACACTATAATGTTTCAGGTCATCAAACTAATTTAAATATTAGTCAAATATAACACAGCACAAGTAAATGTGACATTTAGTTATCAAATTAAGTTTTCTTATTATTATTATTAAGGGAAAACAAAACACAAAACTACATAGCTCTGTGTTAAAAAAAAAAGTGTTTGGACTTTGGACTTGGAATTCCACTTCTCAATGGCTGAAGAAAAACAAAATGAAGACTTTGGAGTGGCCTAGTCAAAGTCCTTATGTGAATCCAATTGAGATGCTGTGGCATGACCTTAAAAAGGTGGTACATGCTCGAATACCCTCCAATGTTGGCTGAATTGCAACAATTTTACAAAGATGAGTGAGCCAAAATTTCTCCACAGCACTGTAACAGACTCATTGCAAGTATTGAAAAAATGCTTGACTGCCATTGCTGCATGCTAAGGGTAGCCCAAGCAGCTATTAAGATTGGGGAAAAAACTTTTTCACACTAGGGCTATGTAGTTTTGTATTTTGTTAACAATAAAAACTTTCATTTCAAAACTTCATGATGTATTTACAGTTGAAGTCAGAATTATTAGCCCCCCTTTGATTTTTTTCTTTTTTAAATATTTCCCAAATGATGTTTATCATAGTAAGGAAATTTTCACAGTATGTCTGATAATATTTTTTCTTATAGAGAAAGTCTTATTTGTTTTATTTCGACTAGAATAAAAGCAGTTTTACATTTTTAAAAAGACATTTAAAGGTCAAAATTAATAGCCCCTTTAAGCATTTTTTTTTTCGATAGTCTACAGAACAAGCTATCGTTATACAATAACTTGCCTAATTACCCTAACCTGCCTAGTTAACCTAATTAACCTAGTTAAGCCTTTAAATGTCACTTTAAGCTGTATAGAAGTGTCTTAAAAAATATCTAGTCAAATATTATTTACTGTCATCATGGCAAAGATAAAATTAATCAGTTATTAGAAATGAGTTATTAAAACTATATGTTCAGAAATGTGTTGATAAAATCTTCTCTCCGTAAAACAGAAATTGGGGAAAAAATTAAACAGGGATAATTCAGAGAGGCTAATAACTGTACTTGTGTTATCTTTGACTAACATTTAAATTTGATAACCTACTGTCAGCTAGCGTTTCGGAAGTGTTATCGCAGAGCAAAAAAACACAAACAGTGCACAGAAGTATAAATGCTTAGCAACATATGCAAGGCAGGCGCTGTGGGTCACGCCGATCACGCGACGGAGAAGCTTTTAGGGGGCAAACACTTTTTTCACACCACTGTTTATACTGCAGTGCTTCCCATGCTTAGACTTTACTTGGGCGGGCCACCCAGGTATATTAACGGCCGCCCAAGTATATTTGGTGACACATCTTTTTTTTTTTTTTTTTTACTATTATTATCATCCTTTTACATAATTTTGTATCCGCCCAAGATAGTCAAACATTCGCCATCGATTAACCAGTGGAAAATCTTTTCTCGTTCACTTGTTTTGTAGGCCGACAGCTCGCGTGTGCGTGTGACCTGTCAACACTCCCACAGGTAATCTCATATGCTCTGCAGACCCACAGAGACGTGCCTTTTTTGGCACTTAAAAAATGCACCAGGCCATAGTCTCCAAATTCAATTTTTTCAATTTTATTCATGTTTATTTCTATACAATGTAGATTGTGTCAAAGCAGCTTAACTTAGTCCAGGTAAAGTCCAGATTTCAGAGTTGAAGTTCAGTTTAGTTCAGTGTGGTTTAAATTTCACTGCTGAAAGTTCAAACACTGAAGAGCAAATCCATCGAAGAGCAGCTCCTCAAGTCCCAATCCGAGCAAGCCATTTCGTACAATCAAAATCTATAATTGTGGCATCCCTAATTGTTAGGTAGTTTAAAACATAACATATGAATGTGTTTGAATGTAGAAGAAGCCTACTTGAGCAATACACTGATTTTGAAATACAACATTTGAATATGTTTGTAAAAAAAGCCATATTGCACAATGCAGTGATGTTATGTAGTTTCAAAATACAATATATTAACATTTTAATGTAGAAAAAGCCAACGTGGGTGTCTTAAGAATACAACATATGGATTCCTATATTGCCGTTGTGTCATCACTTTTATTGCAAGTCATATCTCTCCGGCCCCTCATTTGGGATGCTTTCCATGAACTGCCCCCCATGACAAACTAATTGAATAGCCTTGGTGTAGGGTCATACACCCAAAGCGATTCACAAAAATATGGGGGGGGGGGGGTCTCTCCACACCACCACCAGTGTGCAGCATCCACTTGGATGATGCAATAGCAGCTGCAGAACAATGGCACCAGTGCACTCACCACACACCAGCTATTGGTGAAGTGGAGACAATGATACAGCCAATTTGGTGGATGGGGATGATTGGAAGGCCATGATTGGTAAGGGCTGATGGAGGGAATTTGGCCAGGACACCGGAGTTACACCCCTACTCTTTAAGAGACATGCCATGGGATTTTTAATGACCACAGAGAGTCAGGACCTCGGTTTAACGTCTCAACCAAAAGATGTCGCTCACTGACAGTATAGAGTCCCCTTCACTATACTGGGTCATTAGGACTCACACAGACCGCAGGTTGTGCTGGCCTCTCTAACACCATTTCCAACAGCAACCTTGTTTTCCCATGTGGTCTCCCATTCAGGTACTGACCAGGCTCAGCCCTGCTTAGCTTCAGTAAGTAACTGGTCTGATGCTGTGTTCACACCAGACATGGTACGCACAGATAAATCGTGCTATTTGACGCAAAAAACTATTTGAGTTTACTCGCTTCATTAGCGCATCAAATTCACTTCACAACAGACACGGAATCGTGTAATGGGCAGGGCTTCTGTCTGCCCGGTGACTCTAGCTTCGTTAATAAATGGCTAACATGGATTTTATTAAGAAAATAGTTGTGTTTATGTGCTTTATGAAGGCTGAAAAACAGCGTCGATTCGTTTGGAGCCGTGTCTGAGTCCATTAGATCCTTTCAGAGGTGCACCCAGCTCTGGGAGTTCATAAACTGAATATATATTGAATATAACATATTGCTTCTTACCTATAAAGCTTTAAATAATTTAGCTCCTGTTTATCTAACCAACCTTCTGTCTCGCTACAATCCAACCCGCTCTTTAAGATCTCAAAACTCAGGGCTTCTGGTAGTACCTAGAATATCAAAGTCGAGTAAAGGAGGTCGAGCCTTCTCATTTATGGCTCCTAAACTCTAGAATCCCCTTCCTGATAATGTCCGAGGCTCAGACACACTCTCACAGTTCAAAACTAGATTAAAGACCTATCTTTTTAGCAAAGCATACACTCAGTGCATCACTTAGCAATATGACGCATGATGTGCCCCAAGCAGGTTTTTGCATCTCGTTTATATACTGTACACTATGAACAGCAGCTACGCTAATTATTCTCTTTATTCTCTATTTCCACCTGGGGGTACTCATCCCAAGGCCCTCAGACTATGCAGCGCCACTGATGCGATCCAAGACCAGCAACGAGATGATCCCAAGGTTTTCATAATCCTGGACAAGGCCGTATCCTGAGCAGCTGCTGTGGTGGTCATGGTGGAGTGGAGAGCATGAGACTGATTCCTGTGACGCTCCAGGGCCAGACGAGTCTTCGCTGAGGTCCAGCATTCTCCAGCCTCCGGTGCCTAGACTGCAGCTCTGCACAAGACGTTTGGCCATGGTCGTGCCCAACTGAGCCTGGTTTCTCTCGAGGTTTTTCAAATTCTTCACTTTCGCCTATTGGTGAAGTTTTTTCCTCGCCGCTGTCGCCACTGGCTTGCATGGCTCGGGATCTGTAGAGCTGCGCATCGGTGGATTTGCTCTTCAGTGTTTGGACTCTCAGTAGTGATTATTAAACCACACTGAACTGAGCTAAACTGAACTGAACTTAAACACTCAAAACTGAACTGACACTGTTTCAATTCACTATAATCTTCTATGTGAAGCTGCTTTGACACAATCTACATTGTAAAAGCGCTATAGAAATAAAGGTGAATTGAATTGAATAAACTCCTCCATAAACTTAACCTGGATGATGGAGGCTTTCAGCGGTGCTTCTGACTGAGCCAAGCCCAGTTTGATGAACTGTTGTCGGTGTTGGCAGGAGGATTTTCCCCCGGGACACCAACAACAGGTGCTATGTCATAATCACGCCCCCACAAGAGCAAGCTCCTGATTGGTTAACATGGCGTGAATGTCCGCCACCTCATTCACACGTATGCATTGACTTAACATGTAAATCACTCAAGCTTGATGCTTCTTCCGCGTCTGGTGTGAACGCAGCATTAGGCTGCAGGGTGATATGGCTGTGGCATTTAAATTTGCCTTATTTAAATAATCTTTTTATTGTAATTATTAGATTTTTAAAAAATCAAGTATTTGGAAAGCACTGTACTGCACACACACACACACACACACACACACATGAATTTTGTAAATGGCCTATTTGAAAACTGTACTGTAATTCTACAAAAAAAAAACAATTCAGTCTGAATGGGCCTGACACTTCTGCACATATGTATCAATCCCATGTTCAACAGCCTATAGCATTTTGCTTCCCTGCACTGGAATGGAAGCAATGACAACATCACTGTCACGATATAACACCTGTAATGAGGTGCTGTGTCGAAAACAGATATGCAGCCATTTGCATTATCCGTGACACTCATGGCAAAAAAAAAACATCACAACCAGGTGTTCGTACCAGCAAAATGTCGCTGCAATATCAAACACATTTCACAACGGGTGTCAAATTCACAGCGGGCGCCTGCTATCAATGGCGTGTCATAAAACCTGCGTCTTTTTCCTGAATGTGTCTATAACCCGTGCCGCAAAAGTCATTTAAAATCCACACAAACATTTCATAACGTGCGTTGGGAAAACAAATAAAAGCCTTTTTTTTTCCCAGGGAAAGTGCATGTGGCAGCGTCTCCCCGTGTTTGTAATGGCTTTAATGACTGCTCGCTCAATAATTGGATCTGCGATAATAAAATCGCATTTGTCTGTTTAATATACATGAATAAATATTTGCTGCTTTGTATTCAAAGTTAATGTCCTCCTGCAACCCAAATTACCCGAAATGTTTGCTTTTTTCCCCCCCTCAATATTATGGTAATGATTGTACTGTTGTTTATCATCGTACAATCAAACAGGTCGCATCTATTGTCAATTCATAACTTGAAAGCGGGAGACGCGGCGCGCACATATTTCATCGCTAATGACTTTGTGTCACGGTTCCTCTGCTAATAGAAGTTGGATAACAACCCAAGGCCCTTTTCAATTGATTTGCAGCAAATTAATTTTGAGTGAAATGGAAATTTGATCATTTATGGATCCAATCATCTTAGCAGCCTTGCATAATACAAAACACCTCAGCTTCACTAGTAGGAAATAACAATCACTAATGAGATTTCTGGACTGACTGCTCCTCCAAAAACAGAAGTAATATTTTGCAATTCAGACTTTTTTAAGCTAAAGACTCTAATCTCACTTGAAGGTAATCCTACTTGTGTCTCCATATGAGATGTGAAATCAATATGAACTCTTTTTTTCATCTATTTAGTGACTGCGATATACAAACAAATATGCATTTGATCATTAATAATCAAGAATTTGGTTTGAAGGTGAAAGCATGTAAAAAGGTCAATGTTCTCCTAGCAAATTCAACAAGCATATGCCATTTAGTGGTGTTAGTGAGGCCAGCGGGGGGCGCCCAACCTGCGGTCTGTGTGGGCCCTAATGCCCCAGTATAGTGACGGGGACTCTATACTGCTCAGTGAGCGCCGTCTTTCGGATGAGACGTTAAACCGAGGTCCTGACTCTCTGTGTTCGTAAAAATCCCAGGATGTCCTTCGAAAAAGAGTAGGGGTTTAACCCCGGCATCCTGGCCAAAAATCTGCCCACTGGCCTCTGTCCATCATGGCCCCCTAATCATCCCCATATCATAATTGGCTTCATCGCTTTGTCTCCTCTCCACCAATCAGCTGGTGTGTGGTGTGCGGTCTGGCGCAAAATGGCTGCCGTCGCGTCATCCAGGTGGATGCTGCACACTGGTGGTGGATGAGGAGATTCCCCCGTATGTGTAAAGCGCTTTGAGTGCTCAGAAAAGCGCTATATAAATGTAAGGAATTATTATTATTATTATTATTTAGTGTAGTTTTCTGGCTAATATTCTGGCTACTGTTGTCTTTCCTTTTTTCTCCATACACTCAAAAAAATAACTCATTGGATGAACTCAAAATAATTGAGGGCAGGATTTCCATCCAATAAATTTGTTTAGCACCAACTAAAAAAAACTATTTACACAATTAAATGCAATGGAGTTGGTCCAACATGATTTTATCAAATAAAAGTTTAAATACATTTGTATTTTATTTAACTCAAACTCAAAGGTCTGATAATATCATGTATGTCTATTAGGTGTCGTACATTTTAAAGTCTCTTAGTTTTTTTCGAAGTTATCCTAAATGAACTAAAAGAGCCATTTTAAGCATATTTCATGAGTTACATATGCACAGTGGTGGAAAGAGTACTGAAAAATCAGACTCAAGTAAAAGTACCATTACTTGCCTAAAAATGTAGTGCAATTTGAGTAAAAGTATCTGTTGTGAATATTACTCAATGTATGAGTAAAAAATAGACCATTCGAAAGTACTCAAGAGTAGTGAGTATTACGCTGTTAAAAGCTGATGCATTTACATGTAATTTGTGCATGTGTGTGTAAACGTAACGTGTAGTGCATCTACTTATTGTCCAGCATGCACAAAACGTCATAAGACGTTATTATTAGGTTAGATTTAGGTTGTGATGTCGGGTGACCAAAATTCTATGTCTAGCCAGCGTCTAAGGACAACGTTATTTTGATGTCTAATAATGACATGAAATGACATTAATATTTGGTTAATTTTAGGTTGTTAGAAAGTGACCAAAATCCAATGTCGAGTCAACATATTAAACCAACGTTACATTAACGTCAAATACTGACATTTATTTGTCAGCTGATAGACGTCAAAGTGGTAACAATGTCTATCTGACGTCATGTTGACGTCTTGTGCCTGCTGGGTGTTTAAGGACAGGTCTCTGGGTCAATGCGTGTAAAGATTTTGGACATTTTCTTGGACACTTTTAATGCTTCCAAACAGTTTGCTGCAATCATAAAGCACCCATGTCTTGAGTTAGTTCATTATGATGCGATTTATTTATTATTATTTTTTTCTAATCCCCATAGACAAGAAAAAATAAAGTAGTGATTGCAGGTTGAAGAAAAGTAGTGGAGTAAAAGTACCGATACAGCACTAAAAATGTACTCAAGGGAAAGTAAAAGTACACATTTTTAAAACTACTTAGTAAATTCCAATTCCTGAGAAAAACTACTTAATTACATTAATTTGAGTATTTGTAATAAGTTACTTTACACCACTGCATATACAGCTGATTGAGACTGATCTCAGAACTAATTTTAGGGCAGTTATTGCTGACTGAGCAAAGCAACAAACTGCATTTTTGCTAATTAAGCTGCCAACACCCTAAGCATGGGTGCTTCTGTAAGGTGGTAATCTCGAAACTGAAAGCATTACATGAAAATCTTCTATAGTAAATCTTTGAACTAAAGTGAAGATTAAACTCTAACAAGTCTTTCTATTTACTTTAAACACCTAAGATTACTTTTATAGTTAACATTTCCCTCTTTTAATTCAATCCCACGCAAAGCATGCTTGGAAATACAAATGCCCTAACCTGGTAGTTGGAGCAACACAATTTCTTCATGTTGTCCCAACACAAAATGCTTAAGTTAACTTAATGGTTTACAAATTTAAGTGGACTGAACATAAAACAAAGAAATTTGCCAAAGAAATAACAAGAATTGTGTTGTTTCAAGCTTATTTTAAACAGGTAGTTTGAACAAGCAGCAGTAATCGTTTTTTTTGAGTTTTTTTAGAGGAAAATAAATATTGAACAATGTCATGTTTTTTTTCCTGGAAATATTATCTCTTAACCTGTCGAGAAGCTGTTGACATGGAATTGAACCAGATTTTGGTAAAAACCCAAACAATAAAAACATATAAATAAAACAAAACAAAAAAATCTGAAAAATGTGTTATGTGTAATACCAATAAAATGACACAAAGAGAAAGTGCTGAACTACTGAAAGGTGTTTACTACTTTATATAAAAGGCTTTTTTGGTGATGTCAGCTTAAAGACGCCTCTCATATGGAGAATGAAGGCACATGCATTGCTGAGGTGTGAGTTTCTCACAGACTTCAACAGTGTGTCAAAATCTTGATGGTTCTGTGGGTCTCGTCTATCAAATCTGATCTTTATTTTGTATTTTCTATTGGATTCGAGTCAGGTGATTGACTGGGCCATTCCACAGCTTTATTTTCTTTCTCTGAAAGCATTTAAGAGTTTCCCTGGCTGTGTTTTGGATCATTGTCTTGCTGAAATGTCCACCCTGATTTCATCTTCATCATTCTGCTAATGTAGATGCTGGACTGAAGCAGCTGATCTTCATTTACACTGAGGAAGGGCAGAGGGTTTCTGAAGAACTACTGGGAGATTTCAGCTGCTATCTGGGCATCCGCTGCCTTTCTACACCTCCCTTTCTTCATGTGTTCAATACTATTTCCCTGTGTCATTTCATTTTATTACACATAACTTCATTTGTACACTACTTTGTTTTCTTTGCATATATGGATTCCTCTGGTTGTTACCAACATCTGGTGAAAATTGAATGATATTATATTACTTAGTAGGGCTGGGCGATTTGGCCTAAAATTGAACATTTTAATTGAACATTTTAACTTGATTACTATTAATTGACGATTATTTTATTGATTTATTTTAATTTTTTTGCCCTCTTAGTTCACTGACAAGTTTTATATGCCGTCTAAAGGCATCTCTGGTGCAGCTTCTAATCATCATCAATGTAGTGCAAAGTAAGACTTAAGAATGAGTCCATCGTCCTACTTGACCAGAGATCAGATGTGGCCACAGAAGTAGAAATCAGCCACAGCCTTTAACAGAGCGGGGTCACGTGACACGTAGGAAAAGTAATTGAAAAAACTGTACTGGAAAAATTTGATCGATTATAGGTTCTGAATGTCGTTTTCGATTACTTTTCCATTAATCGCCCAGCCCTATCACACCGGGTGTCATTCCTGTCAGCTAAGAACAGGAAACTGAGGCTACAATTCGCACAGGCTCACCAAAATTGGACAATAGAAGATTGGAAAAACGTTGCCTGGTCTGATGAGTCTCAATTTATGCTGTGACATTCGGATGGTAGGGTCAGCATAAGTTATCTGTTAATTTCCAACGAGGATACTCATCAGAGTCGTACAGCATTATTTGCTACAGCAATCTACATGTAAAAATGTTTTTAGATGCTTTTTAGAGGCTAAATTCAAATCAAATGCCACCAAATTTCACATAATACTTTATAATTTTGTGTCTATTTTATATAGTAAAAAATAGGAAAAAATATGGTTCATATTCATAATAATAATTCCTTACATTTATATAGCGCTTTTCTAGACACTCAAAGCGCTTTACACATGGGGGGGAATCTCCTCATCCACCACCAGTGTGCAGCATCCACCTGGATGATGTGACGGCAGCCATATCGTGCCAGACCGTACACCACACACCAGCTGATTGGTGGAGAGGAAACAGAGTGATGAAGCCAATTATGATATGGAGATGGCAAGGAGGCCATAATGGACAGAGGCCAGTGGGCAAATGTGGCCAGGATGCCGGGGTTAAACCCCTACTCTTTTTTTGAAGAACATCCTGGGATTTTCATGACCACAGAGATCTGGACCTCGGTTTAGGACGGCACTCACTGAGCAGTATAGAGTCCCCTTCACTACACTGAAGCGTTAGGACACACACAGACCGTAGGTTGAGTGCCCCCTGCTGGCCTCACTAACACCCCTTCCGGCAGAACCCTAGCTTTCCCATGTGGTCTCCAATCCAGGTACTGACCAGGCGCAGCCCTGCTTAGCTGCAATGGGCGACCATGCGAGAATTGCAGAGAGTTAGCTACCGGCAAATTCATCAAAACATGAGGTGCTTTAGTATGATCACAAATGAAAATGACATGTCAGATGGTGATCATGTTTGGTACTGCGGCCAAACTAAATCTTACTGAAAGCTAATTTTTTGAGATATCAACTTCAAATTTGGAATGTAACTTGTTCAGATTTTTTGCTTTGATTTTTATGCATTTTTAGGCTAAAACATGTTTTGTAAAATACATATTTTATGTATTATAATAACATACATTTATTGTTTTGTAAATTACCTATTTTACATATTTATTGTTTTATTATCTCTGTAAACACAAAGGCACATGCATTGTATTTTATTTACTTTTTGAACAATCAGCTACACTTTACTTATGCTACAGTCTGATATGTGTCTTCTTTAAAATGAGACCAAGCTTAAATCTATGCACCGAAGCGTTGAATATTGACAGTCATTTGAGTTGAGCATGTCATTTTCAAGTCTAGTGGGGCAAAAGTTAATGGGTTAAATTATTTATTGAGCAAAACATCTAAGCTGATGTAAACTAAAATTGTATATTTCAACTGTTACACCGCACATTGCAACAACTGTCTTACTTCTGTCTTTTTTATTGTGTATGTTCCGAGATGGATAAACCACAACCAAGAACAAATTGCATCTCCAGAGCACTACATTTTCCTCACCTTTAATCATCATACAAAGGTCTCGAACAGGAAAATAATGGCTGCACTTTTAAACAAGAAAAGAATAAAAACCACTTTTTTTCGCCGCTGCCTTCCAGAAGATGACATCAGAGCACAATTTGAAGTGCTAAATAGTCCATTGTGATTTTGGATGTCAGAGGTCAGGAATGAGATGATAGTCTAAGGTCGAGCTCAGGTCTAAATCCGACTTCGAAATCAGTCGATCTTTCCACAAGCCTGAAGACTGCTAATACGTGACACTTAACAAATGAGGTGCTTTGAGCATATGCTTTAATTCCTCTGATGCCTCCGGTTAGACCGTTCACATCACTCTTTACACCACTTTAGTGTCCAGGCTTGGCCGTTTTCCCAGATCCAATTGGCTATTAGGAGATCATACTTTATCACCGCGGGGACTTGGGGAATTGAGAACTGATTCTTATTCAGAATTAGTTTTATTTAATAAGAAACACTGGAACCGAATGATTTTCATAACATTTCCTTTGCTAAAAGAGTTCTTAAACGTCGGCGCTTTACTAATGCACAATAAATTAGCTCAGTGCACTATTTAAAAAAGCACAAAGTTTTCTTACACTTCTCATCATAAACACTGTGTACTGCCAAAACAACCACACCACTGTCCAAAAAACAAGACAACATTTGGTGCACAGTGTTTTCTTGCTCCAAGAAGCCCATTATAAATGAACAAATGTTCATTATTGTACCAAAAGCAATAGTTGCAAAAAAATTGACGAACATAAACACCATCTGCATGCAAAAACGATGCCATAATCAAAACACAAAGAGCACGGAGATTCACCTCAAAGTCCCTTACCCATCAAAATCTACAATATACACTCACCGGCCACGTTATGAGCTACACCATACTAGTACCGGGTTGGACCCCCGTTTTATTTCAGAACTGCCTTAATCCTTCATGGCAAAGATACAAGAAGGTACTAAAAATATTCCTCAGAGATTTTGGTCAATGTTGACATGATAGCATCACGGAGTTGCTGATTTGTCGGCTGCACATCCATGATGCGAATCCCTCATTCCACCACATCTCAAAGGTGCTCTATTGGACTGAGATTTGCTGACTGTGGAGGCCATTTGAGTACAGTGAACACATTGTCATGTTCAAGAAACCAGTCTGAGATGATTCCCGCTTTATGACATGGTGTGTTATCCTGCTGGAAGTAGCCACCAAAACATGGGTACACTGTGGTCAAAAAGACCAGCAACAATACTCAGGTAGGCTGTGGCATTGACACGATGCTCAATTGGTACTAATGGGCCCAAAGTGTGCCAAGAAAATATCCCTACACCATTACACCACCACCACCAGCCTGAACTGTAGAAACAAGGCAGCATGGATTTATGCTTTCATGTTGTTGATGCCAAATGACCCTACCATCCAAATGTCGCAGCAGAAATCGACTCATCAGACCAGGCAATGTTTTTCCAATCTTCTATTGTACAATTTTGGTGAGTCTGTGCAAATTGTAGCCTCAGTTTCCTGTTCTTAGCTGACAGGAGTGACACCCAGTGTGATCTTCTGCTGCTGTAGCCCATCTGCCTCAAGGTTGGACGTGTTGTGTGTTCAGAGATGCTCTTCTGCATACCTCGGTTATAACGAGTGGTTATTTGAGTTACTGTTGCCTTTCTATCAGCTGGAACCAGTCTGGCCATTTTCCTCTGACCTCTGGCATCAACAAGGCATTTGCGCCCACAGAACTGCCGCTCACTGTATATGTTCTCTATTTTGGACCATTTTCTGTAAACCCTAGAGATGGTTGTGTGTGAAAATCCTAGTAGATCAGCAGTTTCTGAAATACTTAGACCAGCCCATCTGGCACCAACAACCATGCCACGTTCAAAGTCACTTAAATCCCTTTCTTCCCCATTCTGATGCTCGGTTTGAACTGCAGCAGATCATCTTGACCATGCCTAAATGCATTGAGTTGTGATTGGCTGATTAGAAATTTGCATTAACGAGCAGGTGTACCTAATGAAGTTGCCGGTGAGTGTAGTTTAACATTTATCAATACTTTAGCCATGCTTGGCCAACTTTATTGATCCAAACAACATCTAAATACAAACAATTGTGCCCTCCAGCTTTATCTAAATGTAAAACTTTAAGTTTTACATCAAACTTCTTTCCCAGAAACTCAATAGGCTATAAAATAAAATACTTTTTAGCTTTGTTTTCTGATTATGCCATTTTTCCATTGCCTGTAGACAGTGTTTATGACCAGTAAGTTTTAAAAGAGTTTGTGTTCCTGGGTTGAAGCTTCGGTACATTAAGCATTGTTTCCTTTTAATGGGGTAGCAATCTTTAAAACGTTGTCTTTCGGCTTGGATTATGGCTTGTTTTTTGGAGTGGATAATGTGTACAAAATCGGCATTCCTTAAAGCATCTTTCACGTTTCTAAATGTTAAACTAAAAACTACTTTTCTCCACTGGCAGAAAGCACAGAAGCACAGCAGAACTGCCTCTAAATCTACAAGAATGTCTGATTTAGCTGAGTTTTGAGTTTATAGTGTGAATTGAACATGATGAGAGAGCACTGCAAAGTAATACAAAAGACAATAAATAGAAACACCTTCTTTCTTCTTTACTATCCTTTTAGTCTGCATACCCATTCACAACACATGGCTCATACGAGATGGTTATAGTCTAATTTTACCCCTTAGGGCCGAGTCCCACCTGAGAATTGGGTCCGCCTATAGGACCCCGAGTAATCCTATTGTTTATAGGAGTTGTAATAGGTGCCTAATTATAAAGTACAGTATATGAAATCACATTCATAGTTTATATAATGTAAAAAGTTTTATAATAGCTATTTAATTTCACCAATTAAATGTCACTTACAGTGCATCCGGAAAGTATTCATAGCGCTTCACTTTTTCCACATTTTTTTATGGTACAGCCTTATTCCAAAATGGATTGAATTAATTTATTTCCTCAACATTCTACACACAATCCCCCATAATGACAATGTGAAAAAGAGTTTTTGAAATTGTTGCAAATTTATTAAAAATAAAAAAACCTGAAAAATCACATGTACATCAGTATTCACAGCCTTTGCTCTAATATTCTGTTGATGCGCCTTTGGCAGCAATTACAGCCTCAAGTCTTTTTGAATATGATGCCACAAGCTTGGC
Organism: Danio kyathit; assembly: GCA_903798195.1. Taxonomy (NCBI): domain Eukaryota; kingdom Metazoa; phylum Chordata; class Actinopteri; order Cypriniformes; family Danionidae; genus Danio; species Danio kyathit. The sequence goes on from LR812527.1 coordinate 60,488,268, forward strand.
ACACCTGTTGTTAGGAATTTTTGCCCATTCCTCTTTGCAGTACCTCTCAAGCTCTATCAGGTTGAATGGGAAGCGACGGTGCAGAGCCATTTTTAGATCTCTCCAGAGATGTTCAATAGGATTTAGGTCTGGGCTCTGGCTGGCCCACTCAAGGACATTCACCGATATTTTGGCGGTGTGCTTAGGGTCATTGTCCTGCTGGAAGATGAACTGTTGCCCCAGTCTGAGGTCAAGGGCACCCTGAAGCAGGTTTTCATTCAGGATGTCTCTGTACATTGCTGCATTCATCTTTCCCTCTATCCTGACTAGTCTTCCAGTTCCTGCTGCTGAAAAACATTCCCACAGCATGATGCTGCCACCACCATGCTTCACTGTAGGGATGGTATTACCCTGGTGATGAGCGGTGCCTGGATTTCTCCAAACGTAACGCCTGGCATTCAATCCAAAGAGTTAAATTTTAATCTCATCAGACCAGAGAATTTTGTTTTCTATAGTCTGAGAGTCCTTCAGATTCTAGGCGGGGAGTGTCTTCCGTCTGGCCACTCTACCATACAGGCCTGATTGGTGGATTGCTGCACAGATGGTTGTCCTTCTGTAAGGTTCTCCTCTCTCCACAGAAGAACGCTGGAGCTCAGACAGAGTGACCATCTGGGTATTGATCACCTCCCTGACTAAGGCCCTTCTCCCCTGATCACTCAGCTTATATGGCCGGCCAGCTCTAAGAAGAGTCCTGGGGGTTCCAAACATCTTCCACTTATGGATGTAAGCTCATTGGAAATTTCAGAGAAGCAGAAACTTTTCTGTAACCTTCCCCACCCTTGTGTCTCGAGAAAATCCTGTCTACTGTCTACAGACAATTCTTTTGTCTTCATGCTTGGTTTGTGCTTTGACATGCACTGTCAACCCTAGGACCTTATATAGACAGGTGTATGCCTTTTCAAATCATGTCCAATCAACTGAATTGACCACAGCTGAACTCCAATTAAGCTGCTGAAACATCTCAAGAATGATCAGTGGAAACAGGATGTACCTGAGCTTAATTTAGAGCTTCACGCCAAAGGCTGTGAATACTGATGTACATGTAATTTTTCAGCTTTTTTTTATTTTTAATAAATTTGCAACAATTTCAAAAAATCTTTTTCCACATTGTCGTTATGGGGTATTGCGTGTAACATTTTGAAGAAATAAATCAATTTAATCTATTTTGGAATAAGACTGTAACATAAAAAGTGCTATAAAATAAAAAAGTCAAGCGCTATGAATACTTTCCGGATACACTGTATAAGTGTTATATTGACCCTTTGATATACTTATGTATAATTAAAGGCATGCATGGGTTATGAAATTGAGCATTTATCTTTTGTACTGATTAGTTAGCTACAGGGGTCTCCACAGCGAAATGAACCGCCAACTTATCCAGCATATGTTTTACGCAGCGGATGCCCTTCCAGCTGCAACACATCTCTGGGAAACATCCATACACAGTCATTCACACTCATACACTAACAATTTAGCCTACCCAATTCACCTATAGCGCATGTCTTTGGACTTGTGGGGTAAACCGGAGCACCCGGAGGAAACCCACGCGAACGCAGGGAGAACATGCAAACTCCACACAGAAACGCCAACTGACCCATCCGAGGCTCGAACCAGCAACCTTCTTGTTGTGAGGCGACAGCACTACCTACTGTGCCACTGCGTTGCCCAAAATAACATTCATAAAATAATTAATAATTAATACAAATAATTAATACAAAAAAATACACTCAAAATTTTCAGTTGTGGCCCAGAATTTACATTTCAATGCATCATTAGTACTTAATACAGTTGCACATGAGTGAGCACGAAGCTGAAATGAGCATGCCTGCCACTGTATTTACTAAATAAGCAAGCATTATGTATGCAAAACAGCAGGGAAACCCTTGATGACTAACCCACATTCGGCAAGATGATAGCGCAGGCTTTCTAAAAGAAGTCAGGCCGTTCTCTGCTCTCCATCTAGGCATCAAGCCAAAGCCCTCCATCTTATTCCTCATAAAATCTCCATCACAATGCTGTTTCTGTCTGAGATGCAGAGTAATACTCTGTCATCTGTCAGCCCTGTGACAAACTAACAATATATGATGATAGCCCGGGTTCATTTATGACATTTGCATTTTCTATACTTAATTGATTTTTAATGTTTTATATAATTCTGTCATTTGGGTTTTCTTTAAAGCACAACATATACTGTAAACCATGTTGCTGTATAAAATAATATTACTTAGATTACATTTTGTTTTGGACAAGATAGAAGCATTTTTCGAAAGGAAAATGTTTTTTATACAGCTGGGAAAATAAGTATTGAACACGTCATTATTTTTCTCAGAAAACATATTTCTAAGGGTGCCGCTGACTTGAAATTTTCCCAGGATGTTGATAACAACCAAAGAAATCCATATATGCAAAGAAAGCAAAACAAACTAATTTACAAATGAAGTAATAAAATGTGTAATAACGTGTAATAAAATGAAATGACGCAGGAAAAAAGTACTGAACAGATGAAGAATGGAAGGTGTAGAAACTCAGTGAAAGCCCAGACAGCAGCTGAGATCTCTCAGTGGTTTATCAGCAACCCTCTGCCCTTCCTCTTCCCTCTGCATTTTATTTTTTATGTTTGTATTGTCGGCAAAGCAAGAACAGTTTTCACCCAACTCAAGAACATCTGAGCTTCGAGAGAACTTACTTGACCACTAAGACCTGTCTGTTCAACTCTTTTGTGAAGTCAGTATTGTTGTACGGGGTCGAAACCATAGACTGTAAAAGATATGGACGTAGTATCCATGATGTCACCCATAGGTTTCTGAAGAACACAAAAGAAGCTACCAGTAGGTGTGGCCAACCGTCACCATTTTGTTCGTGGGTCATCGCACCAACAGGGGGATTACAAACAAGGGCAAAGAGGCAGAGCGTGAGCGGAGCTACGGACGCATGCTGGCATTTTCCTTAGATGGGATTTCCAATGAGAGAAACGCTTAATACTTCATTACCTGCGACTCGTTTGTGTTCTGACCACATGTGCTTGGTTGTATACTATATCAATTAAGTGTTTAGACTTTTAAAAACACTGTTGTAACACATTGAATCACTTAAAACTGTTCTTATGATGTTTTTCAACAGGAGGAAAGTGCAAATTACTTCCAAACACTTCAGATATAGTCTGTCTTAGTAAATGCAAGGCTATTGATGAAATCCAGGCATAACACTGTACGACAATGTTTCAGATGACTACAGCTAATCAATCTGTAAGATTCTGGAGTGCATTACAGGTCTAAAGAAATTCATAAAAGATAAATGATCTAAACTAAAACAAATACATTTAAAGAGATGGTATAAGTATATAATTTCCACAAGAATGGTTTGTGAGCACAATTAAGTGCACACAGCATGCCATATCATCTGATAATAGTAAGAAATAATTCCAAAAGGCAACTGACTGTGTAAAGCCACATAAAACAAAACAAAAATATGATGTATTTGCCGAGTTCAGCGGCTAATCAGCTGGAATCAGCTGAGGTGACATGACTGTGACCAGCGAGACCTAGCTGTCACTCAAGTGGCCACGCCCTTAATTATGCAGACTTAATATAACCTAATATAAAGAAAACGGATGAGTTATAAAAAAAGTCATCCCCCTCACAATTGTCATGAAGGGTAATGTTAGCTATATGAACTAACATCGTTCTTTGTAGCAGGCTGTAAACACTTTTTTTCTGCTGTAAAGTTGGCCATTTTAACAGTGGGGTCAATAGAAATTTGCTCTATTATGGAGCCAGGACTAGTGGAATTTCGATGAATTGCAGTTTCAGTTACTTCTGTATTTGCTTCACGAGGGAAAGCGGGAGGTTGCCGCTTGGTCGAAACCTGGAGGATAACCAAAACTACCACCCGAAGAATCCAGATATTCATTAACACCAGTCTCAGAAAGATTCTACACGTTCGTTGGCCCAACAAGATCAGTAACACCGACCTATGGGGAAGGACCTGTCAATCCCCAATAGAAACAGAAATCTGGAAGAGAAGATGGGGTTGGATAGGTCCACAATGGACGTCCAGCGTTTTCCAGCCTCCGGTGCCTAGACTGCAGTTCTGCGCAAGAAGTTTGGCCAGAGAAGAAATGGTCGTGCCCAACTAAGCCTGGTTTGCTTATCGTCACTGTCGCCACTTGCTTGCTTGGTTTAGGACTTGTGGAGCTGCGTATTGATGGATTTTCTCTTCAGTGTTGGACTCTCAGCAGTGAAAATTAACCCACACTGAACTGAACTGAACTAAACTGAACTTCAACTCTGATCAACTTCAACTTTCAATCTACTATAATCTTCTATGTGAAGCTGCTTTGACCTAATCTACATTGTAAAACCGCTTTAGAAATAAAGATGAATTGAATTGAATTGATAGGGCACACCCTACGCAAACCACCATCTAGCATCACCAGACAGGCTCTCAGATGTAACCCCCAAGGGAAGCGGAAGAAAGGCCGCCCAAGAAACACCTGGCAACGCAACCTAGAGGCAGACATTACAAGGATGGCATACACCTGGAGACAAGTAGAAAGAATGGCCCAGGACAGATACCTCTGGAGATCGACCTTTGGCGGCCCATACCCCGGAAGAGGTGGAGGGCATAAGTAAGTAAGTTGTATTGTTTGAGTTTGTACCAAAATCTGGTCCAATGTCAACAGCTCCTTTAGAAAAATTATTCTTTCATTCATTCATTCATTCATTCATTTTCGGCTTAATCTCTTTATTAACTTATCCAGCATATATCCAGCACTCTCATTCATTAACAATACAGACAATTTAGCTTACCCAATTCACCTGTACCATGTGTTTTTTTGGACTTGTGGGGGAAACCGGAGCACCCGGAGGAAACCCACACCAACATGGGAAGAACATGCAAACTCCACACAGAAATGCCAACTGACCCAGCCAAGACTCCAACCAGTAACCTTCTTGCTGTGAGGTGATCGTGTTACCCCCTGCGCCACTGTGACGCCTTAAAAAAAAATTTTCCAGGAAAAAACAACTGACAACACACAAAAAAAGAGAGTAAAACTGGTGAAAAGAGCAGACTAATTAAAAGTTAACAACTCACCCTCTTAGATATAATCATTTCTTGTTGTAAATGACCTTCGGATTCAGCCTGAAATTGTCTGTAACTGAGCCAGAATTAATGAATAATCAGCTGCAGAAATTAAAGACGCCCCTCTGTGTTTAATCATCATGACATTATCATGAAATGCATTCATAAGTTTCATATTTAAATAAGCATGCATTCGTAAAGTTCTGAAATGCAACATGTTGGATAACTCCCAAAACAATATTCATCACGTGCGGGCACAAGTCGTGGACAGCAAAGGTAGGATCCAAGCAGGGGCGTAGCAACCAGGTGGATGGGGTAATACGCCCCCTTACTTTTAGAGAAAGACCATTTAGAAGCAGGTGATAAAGAATGTAAACTTTTGCATTTCATACAGCAGTCCCCACACTTTTAAAATGTCCACTTCGCCCCTGGATCCAAGTGCAGATGTAATAAGATTAGTCATACACATATCTGTCAACATTGGGATGTGAAAAATTAGGGATACCACCCCCCCATAAAAAAATCCCAAAATTAATAAATATTTCCATCTGGAGATGTTTTATTATAAATAAACAGTTGAAACAGTCAGTAACATGTTATTATTATTATTATTATTATTATTATTATTATTATTATTATTATTATTATCATTTACAAAGGATAGAATAAATAACATTCATTTAAAATAAATGATAAGCAGCAATTAAATTAAACAGTTTAGCATATAAAAAAATTATAGCTATTATTCGAATCTCATTAACCCTTTCTTCACTGTGTAATTTAAACCTTTTGATTAAGAGCAGTGAGTGAATCTCTCATTTAGATTTGTGTTGATTACATTAAAGACCCCTATTATACATTAAAAAGGGTCATATTTCAGTTTTATGGGTCTCCAACAACATACTGACATGCATGCAAGGTCAAAAAACACTTTCATGGTCTTCTAATATGCATTTATTTTTACCTAATTATCCCAGCGACTCTCATATGATTCGTTCAGCGATTCATTTGTTCCCAAACCCCTTCTTAGCGCGAAGCTAATCTGCGCTGATTGGACTGATGATAGCCTGTTGCAATTGGTCGACAGCGGTCAGAGCAAGACAGTTAAATGCCCAGCGTGGTTTATCAAGCCCCCAAGTCGTCAACATTGGTATAGGATCCGATCGCAGCGGACGCCTGAAACACGCTTAGTAAACTTACTAACACCACAGTAAACAGTACCCGGTTCTCAACAGTGTTATTCAGAGACCTCACCCCCGAAAGCAGTGCAGTTAAACACCAGCATATTGCTCTGATCTTAACTATGATACACATTCAGTATTAATCCACACAGCAGCAAAAGCTGAACTATTCTGAACCATGACCACTGCACGTGTGTAGGATCAGCTAACAGTGGCCATAGCAACGTCAAACGGCAGTGGAACGAACTCACAAACGCATTTAAATCCGTAAACAAAGCAGCACGCGTCGCATTTTCCACAAACTACTTACTTTTTAACAAGCGTAATACCCACCTCTGACTCGAAATAATCCAACATATACTCTCATTCAGTTATTAGAACAGTAACGTTACACTGAGATCAAATTTGAGAAGCGGTGAACCGATAATACTGCGCATGTGTGATTCAGTGAACCAAACACAAACAGCACATGACAGCCTGCTGTGACTGAACTAAACTTGAACAACAGCACCGCGGGTAAACTGAAGACTTAATGAGAGGATCTGGTAAAAAAAAACGTAAGTTTACTTCATAACAGAAAATCGTAATGGAATTTAAATAAGAGAATCATGATTCAGTTGGGTTGCAAAACTTTACTGTAAGACATTTTTCAGATCATTGTGATGTTTTACTGACTGAAATTACTATTGCTGACTACATCATTTTGGTGTGTTGAGTCCAAAAACATCCGCGTTAAATATCTGAACTTCCATCACTACTGTGTATCTAATCTCAGAGTAGCCTTGACACATATTGTTTTAAGGCTGCTATCTTGTGGGCTGTTGCATTTGAATTTGAGGATGGGTAGATGGTATTGGTAGATGATTGGTAGGTGTTCATGTGTCCCCTAAATACAGGTTTCAAAAAATGTATGGCTGAGTTTTTATTAAACAATATTTATTCTATTGATTTTGAATCTTGCACCTAACAAATATCCTTATTTAGAAAAAAAAAACTAATACTAATACTGAAACTAATAAAAACTAAACTAAAACTAAGTCATTTCAAAGTATAGAAACTAATAAAAACTAAAAAATCTGAATTTGAAAACAAAAAGTCAAAACAAAATAGAAACTAAAACTAATGAATAGTCCAAAACTATTATAACCTTGGTCTAAATCTTAGTTGTTAAACAGGTGGCAAAAAAGCATCCAACAAAAAGACAAGACTTACTGTAGGTCAAAAACACGGCAGGCAAAACAAAGAACTAGAAACACTTGCTATGACAAACAAAGGCTGCGTCTGAAACCGCCTACTACTCAGGAGGATGGGGGAGAAGTTAAAAGAGCTTCGTTTCTGATTATTTGGACCCAAGAAATGGAGGAAAAACTAGTGGAAATTTGGCAGGAGCACCCCTCTCTGTTTGACGTGTCATCTGAGCAATACCACAACTGTGTCGAAAAAGAAAAAAGTTTGAGAGAAATAACTTTGAATGGGAAATAATTCTCTTCAAAGGCCAGGTGAGCAAAATAAGAACATTTTCTACCCCACTAAAGCCTTCTTTCTCGTTATGTAGTTAATAACAAAATATATACTACGTGATCTCGCATTCTTTCCATCTTCTTGCGTGTGTTTAGTTTTGAGACGTAGTTTGCGGACAAACGTAGGCAATTTTCCTATTGTAAAGTCATGTAGTGTGAAACCTCCAGTCGACAATTCATCCTAGTGTAAACACAGCACCGACAGAATGCTACCCCAGATCATACCTGTCAACATTTGTCTCTGAAAATCTGGAAGACCGGGGGTGAGTGTGTGTGTGTGTGTGTGTGTGTGTTTTTGAGCTGTTGACAGTCATATATGTGCCCCACGCTGCTCTAAACACTATTAAGACACATATATCTCACTAAAAAGTGAAAATTGGTTGTTTTTGCGTTATTTTGAGCAAATTCGTTCTTTGCGTTTAAACGTGAATTTCACGGTGATTACATACTTGTGTGTAATCCAGCGTGGAGAGTGGCTGTCTGTACCTGCGAGTACATAGTGACGTCTCTGAGTGTGCGTCAATAATTCATGAGAAAGACTTGGTTTAAACCAATCAGCGCGCTCTATTGTGTATGCGGTGCAACTTCATTAATATACAAGAGCTTCACACGACAGAGAGACGCCACGTTGTGTTGCCAAAACAAGTGAAAGAACGAGAATTTGGAGAGACGAGTCGTCAGTGTTGCATTTATTATTGTGCTGCAACGAAGGTTTTGTTTTCATTTTCCTGCTATGAGAGCGCAGCTGGACTCGACAGAAATGCGTTTGTAAGGAACATTTTTACCCGAGAGCTTTTCGCATCTGGAAATGATGAAATCCAGATTTGCCGCTCGTCTCCTTTTAACAAAAGACACGGCTCCAGTTTGTATTGATTGTCCTGTCTCTACAGATTTGGTAAGTGTGTGTGAGAGCAGTGCACCTTTGTTTGTTCATTCAGATGGCAAAGTTACTTCGTATCGTCAGCAGTGCTCTTTCAGTTTTTAAAGACACACCTCAGTCAAAATGATGTTTACAGTATGTTAATATCACTGCAATATTATAGTACAATATTATAGACTAAAAGATCCACTGTAAATGCTGCTCTCCGAATGTAAACATGTAAACACCACAATCAAACTTTTACTGTCGTGTAGAATTTTCACCGCATTTTGTGACAGGATAGTCTATACACACACTGCTTTCTGACGCAACCTACTGAGTGCATCTAAGTTACCGAGAAATGCGGAGGATTTTTTTTCTCTCATTCGCCGAGCGGTATCAAATACTCCATTAAAACTCCACTCTCCAGCAGTTCCTCGTTTTCAATATCTTGTTTGTCACGGGGGATATGCAGGAAATGTTCCTGAATAAAAAGTGAAAGTGCCAAACTGCAGTTAAAGTCGACAAGTTATTAATTTGGCAAGTAATTCGATTACTGATGTCCACGTAAACAGTCACTGTCTTTCTTCCCTGCGTCTGTGTGTTTGTTTTGCCCCGCCTCTTAAAATCAGCGCATGCCCAAACTGAAACTCCCATATTTGCAAATCCTTCCCTCTTTCCCTCCCCCGACACTCCCACCTAAACAGAGCTGGACACACCCACTTCCTGACTTTTTCCAAACTAGAGGTGTAAAAAAACACCCTGCTGAGACAGGGGGGTTTCGTGACCCTTTAGGTTATGAATTAAAGGTGTTTTCTGTCACTGTTTGTTTAGCCTGCATTAATGCATTCAATGTAAAACTGCACATTTAAACATTAAAAGATCATGATCTCAGTTTAAACCCACACAACATGAATAATAAATGATAATGATTTGCATATGTTTATTAATCCTTCGATGCACTGCATTCAAATCTGTGTTTGATCAAGAGAGATTCAGTTTTTACACTTTTTACAAACAATTAAATAACACAGAAGTACTGGGAGAACAGTTTATAGCTCAGATATAAACACTGATGTTTATGGTAAAGATTAAAATCACTGTTTAATGGAATTTGACGTTGGTGAATGTTGTAGCAATTTCATTGTGTAAGCAATGGGTGGCGACAAACAACCATCAAAATTATGTCATTGAATAGCTTTTTAAAAATGATCCACCTATAATGAAACATGAAGTTTAATATATGAATTGGTGAATCATTAATTGAAAATAAATATGATCTGTTGTACAGGATGTTGGATTTCTATATTTAGCATTATAATAACAGTACCAAAGATCATTTTTCGTATTGAATATTTTTCCTTTGTTTCAGCTGGTTCTTTCATAATTTTAATTTTTATTAAAATTATAGGTTCTAAGATATATTTGTTAAAACTAGTCGTTTTTGCAGTAATAGCTTTTGCATAAATGGAATGCCGTGACTCAAAAACCGTAGTGTGAGCCGAACTGTGAGATTTGTGATCCATTACACCGCTACTTGAGACTATTTGCACCTGATATGAAAGAATTGTGATTATTGAGCTTACCTGCTACCAAAATGGTCTTTTATATGCTGATTGTTTGATTTCTCTTGTGAGGCTATTTATATGACAGTCCATTTTGTTTATTTTCTTTCCAATGAATTAGGGGTAACAGTTTGGCATCACAAACAGTTTTCTTTTCTTTTTTTCTTTGTTTTACTTGTAGAAGGTTGGTGTAAGGGTTCAAAACAGTGACATAAGCTGAATGCTGCGTTCACACCAGACGCGGAACGCGCGGATAAATCGTGCTATTCGCACGTAAATAGACGCTTCATTCGCGCGTCAAACTCCGCTTCATTCGCGCGTCAAATTAACTTCAAAACAGACGTGGATTCGCGTCATGGACAGGGCTTCTGTCTGCCCAGTCACTGTAGCTTCGTTGCTAAATGGCTAACATGGATTTTATTGAGAAAATAACTGTGTTTATGTGCTTTATGAAGGCTGAAAAACAGCGTCGATATGTTTGGAGCAGTGTCTGAGTCCACTAGATACTTTCAGAGGTGCACCCAGCTCTGTGAGCTCATAAACTCCTCCAGAAACTTAACCTGGATGACAGAGGCACGTCACAATCATGCCCCCATAAGAGCAAGCTCCTCATTGGTTAACGCGCCATTCAAAGCGTATCGCGCCGCAGGATGTCTATTCGCGCGTTTGCATTTACTTAACATGTAAATCACTCGCGCTTGGCGCTTCTTCCGCGTCTGGTGTGAGCGCAGCAGAAGAGTCAAAGATTGTGGAGTGAGACAAAGAAGGTCAGCAAGACAACGGATATAAGAGCGGTAAATCATTCTGAATGATGGAGCACGAGCCTTATTTCGTGGTGCTTTATATCAAAAGAGGATGATACTCTTTTACGAGCTGCTGAGTAACTCGACGGCACTGATCTTAGTTTGGAGAAATATGTCTAATTACCTCAGGAAAAGTGTGTTCTACATTTAGCTGAATAAACAGGCTCTTACACATAAAATCCAGTATGTTTGTGTCACAGCATCATCAAGGGACAAAGCCAACATGAAGTAAACATACAGAAGGACCGAGACGCGTCGACTGAGAAAAAGCCTGTGTTTGTTTTTAGTTCATAAGAGCCCATGAGAGTGTTGCGTCAGCTCTCGAGTCTAAATACATATGTCAGCGTGCGTGTGTGTGATGAAATGTGTCTGCGCATGTACTATGTGGCATATTTCAACATTTATATCAATGCACATATGCCTGCTGTTCCAACAAAGCATTTAAAAACCACTGAAAGGAAAAAACGTGATTAATTATAAACTTCTCCTGAATGAAATATTCAGTCGTGTTTCAGACCAAAAATAAAAAAAGCTTATACATACATTTGTACAATGGGAGAATGCGCTCATGCATATTCATTAGGAAGCATCAATACAAGAATCTGTTGTCATTCATATTTCATCAAAGACTTCTGTGGCAAGAATTACTTTGAGCATTCCTGACACATTTCTGTGGAAGTCTCAGTCTGAAACGCAGACGCTGATTTCCCTTGATTAGCTATAAAACGGGTGTAAACAAGCACAACAAGAGAACAAACAAAAACACACATCCAATCTCACCGACGGAAAAGCAGAAAGACATTGGCTTTTCTTGCATTGTGTTGTACGTTGCAACTGATTTGCTTATAAATGGCAACATAAATGTGCCTCTTATAAGAGAGTTGAATGGCATTTTAGTAATGTATTAATGCATTTCAGCTGGTTTGTCATCTAATCCAATCACATCCTATCCTAACTTGAGAGATTTGTGATTTTTTTTTCCAAAAAAGCAAAACAAAAACTGTGATTGTCATTTTATCCAGAATCATGCAGCTGCAAATTAAAAGTCATTTGTCCCCCGCCATGGCGCATTTGCTATTTACATGGCAGACTTTTGTAAGTGGATAAACTGAACGCTTCACTAGCGAGAAAACATTTAAACAGAACATCTGCAGCACGAGGATAAAGAACGAGCCTCCTCCATTCGGCCTCTTTACTTTACTTTTACTCTTTACTTTACTCCTTTCCTTTCATGGATAAGGAAATGTTGTTGTACACACTCCACTGAAGACATCCATTAGCCTACATATACATATTTAAATTAATTTAATTTAATATGCGCAAAGATTTGTTTCAAAACTATTTCTAAATTCAAACGAATAAATAAACAATAATAATGAAGTGTGGTCAAACAACTGAGTTATATCCAAACACATATCCTGTTCTTATGCCCTATGTGGAGTTTATTTATAAACTAATTTCGAGAGGATTACGTGCTTATGATTGATAGCACCTGCCCCGCATTATCCAATTGATTATTCACCAATCAGACGAGTCCTAGGCCACTATAAGAGCCCTGGGTTTCATACCACAGACATATTCGTTTTGAAAAATCCCCCCCTTCCACCCCTACTCCTCCTTCTTTTCTAGATGGGTGGCACGGTGGCCCAGTGGTTAGCACTGTTGCCTCACAGCAAGAATGTCTTTGGTTCTGGCCATTAACAAAACCAGCAGACGTTTCTGTGCGGAGTTTACACGTTCTCCCCGTGCTCGCGTGGGTTTCCCCCGGTTTCCTCCCACCATCCAAAAACATGCAACTTAAGTTAATTGACTAATCCAAATTAGCACCATACACAGGCTCTTAGCGGCTAGCTATCTCCTAAGAGCATTATCTATATGTTTACTAGCTTCTACAGTAGGAGAGTTCTCGACTTCTACCTGAGCTCAAACTCCCCTCTCCCCTTGCAACGGGAGGGAGCCCCAGGCTCGAGGATCTTTTGAGTTCAGGGCTCTCTCCCAGGACAGCATGCCAAACAAGCTTTATTATCAATCATCAGCTAAGTGTGAACTCTTGAAATGGTTTTGATGCAGATGTCTCCAAAACCCGACAGGTGGACAAATCTAAACCTTTTTGATAATCAAATATAAATATGCATTTAATAAATAATATTCCTAATAATAATAACATTATACAAATGCAAATTGTCATGAATAAACTGAAAAAAGTCCACCGAGATGAAGAAGGCATGGAGGCAGTGGTTTTTATATTCATGTAGAAAATAATCATTTTTGTAACATTTTAATCCTTTAATTGTTTTCATATGTAAAGATATTTGTGTGTTGCTCTACATCTTGTGTGTATTAAGCAATGTGTAAGCATGTGGACCTGCATAGGCGCACAACCAACACGCTCTGCGCTAGACTTTAGACCAGCTTTCAGTTGGTCAATGGCGCTGTCTATTTCAGTTCCTCAAAATAGCAACACACCAACAATGCGTCTTAACACACCTCCTTTTTATACCAGCACACCCATGAGTCCACAAATTGGCACAAATGAATTAGCTATTTAAACAACGTGGTGCAAAACGTGAAAATTACAGTTTGCTGGTCTGAAAATAGCAACAAATCACACCAGTGTTTCCCCTACCATTATATTAGAGGGCCCCCCGCCCTCCCAACGGCTTTCCCCACCCACCTTGAAGTCAAGTTAATGTTATTTTCACCAGATCCCAACTTATTTTAATAAACAAGCTAAATAGCTAAATATCTTATTTACACAACATCATGTGATTTCTGTCTCTACATGGTCGCGCAGTTACAAATTTCTGCTCTCTGAATAGCACATGGTGGAGTTCACACAGCCAATCTCAGCTGTATGGGAATGAGAGTGCGCGTACCACACCTGACAGAACCGAAGACGCACATGCGCTCCTGTATATTATGCATAGCCTACAGTGGCCACAACACATGTATTTCCAGTGTTTTAAACTGCTGTGACGCGAGCAGAGCGATCGCCGCTATCTAGTGTCTCATCCAATCTTGTGACCTCTCCCGGAAGCTCTGCAAGTCTCCCGCAAATTTATACCGGCTGCGTGATCCCCAAAAACAGGTTAAATACCCAGAAATCATGGCGAGACGAGTGAATGAGCAAAAGAACAGATCGCGAGAGGCACAGTGATGGTCTAAGCATTACATTTCTTAGGTTAAATGAATGGAGCAGTAAAGATATGGCAAGTGCAAACCCCTCTCTCTCTCTCTCTCTCTCTCTCTCTTATTGAGTAATCTGCTGTCAATAGTTGTAGACAAGCAATATTTGAATGGTCTTGCATGTATTTAGGCCTTTTTACATAGAACAACTGAAAGTTTTGTGTTTTTGACAATATTGCAAGTTTACTAAAAGCTGGCTGGACTTAGATAAATAAAACTTAATTTATTTTTTAACATGAATATTTAATAACTTCTTTTAATATACTTATTGAAATAAACAGTGTATAGGCCTGTTTCCTTTTAGTAAAGAAGTACTAGATTTATAGGTGTGCATTTCAATTCTAATGCATCAAACATACTCTCCAAACTTGATCTTAATTGAGACATGTTGAACGTTCTTTCATCATTTGCGATGTTTCCAAATTGCATTGTTTGTAATTTCATTCATTCATTCGTTCATTTATTTTCTTTTGTTTGTAATTTTTCTTACCAATGTTTATATCTGTGTTTTATTATTTTCTGTGGCAGTTCATTCGCTGTGGAGACCCCTGCTAAATAGGGACTAAGCTGAAGTCAAATGTATAAATGGATGAATTATTTTCTGTAAAGCTAATTCAGGCCATGACACATTCACACCTAAATGGTTATAAGAGAGGTGTTTAAGGAATTATATGCAGCATCTTTCATTTATTAAGGTAAGGCAAGATACTTAGGGTGTACTCACACTATGCTATCCAAACCATGCCCAGGCCCGTTTCCCGGATCGTTTGAGAAGTGTGAGTGCTCTGAATTGGGCTCAGGCACAGTTCACTTGGCCGGCCCTGGCCCGGTTGGAAGAGGTGGGCCTGAGCGCGGTTCACTTGGGCTCAGGCGCGGTATGCTTGCAGTGTGAGTTCAAGCGTGCCTGAGCCCGAAACTGAAAGCGAGACGTGAGTTTTAAGGCACTGTTTGATATGGATTAATTAATAATTCGTACTGTTTAATGAACGCAAACTGTCGTAGTTTATTAAAGACGCAAACCCTCACTGCACCACAGCTGCACCTTCAGCAAACCTCCTCATTCCTGCAGCACGAGGACTTTATGATTGTTTAAGAGCGTCAAAAGTGGCTGATCTGTTCGGCGAAATATTTGACTGCGTGTCACCGCATATCAAACGACTTAAACAATATAACTAAAGAAATCTCCACTGTGCTGAGCGAGAGCGCTTACTGAACAGCGCATCATCGATGACGTAACCGTGCCCAGGCCCAAATGTAATGTGAGTGCGGGCCGTCGGGGGAGACAAGAGGGGGGACAAGCGTGCTTTGGGCCGGTTCAAGGCAACTGTACATAGTGTGAGTATGCCCTTAGAGGGAAAATGTGCTCAATGCATTATAAAGCTTGAAGCATCAGAATCGGTACTCAGTATCAGCCAATCACCATGACAAGAAATCGGTACTCGATATCGGCTGCAAAAATCGTGATCGGAGCATCCCTAGCTTTGACCCAACTTGGCTGTCAGAGCAGCAATATTATCCCTGGCTGTACAAGACTGATCTTAGTAATTAAGTCAGCAAATACACCTTTAGGAAAAAGAAGTATACTTACAGTTGAAGTCAGAATTATTAGCCCCCCTGAATTATTAGCCGCCTGTTTATTTTTTTCCCCAATTTCTGTTTAACGGAGAGAAGTTTATCAACACATTTCTAAACATAATAGTTTTATATTTGATTTATTTTATCTTTGCTATGATGACAGTAAATGATATTTGATTAGATATTTTTCAAGACACTTCTATACAGCTTAAAGTGACATTTAAAGGCTTCACTAGGTTAACTAGGCAGGTTAGGGTAATTAGGCAAGTTATTGTATAATGATGGTTTGCTCTGTAGACTATCGAAAAAAATATATAGCTTAAAGGAGCTAATAATTTTGACCTTAAAATGGCTTTTAAAAAATTAAAAACTGCTTTTATTCTAGCCGAAATAAAACAAATAAGACTTTCTCCAGAAGAAAAAACATTATCAGACATACTGTGAAAATTTCTTTGCTCTGTTAAACATCATTTGGGAAATATTTAAAAAAGAAAAAAAAAATTCAAAAGGGGGCTAATAATTCTGACTTCAACTGTAAGTAAAGGTCAAGTATAAAAGTATACTTTATTTAGTAAGTATACTTATATCAATATATATCTCCCAGAAGCCCAGAAAAATACACTGCAGTGACAAAAGCTGCACACTTTGTGGATAAAAAAGATATAAAAATAAATGTTAATTTTTAGCTTAGCTCCCCACCCAAAAAAAAAAATTAAAAACTGTAAACCTGGGGGAAACACTGCACACCATACACATCTTGCGCCTTATTGCACCAGGTGTATGATAGGGCGGGAACAGAGACAAAACCTGAGCAAAGACAACAACACTGGAAGCACACAGTTTGTGATGGGATGTGCTGCGATTTTTTTTCTCCTGTCAAGATCAACGCAGGCATGCAATCTGTACAGACCCCTCCCCCAAACAATCACATGGCTATAAAGACTAATGATTGGCTAATTTGCCTGGAAGGCGGGACTTCCTTCGCTGTGATGGCCATACTGAAGATTCCACTTTTCCATATTCATAGTAATGCCAGTGAACCATCTTTGTAGATCTATGCTTCTGAACAAAGTTTGCTCACGCCCATTTAAATTGCATTTTTAAAACAATTCTGAGGTAGACTTAAACTGAATGAGGGGGATTTCATGGCACTTCAGATGAAGAGTGTAAAAGGCCAAGAAAAACATAATCGCAACTTCTGTCCAAAGCCAAATTGAATGTTTAAACTACTAATGTGGGTAGCAATTTATGAATATAAGACTAAAATGAGAATTTTCTCACCCTCCATATTGAAGTTTCTCTCCTTACCGGTGTTGGCTTTGTTGCGCGATCAGGGAGGAGGAGATTAGATGACCATCTTTCTTCCTGTTAGTCAGAAAAAGAAAAGTGTGTTTAAAGGGATAGTTCACCCAAAAATGAATGTCATCATGTACTTATCCTTTACATGTTTCAATCCTTTATGAGTGTCTTTATTTTATTAAACTCAAAAGAAGATATTCTGAAGCTGGAAACCTGAAACCTTCCACTTGTTAAGTTGTGACGTCACATATTTCATATATCGGTGACATATGAAATACTGATTCCAGGTTCAAGCCGACACTCATTTGAATTGAGAAAATATTCGTTTATGACCACTTTTTAGTCATATCACACATTAAAGTGAATTTTATATAAAATTCTGGTTTACACATCAGTCTCTGGACGTGCTGCATCACAGACACCGATATTTTAACAATTTATAAAAATGAATCACTTTCTGGTCATTGGATATTAGGCATGGATTGGGGTTAGACGATGTCGACCAATTTGGCATCGTACGATGTCTAATGTGAAACACTTCGATGGCATCGTTGTCATAGGTGGCGGTAAATTAATGATTTGTGAATAAATAATTAATTCATAACAAATTAATTCTTTGTAGCCTACCGTTTCAACTACCTGACCCGCATGGTCTTTGTTTTACCTAAAACCAAATCATAAATAAATAAAGATAAGTTACATACAAATTACCACCTGTCAATCACTTGTTCTGCAGGACTCTGGCATGAATAGGCAGAGTGATCTGTGTCGTTATAATGGCGTCGACAAACTTGGTTGGTAAAAAAGGTGCACAACCAACAGGAACCAACCAACAGTATCTGAGGTTTTCACTAAAATTACTAAGTACAAGCGTGAAAGCGAAAGATTGAAGCGGTGTACTGACGCTAACACGTTACCTGATAGATTAAAAAAAACGAAGAGTCGTTAAATAGAGACAAGATTAATTAAATATCACCTTTAACAACTATAGTGAGATGCAATCCAGGGGTACATCCTAGATAAACTGTCCGACGAGCACTTCTCTCTGGGGTTTTGTGCTCAAAGCACCCGCTGGCTACCTGGAGCTCAGACGAGCGCATACACTGCAGTGCATGACAGAGTATGTGTGTGTGTGGTCACGTGATATATATAGGTATAGAGTGGAAGGAGGGCTTTCAGAAATGCTAGATGAAACGCCACTGTGGACGTGGATTGTTTTCGTTCTAAAATGCCATTTTAAAACTAAGAGTCTAAAGCCTGGTTTATACTTCTGCGTCAAGTGATCGCCGTAACCCACGGCGCAAGCCTCCCGCGTAGCCGTGCATTTATACTTCTGCGCGCTGTTTCTGTTTCTCTGCAATACACTTCCGAAACGCTAGCTGGCAGTAGGTGTTTATGTTTATCTGTGTCGAGTTTCTTCGCTGGTTTTTTTGTTTTTCCTGAACACTTCCTTAATGTACAAGTGGCTCAAACTCGCTTATTTTGAGGCGGGAACCGTCGGACGTGGAACAACTTTAATCATGAGGTAAACACAAAACAACAGTCTCCATCCGGAGCTCCTTCACGGGACTCCACACTTGTAAACACTCGCTGCATCGGGCGCGCGGCTCTCACCTCCGCCCACACTCGTCAGCGCTACCAAGCTGACCAATCACAGAGCTTGCGCTACGCGTACGCGTTACATTTTTTGAGAGGTGCACGTCAACGACGCCGACGGCCACGGCGAGGGGCTATGCGTCCACGCGTAGGCTGCGCCGTAGCATACGCGTGCGCTTGACGCAGAAGTATAAATCGGCCCTTAGTGTGTATTTTTCGCAAGCGGGTTGTTGCTGCGGCGGGGTGGAGGATCGCGATGCCGGCTCAGCATCATGATGTCTATCAGTCATCTGCGATGGACGATGGTATCGTCTATCGACCCAAGCCTAGCATGAATATCCTGTATATACACTGCGATCGTGATTTTCGAAAGTATTACATTGCTTTGTAAACGTTTATTATTATCAATTGTTGAGTATCCCCATAAAGTTTGATATGGCGCTTGGACCCAGAAGCCGCTTCGTGTGGCGTCACACTTAAAAAGCAGATAGAAGTCAATTGTTACAGATTTTAGCTCTCGTCAAAATATCTTCTGTTGTGTTCAAGAGTAAAAGGAAATTCAGAAGGTTTTGGAAGCACCTGAGGGTGAGTAAAGCCTGGTTTATATTACTGCGTCAAGTGATCGACGTGACCCATGGCGCATGCAACGCGCGTAGCTGTGCATTCATACTTCTGCACGCTGTTTCTGTTGCTATGCAATAACACTTCCGAACCGCTAGTGTGCAGTGAGGTGTTTATGTTCCTCTGTGTCGAGTTTCTTCACTGGTGTATTGTTTTTTCTGAACGCTTCCTAGATGTACAAGTGGTTCAAACTCGCTCATTTTGAGGCAGGAACCGGCGGACGTGCAATAAGTTTAACCATGAGGTAAACACAAAACAAAACTTTCCATCCAGAGCTCCTTCACGGGACTCCACACTTGTAAACACTCGCTCCATCGGGCTCACGCGGTTCTTGGTCCCACCCACACTCGTCAGCGCTACCAAGCTGACCAATCAAAGAGCTTGCGCTATGCATACGCGTTACATTTTTTGAGAGGTGCGCGTCAACGTCGCCGACGGCCACAGCGAGGGGCTATGCGTCCACGCGTAGGCTGCGCCGTAGCATACGCGTGCGCTTGACGCAGAAGTATAAATCAGCCTTAAATAGTGATTAAATTTTCATTTTTGGGTGAATTATCACTTCAAGTTCAGTTAAAGCACTTCAGAATGTCATTTCATGGCACAATACATCATTTGTTATCTTCTATTCAACAAAAGGAAAAAAAAAACAGGCATCTCTTTTCTTTCCTCGGTTCATCTTTTCTGATGTTCCACACATGATTTCTGTGATGGAAAATACCATATAGAAGTCCGCAATGAGAGGTTATCAGGACAAAATGTGCCTGTGTGAATCACTGTAATGGCACCAGCTTTAATGCACAATAATAGCACTAAATTTTGAGAGTTTTATCTGGAAACATCACAACGGATGCAGCAATGTTGCTGTGGCAACCAGAGGAAGCCACATCACTAATGGAAATTGTCTGCTTTTGCCTTTCATCTTTGGGGAAAGCTAAAAAGCCGAGGAGCCTTTCCACTGAGCACAGCCACTGCTTTTGAGGGCCTTCTTTAAAAAAAAAAAAAAAGAAAAAAGAAAGACAAAACACAACACTTTTGTCTTATCAAAACTATTTGCAAATCAAATGTGATGCTGTTGAAGCCTCTCCTCCAGATCCTCAGAGGGATTGAAGCTCCTCTAATCACCAGCGCAGTAAACTCAAACTAACACTCCAACTCTGCCGAGCTTTGTTTGCCGAATTACCGCACATAAGAAGCTCCTCTTTGGCATAAAGAAGACACACAGCAAAATTCAAATCAGCCCTTTTCAGGAATAAACTCTCCCCGGATCAAATTATCATCTTTTCCTGACTTTATATGCCTCTATTCCTGTGTGTGTGTGTGTACAGTATGCACTCTTTCCCATTGTATTCCTTTCACAGATCATTATCCGTTGCTCTGCCATAAATAGAAAGATTGCTCTCTATTAGGTTCAAAGCTAATACACTGCCATTGTGCAAACTACTGTACAAGTCCCTAGCAACTGGGGTGTGCAAAAAAGTATACTTATTGGTATTTTAGAGGGATTTTGTTTTACACTAACAACACTTAACATGTTCGGTGTCTTTCAGTTTTTGTTTTTATCAAGGGTAAATTCCAATATTGCGCAAAACATGCGTATAATTATCGATATTTTAGGGGTATTTTTTTTACACTAACAATAGAGCGGAGACGAAAGTAAAATTTTTCATTCATTCAATCATTCATTCATTTTCATCCGGTTTTTCAGGGCCGGGTCGCAGGGGCAGCAGTCCCAGACTTCCCACTCCCCAGACGGGTCCTCCAGCTCCTCCAGGGGGATCCTGAGGCTTTCCCAGGCCAGCCAAGAGACAAAGTCCCTCCAGCGTGTCCTGGGTCATCCCCGAGGCCTCCTCCCGGTGGAACATGCCTGGAACACCTCCCTAGGTAGACGTACTGGAGGCATCTGAAACAGATGCCCGAGCCACCTCAGCTGACTTCTCTCAATGTGGAGGAGCAGCAGCTCTACTCCGAGCTCCTCCCGGGTGACAGAGCTCCTCACCCTATCTATAAGGGTGCGCCCTGCTATCCTGTGAAGGAAACTCATTTTGGCCACTTGTATCCGAGATCTTGTCCTTTCTGTCATGACCCAAAGCTCATGACCATAGGTGAGAGTAGGTACATAGATTGACTAGTAAATTGGGAACTTTGCCTTTCGGCCCAGCTCCTTCTTTACCACAACGGACCGGTACATCGACCGCATTACTGCTGCTGCTGCAGACTTTCCTCCAACCTGGAGATGGCAAACCACCTTTTTTCAGTCAAGCACCATGGCCTTGGACTTGGAGGTGCTGATTCTCATCCCAGCCGTGTCACACTCAGCAGAAAATTGCCCTAGAGCATGCTGAAGGTCCATGTTCGATGAAGCCAACAGAAAAGCATTGTCTGCGAATAACAGAGATGAAATCCTGTGGTTCCCGAACCAGACCCCCTCCAGCCCAAGGCTGCGATTTGAAAGTCTGTCAATAAAAATTATGAACAGAATTCGTGACAAAGGGCAGCCCTGCCGGAGTCCAACATGCACTGGAAATAAATCTCACTTATTGCTGGCAATGCGAACCAAACTCCTACTCTATTCATACACGGACGAGACGGCCCTTAACAGAGCACCCTCCACAGAATGCCACCGGTTGAATGCCTTATCCAAGTCCACAAAACACATGTGGACTGGTTGGGCATATTCCCATGGACCCTCGAGCACTCTGATGAGGGTATAGAGCTTGTCCAGTGTACCACAGCCTGGATGAAAACCGCATTGTTCCTCCTGGATCCTATGTTCAACCATTGGCCTGATCCTCTTTCCAGTACCCTGGGACTTTCCCAGGGAGGCTGAGGAGTGTGATCACCCTATAGTTTGAGCGGTATAGCGCAGTCGGGGCTTTCACAAAAGTAAACAAAAGTTGCACATTGTTTCTTTTGAACCCATCAGCAGGGGTGAAAGTAACACATGGGTGGGTCAAAAGTAACACAACAATATTTGCCAGATTTTTTAGCTTAATCTTGTTTATTTTAAATATAACCGACTATGACCTCCTTAATGTTAACTGCAAACATTTTGTCCTTTATTTTTGCAACAAAAAAAAAATCTGCTTTTTCACTTTACATTTCAGTTTCATCAAATGTTTTTAAATTAATCCAACAATGCAAAATGTTGATATTTTCTACAATTTTGGAATGTTTTTTTATTAATGTTGGCAATATGCTTTAATATTATAAAACATATAAATCAAAACACTAGAGGTGTCAAAATTAATCGTTTCTTCGGTGCACCACGATGCAGACGCGGACAATTCGGTATCGGTTCAGTAATAAACATAACCGGTTATTATATACTGACGTCATTTATCTCACATGCGCTATGTCGCCGTAGCTTACCATGGCGAGGGAGGTGAGCGGCGAGCGCGAGTACAACGCTCTAACTACGTAAAAACTCTGAAACTGTGCACAATTTCACTGCGTGTGTGTTTGCTGAACACTGTTTCACTGACACTTACAGCAAAAGCCCCTATTTCACGGCGATTAAGAGAATGAAAGTAAACTCCATTTCTCTCTCACTGTGGCCCATGAGTGCAGCTGTGAAGAGCATCAGCGTGTAAGAGCCAATCGCAGCCCTTTCTGTTGAGCGCGTGACCAATCAAAGGGGTGTAAGAAAGAACTTGGTAGTTAGTAGACAAGGTTCAGAAAGCGAGCGGGATATTTATATTTGTTAGTTTGCTATAAATGCTCGTGTTGCTTAAAGGTACAGTTTATATATCTGAAGATAGAGGTAAAGTTGGTTTTATATTGGGATATTCAGACATTCTCCTTAATAATATAATTTCAGAAAAGTATTATTTGCAAATTCTAAATAGGGAAATCATATTAGCAGCCAATGACTATCAAAGTACAACATTGTTCACAGTCAATTAGATAGTGTTAATGTTGTTTGTTACTTGTATGCTAATTCCAATCGAATATTCAAAGTAACATGATAAACAATATAGAGACTTCTAAATGAACGAATGTGTGAATATAAAACCAACTTTACCTTTATTCTGACTGTTGGTATTAAAGGACAAAATTGTTTTAAAAAAAAGTATATAAATATATTTATACATTTTAATACAAGAATTGCTGAGCTGTGAAGAAAATATAAAACTGTGTATGGAAAGAATCGTCAATGCACCGTGATGCACCGAGATATCGAATTGAACCGAATCGGTGGCATGATAATCGTAACCAAACCGAACCGTGAGACCAGTGTAGGTTCACACCTCTACAAAACACTGAAAACTGTGGAAGTGACAAATAAGGTATGGCTATTTGCAGTGTGACATAAACTATTGCCATGTATACCTGATTTACTTTTAAACTGAAAAACCCAGACATTGCAAACTCAAGGATGTGTTATTGCACTAAATAACCTGTAATTAACCTGTAAATAACAACTTGTAATTAAGAAAAAAGAACCACTACAATAATTCACTTTCTGCACTTAAAAACTGAAATTCAGAGCTAACTGCAGGACACGGTCCCGTTATCAGCTGATATTTGGCAGCTCCATCAAGAGTTGCATGCTGAATGTGCTGTTATAGACTGGAAATCTAATGTTGTTAGATTCGAAAATCTCTGTGTTACCTTTCTCCCACGTTACTTTCGTCCCCGCTCTCCCCTAATATGTTCAGTGTGTTTCAGTTTTGTTTTTGTTTTTTATCATGGATACATTCCAATATTATGCAAACATGCGTCTAATTATCAAAAATTTGGAGATTTTTTTCTTAGACTAATAACACTTAACATGTTCATGTGTGTTTCATTTGTTGTTGTTTTATCATGGATAAATTCCAAAAACAATTCCAATTTTATTATAAACAATAGTTACACGCATTCGACTACCTGGAAATCTTTACCAACTATTTATCAAAGTGATAGAAACCAGTACAAATTTCTAAAACCATTTAGCAACAACATGATTAAAAACAATAATAAAATGCTGCTTTGTTTTAACCCAAATGTGGGTCAAATGTGGATAAACCCAACCACTGTGTTAAAAATAAAATTCATTCATTTTCTTTTCGGCTTAGTCCCGTTATTATTCTGGGGTCGCCACAGCGGAATGAACCGCCAACTTATCCAGCATGTTTTACACAGCGGATGCCCTTCCAGCTACAACCCATTGCTGGGAAACACCCATACACACTCATTCACACACACTACGGACAATTTCAGCTTACTCAATTCACCTGTATAGACAGATAGATATATATATCCAAGCAGGTGGAGTTGTTCATGTTTTACCAAAATTTTAGTTAACAATTCGTTGCAAAAATTTTGTAACACCCAAGTAATCCAATGTTTAACATGACAATCAGGGTCAGATTAACATAAAGGCTAGGTGGGCTGAAGCCCCAGGGCCCATGGAAGGAGGGGGCCCTTGATTGGCTGAAGAATGAATTTAAATGCCTCTTTGCGTTATGCTTTTACATGTCAATAAGGTGAAACACTCCTTTTGGCTCACTGGTGTACCAAAGAAATACAGTGAGGTCCCTAAACTGGGGCTCGGAGTGGCTGCAGCTCAGTCAGAATTTTGAGTAGCCCTTTTTGAGTTCCCCATAACGGTCCACCTCATTTTTTTGCTCTGCCTCAAGAACTGTCCAGTCAAAGGTAAAAAAGTATACATTATTTTTAACTGTTATTAACTTGCCTTAAGAGAAGCTAGGATAGGCAGAATCATGCTGTATGGCCTCATAACTGAAGTACCATCTCAGCCACGCACACACACATAATATAACACTGTGCGACCAAATCAAATAGCCTACACAGTTAGCACAATGTCCATCGATGCGGAGTATCTATCTCAGGTAAATAGCCGACTTTTGGTTATGGTTCAAGTCTAATTGAAGCAGTTAGAAAGCAAACTTTTTTATAAATGTTTACTATGACCCTTTTACAAAAACAACAGTAATATTACGGAGCAATAAAATATTGGCACTGGTTTTTTCAGACAATATCTGATGCCAAAAATAAATTATAATAATGATGCTAGTCTTCTGTAATTCACTGGAATTCTGTAAACTCACAAGACCAACATTTTTGGCAAGAAGCATGGATTCTACAGATATTTTAGGGATTTTTGCTCAGCTAAAGTGCTGAAGAAAGTTTTTTTATGAATTTACTACTGCGCTCATTTAGGACGTACTGCAAATGTTTTTGTTTTGTTTTTTGAGAGTTTTTTTATGGCATCATTGAACGTTGAAGTTCATATTATGTAATTAATTTTGTATGCTTGTAGGCCTACTTTAATCAAATATAAATCAAATGGTGGAAAATTAGATATTATTCATTCATTCATTTTCTTGTCGGCTTAGTCCCTTCATTAATCCGGGGTCGCCACAGCGGAATGAACCGCCAACTTATCCAGCACGATTTTATGCAGCGGATGCCCTTCCAGCCGCAACCCATCTCTGGGAACATCCACACACTCATTACACTCATACACTACGGACAATTTTAGCTTACCCAATTCACCTGTATACCACATGTCTTTGGGCTGTGGGGGAAACCAGAGCACCCGGAGGAAACCCACGCGAATGCAGGGAGAACATGCAAACTCCACACAGAAACGCCAACTGACCCAGCCCAGCCGAGGTTCGAACCTGCGACCCAGCGACGTTCTTGCTGTGAGGCGACAGCACTCCCTACTGCGCAACTGCATCGCCCAATTAGATATTAATAATAATAATAATAATAAAAATAATAATAATAATAATAATTACAATATGATTAATAATAACAAAAAGAAAAAAAACTATAATTCATGAGGCGATAAAATAAATGAAGCCCTTGGTTTTGCTATAGCCCCGGGGTCCAATGTATTCTTAATCCGGCCCAGATATAATGATCTTTACATTATTATATTATCTGAAATTAATCTGGACTGAAAGACAGATTTACTGTGAACAATTATCTTAAAAATAGGCTAGTCATTTTATTTATTAGAGTGACATTGACAGTACATGAAGTAGGCAGTCATGTGTTCATGTGGACCGGGCATGTTAATCTGACCAAAAAAAAAAATCGGTTGTGTATTTACTGTACACAGTGCTCATATTCATGGATGTAACCCCAAGAAAATATCATTAATGTTATCACTACACATGCTGTAAAAAGCTCATTTCCTGCTAACACACATTTCTGACAAGGAAGCTTCTTTAAAGATCATGAGCGTAACACATTAACACCATTATGAATGTAATAAGTGAGATGCTTGTTTGTAGTAAAATATTTAATGTCCTTTTTTTATATGTGAGTCTCCTTGCATGCTTTTGCAGCCTTGTTGCTGCTGTAGCTGATGTATTCAGGGGAAATTCACACAGTCATTCGTTTGTAGTGTGATCCTGAAAAATCTTCATTTATACAGCTATATGGGACTTCCCACTAGTCCAACACCTCCAAGCAATGGATCCGTTTTACATTTCTAGGTTTCTCAGTAGCCAAAATCATCATAGTTGGCTAAACTTGGAGTGGAGTAAATGGGAGAGTACAATAAATATTTTTGTACAATCCTATTTACTGAAATAATACAAGAAAAACTCCACAATGGTATTATCAAGACTGATAACGGCAGCCAGAAAAGAAAACAATGTCAAATGTACAGTCCTGCCCCCATAGACGCTGCATTACAAACACATAACACTGTGCTAATTAGTTTTTTTGTAATTTAATGCAAATATGATACAATACATACATAAATACATATAAATGTACATATTTTTTAAAATCTAAATCTTAATAACTTTCAAGGATTTAAGATAGGACTGGGCGATAAAATCGGTATCAATATTTATTGTCCTAACACCATTGTCAATATTGATAAGAAAGATTTGGTATGTAGTTTTGCTATGAATCGCTATAGTTTTATTAAAATGTGTCTGCTGAGCACACGCCTTGCAAGCAATGTCAATAAGCTTAGCGTGTAAAGTTAAGTACGCCAGATTTCACGCTCACGTTTGGATTTACTAACGATGAAATTAACGTGAGAATGTGCGTTGGTCCGCGCCAACTTCATGTCTGGCGTACGTGTATTTCTTGTGTGTGTTTGTTTTATTTCCATTGGCGACTCCTAGAGGACACACTACAAAGTAAAAACATTGCTATTAATTTATAATTGATAAAATGGGTTAATTGACACAATATTTTTTTTATCAATTATGTGATTTAGAGCATATAAAATCATTTGCAAATGTATACAATATTGTGGCAAGGTGGACTTGGTCAACCCATGATTCATTCATCCTCACAAACGCGCGATGGGTGGCTTCTTGGTGAGTGATGTATTTAAAGATATAATTCCAGCTAAGTTTTTATTTTATTTTATTGAGCGTAATTATTATCAGGAGACCGTGGTTATCCATTAAAGACGTGGCTGATAACCGCCCTCAACAACCCACAAAACTGACCAAGACCGCAGATACAATGATGCCCATTCTCACACTCGGTCAGTTGTAGAGCGGGCGATTGGGCAGCTGAAATGCCGGTGGCGCTGCCTTGATAAGAGCGGAGGGGTGCTGCTATACCGCCCTGACAAAGTGTTCCTCTAATACATCTGTGTCTCCCACAGACACGGGTACTACTCCAGACAGTAAAGTGTCGCCCACAATTGAGGCAACTCTCTGCTCAAAGGGTGTTAGTTCAGCATCCCCTGTTCCCCCGCCTGTTCGGTCCACACTTTGACAGTGCGCCGCTGTTCTCCTCTTAACCTGCACCTTTACCTTCGGACCATTTCTTTTTTTTAATTCACTCACAGTGCAATCTTCAGACCCCACTGCGTTAACCGCGTCAGCTAAACTCTCCCACTCTATTTTTTTTTTCTTTTATTATTAATTTGGACAAATGGACAATTTGCAAATAACACCGTTTTTCTCCGGTCTACCTCTGATAGGAGCACCTCCAATTCATTTTCTGTGAAGTTTCTCTTCTTGCTTGCTTTTGCCATTGCTTTTTCGTTTGGTTTTGCCAAAGTGGAGTCATTACCATATTTATACGGTGGAGGAGGCAGGGAGGGGTTTTGCGCTCGTGCACGTGTGCTCAGTTTCACGTTAATTCTGACATACAAAGAGAATATGTGTGAGATTCCGCGTACGCAGTGTTTCATACATCTGAATTTTTTACTGCGTACGCACATTTACAGCTTTGTCCGTATGCAATGTTTTAGTATTAATTCTACACAAGTCTTTGTACATGAGGCCCTTGAGCTTCTCCAAATGCCGCGAGCGCACCGCGATTCATGCAAGTAGAATTAACCAATCTGCTTCACACTTTGTATGGAATATACACATTTCAGTAATAACAGCAGACTAATTACCTCAGACAAACACAGAGCATCTAAACACTGCAGTGCTTTTTACTTGCTTTTTCACCAGAGGAGTCCATTGTAAGTGGTCAAGGAATCCACGCAAGTGCACTTGTCACTTTAGGTCAGAATAACAACACATGCGAAAAAGAGGTGCCGCAGTATAGCAGCAGTGAGGAGATTGTAAATAAAAAACGGATGTAAGGATGTCGCAAGAGTGGCTTTTTGGTTTCTTTTCTTGTGCATCCCAGCCACTAGCACCCCATCTGAAAGAGTTTATAGCATAGGGGGTAATAGTCATTCAACTTCACAATTTGTAATGTTGCAGTATGTATTTGAATAACGATGGTTAGTTCCTTTACTTGAAAGCTCAAATTTAATTATCATAATCTGTGTTGTTGACAGAGTTGGAAGTTTTGCTGTATCATTATTATTCACATCTTAAAGTTTGCTTTGATTGTATTGTGTTTACACTTTACCATTGCACACACTTGGTAACATTTTATGATCAAGTTTAAGAGTCTCTTTAACACTTGTGTTTATTTTATTATAAAGAGATCAGCTATTTAATTTAAATATTTTGTTTTTGACTAATAAAACTATTTGCCTTGATAATGTTGGTAAATTAAAATAAAGTGGTTAAATAAACAAATCCAAATATGCCTAAATGTATTGGTAAAAAAATTCAATCATTATCAATATCGAATGATATGAAACATGATATCCTGATTTTTTTTTTTTTGCAATATCGCCCAGCCCTAATTTAAGATTATGATGAACGTTAAACACTGTTACGTACTTGTGTTGTTTGTGCCTGTTTGTGTTTTCTCTCTCTCTCTCTCTCTCTCTCTCTGTTCTCCCATATCTGCTTCATATTCTCAGGTTCCGTTTATTGGTCAATCCATCCGTCAATCATTTCCTCCCCGGTGACATCATGTCCAATAGGCCAAGACCACCCGGCATAAAAGCGCATGCCAGACTACTCACCAGTCCCGCTTGTTTCTGTTACTGTGTTTATTGCGTTGTATTATGAAAGAAAACCCTGTCTAACTGTGTATTCTGTTGTTGCTCATTTCTGTGTGTTCACATATCCGTCTGCCATTTATATCAAACCGTTATCTGTTTCATTCATTTGTCCCGTTGTTTCGGAAGATTCTTCGTGTGTTTATTATTTTGTTTCATATATTTAGTTAGTTAGATGCTTCTGGGGAGTTAGACATTGTTTGGGTTTTGTTATTTTCTTTTCTTTTCTTTAGAGCCGCCCATGTCCCTTCTGCCAGCTCTCTTGTTTCCCCCCGTGTTTGTCCCAACATTGTACATATTGTAAATAGTATACATTTTTGCTTACCTTCTTTTTCTTTATTTTTGATTAATTCATTGTTTTTGTTCACCTTGGTATTTGTAAATAAAAGTCAGTTTTGGTATATCTGCTTCGGTTGTCTTTGCACTTCATTCACTATATATACACATTTATTTTTATTGTACTTTTAAATGTCAAACCCCATTCCCCAGACCAGGGGTTCTCAAACTTTTCAGCCCGCGAATCCCAAAATAACAATGCCAATGACTGGCGACCCCCACTATTTTTGAAAGTGTTTATAATCATACAAATGTTGCACGCAACGGCTCACACAAACCAATAGGCCTATATAAACACAAGCATATTGACAACACAAAAAAAAACATATAATTTTTTTATTATTATTATTTAATATTAATCTTACCTAATGAGACTGGTGGGCACAATATTTAAAGGGCACCTATGGTGAAAAAATCTACTTTTAAAGCTGTTTGGACAGACATATGTGTAGGTATAGTGTATATATCGTCATATTGGGGTGATATAAACACACTCAGTCCTTGTTTTTCAATTTAACAACATAAAAACGATGGACCAATTGGAGCGGTTTTGAGACCGACCGCAACTTGACATAGGAGTGCGGTCCCCCTGCCCACCAATATTGATTGACAGCTGCGTATTAACATGTCTCCGTTGTAATGCTTATAATCATATCAACAAGACAGAACGAGCACAAAACAACCGTAAATAAAAGGTCTGTTTAGTTTGCTAGGATCATCAATCATCATCAAATGTGATCAAGAGTGAGTTTGACAAGTTTAAAATGTTTTAAAACAGTGCATGTTAATGAATTACAGCGATTTACTTCAGCTTTACCTTATCACCACAGCCGCGTGTCAGAACAATTATAAAAGAAGATGCTTCAATTAGGGTTGAGCGATGTTGACCAATTTGGCATCGTACGATGTCTAATGTGAACATCGGTGATGGACGATGGCATCGTCGTCGTAGGCGGGGTGGGGGTGGTTGTTGTTAAATATCAATTAATTCATAACAAATTCAATTATTGTAGCCTATCGTTTTCACTACCTGACCCACATGGTCTTTGCTTTACCCATAACCAAACCACAAATAAATAAAGTTATACACAAATTACCACCTGTCAATCACTTTTTTTCCGCGGGACTCTGGCATGAATAAGCGGAGTGATCTGTGTCCTTATATAATGGCTTTTTCCCCACAGCTGGTGGAGGAGACGAGAGTTCGTTTGGAGTTCACTGTAATTTGTATTGTTATTAATGATAACTTTTTTATTACTATTATTATGAGGAAATAATAACAAGTAAAGATGCTATGGCTCGACCGTTTCGGCGTATGCGCCCGAAATTTTATGCGACCCAAAATATATATTTAAATTTGTGCATTTAGATTTGTGCTAGTGCATAAATTGTTGCCGTGCGACCTGTTTTCACTGCAAAATCCTCGACGCGTGCGGGGATTTAGGAGACATTTATGCAGGATGCATCTTCGCACATAAAGACGCCAAACGCAGCACTCAGGAACAGATTAAAACTGTTGTTATGCGATTGTGAACTTGCTGAAGTAAAAAAAGCCTGCAATGCTTGCCCTGCCTTTGTGCTCTTCTTATTGGCCCACTGCGCTAGAACTGAACGCGAATGGATTGGTTAATATCAGCTGTCAATCACTTAGTCAATGCCTTCTGCCTTCAGATGACAGAAGCTGCAACCGCAGAAATGTGAAGCGCTGAAGATGAGAGAATGAAAATAACACTGACAGATTTAGTTTTAGAAAACCTAACGTTACTAATAATGGCACATCTTATTAGTGATCATGTGCTGAATGTTAATCCACCATTTACACTTGTCCAAGAGTGGATAAAAGACTTCCAGTGGCTTCAAGTCTGCTATGAAAATAATTAAAGCCATTCACTGTAAAGTCTGTGGGATGGGGTTTGCAGGTAACAGCGTTTGCCACTGAATCTACACATTTTAAGCACGAGAGGTGCTGTATAATCCTCACGATTTATTTAATCCTCCCGATGCTGTCAGCAGTGCAAGCGGCAGCTACTGTATAAGTATAATATAACACAGCTCATGAAAAGACCGTTATTGCTATTAAGATGACATGCAAATAATAAGTTATATATCAATATAAATGTGGGGCAGGGCGATGGATCGCGATGCCGGCTCAGCACCGTGAAGTTTATCGGCCATCTGCGATGAATGATGGCATCGTCTATCGGCCCAACCCTGGCTTCAATCCCAGTTTGTGGACGTTAAATCAGGTTTATTTTGTACAATAACATAACAGATATTCATACAGCGGTGGATATAAACCTGTATTCTGCCACATTTGCGTGCAAAAAGAGTGCAAAGCTAAACGCGCGCGCTGTCTGTGTGTGTGCGTGTCTGCGCTGTTTGTGTATCTGTGTGTGTGCGTGAACTTTGTAACGACATTGTGTGTGACTCATTGCTGCAACCACACCAAATGCATCAAATGCTCATTGGTAAAGTTCTTACTGTAGTATTTCTCACAAACGTTTCGTGAGATCAGCTTCCTTTATGTCTGTCTGTTGTCTGACGCAGCCGAGGAAGGAGATTAAGGCACGCTGACAGGCACGTGGAAACGGTGGGCATGAAGGACTAGCCTTTAAAGGCGCAGTACACAAAAGCCGCAACCTGCTGCTCAAAGCTATAAATTAGTAACTTATGAAAGGTATAATAAAAAATCTGATGGGTGTTTTGAGCTGAAACTTTACAGACACATTCTGGAGACACAAAATACTTATCTTGAATCTGAAAAAAGTGGTAACCTAGGTGCCTTTTAAGATACATCACAAGTCTTTTCTTGGTTTAATTTTGGAGACTGCCACTTAAATATCATCCTCCATGTTCTGTCGTGGCCTGTATTTATTTTAAATGTACGTGAGTGCCGTAAAGGTGTCAGAAAGTTTAGCTAGTGCCGAAAAATCAATCTGTTGCAACTGACGTTATTGCTCTGTCATTAATCTAATGTAAACACCCCAGGGGTTGCAAACCAATGGGAAAAAAATGAAAGACTGATGGCTTTTTGTTTGGATGTTACATTTTTATGTAACTGTTTTTATCTTCTGTAGGTTGTGGATAAACAATGGTAATTTTAAAAGTTTATTCAAATTTATTAGACTTTTGGAAATCACCAAGTGACACCCTCTCATTGTCCCGCAACCCTCACTTTGAGAACCACTCCCCTAGACTAACATCAGGGGTTTGTAAAAAAAAAAAAAAAAAAAAAAAAAAAAAAAAAAAAACTGTCATAATAGTCTTGTGAAAAGGGTCCATAGAGACATGGAACACCCCTCACATCCTCTCTATTATCATTATTAGTTTTACTTTTACCTTTGTTACCATTATTATCATTACTATTCCGACTTGTTCTTCCTATATCTCCTTATTATCATTATTACAAACCATTGTCATTATTCAGGTTGCTGTAGTTGTTGTTATTGTAGTAGTAGTAGTAGTAGAAGTGGTAGTAGTAGTAGCAGTAGTCATTGTAGTAGTAACAACTGTATTTGTAGTTGGGATTGTTGAAGTAGTAGTTGTAGTAGTTTTTTTTTTTTTTTTTTTTTTTGTAGTAGTAGTAGATGTCGTTGGTATAGTGGTACCAGAAGTAGTAAAGGTGTTGGTGTAGAAGTAGTAGTATCAGAAGTAGTAGATGTTGTTGATGTAGATGTTGTAGTAGGAGTAATTACTGTAGTAGTAGGAGACGTTGTTGTAGTAGTATTAGAAGTAGTAAATGTTGTTGATGTAGACGCTGTAGTAGTAGTGATTACTGTAGTAGTATCAGTAGTAGTAGGAGACGTTGTTGTAGTAGTATCAGAAGTAGTAGATGTTGTTGATGTAGATGTTGTAGTAGGAGTAATTACTGTAGTAGTATCAGTAGTAGTAGGAGACGTTGTTGTAGTAGATGTTGTTGATGTAGATGTTGTAGTAGTAATGACTTTTGTAGTAGTATCAGTAGTAGTAGGAGACATTGTTGTAGTAGTATCAGTTGTAGTAGATGTTGTAGTAGTAGATGTTGTTATGGCTGTAGTAGCAACAGCAATAGTAGTTGTGATATTAGTAACTTTTTGTAGTAGCAGTTGGTGTAGTACTTGTGATTTATTATTATTGTTGTTGTCAGTTATTACTGTTGTCCTTTCTCTTTACTGTCATCATTACTATCATACATTACTAGCGTTGTTGTCACTCTTTACCACTGACTGGTTTCTTTTTATTTTTTTATTTATGTCTACGACACTTGCTTCATTTATTGACTGTTATTGTCCCTTATGTATGTACTTTGAGCTGACCATGTTACCTTTACATGCACACACACACACACACACACGCATACACATACATACACACACACACACACATATATACATGCACCTGCCAGTACCTGACTTTATTGTTGTTGTTTTTGTTTTTCGTTGTTGTTTTTATGTTTTATTTTCTCTGTTTTTGTATTATCCCAATTTGTGTACCTTTTTTGCATATTCTAATAATAAAAAAAAAAATAAAAAAAAGAGACATGGAACACAACTTCCCCTTCATGTGAACGTGCAAAACAATGGCTAGGGGTAACTGAAACAGCTAAAGGGAAGTATTGGGATTGGGCAAAAAATGCCATTCTGAACAAGGAGCCCTTTCATTCTAAACACTGTTTTAAGTCTAAATAGCACTTTGTTTAACTCCTACTTTCACTACTCAGCAACATCCTCTACTCTGAATACCCCAGCAACTGCTTAGAATATCCCAGAAACTATTCAATAGCACCTCAGCTCAACCTAGAAACTGCTCCGAAAATCCCTAGCAACCATTTAGAACATCTTATAAACCACCTAGCAACCCCTCCTCAAGCTCCATAAGCTCTAAACAAGCTTCAGAGCAGCAGACTTTGTCAAGCTCTTCTAGTTCTGTCTTCCAATCATCTGAAACGCTTGACTTACAGCTGCACGGCGGATGCTATTAAGAGACACACTATAAATTCTCTCAGTCTCTTTCACTCAGAGTTTGTGTACCATATTTCAGGCGCGGGCTGATCCGCGGGGTTATCCGGCTGGGGTTTGGATTCAATCTCTGTATGTGAGCGGGATAAATTTGGTGGTTGGTCACCGGCTCCTCCAGAACGGGGCTTTCCATCAGAGAGCTGTAAAAGGATCAGGCTGCCGTTAAGCAACATAAACCTCCAACAAACCCACAGACCTTTTCCTTTAACTCAACACACCTACGGTAGTGTGTGGTAAAAAGACACCACAGCTCTGATATAGATTCATAAATTATGTGCACACTACAAGTCAATGGGATTTAACTAAAAATATAGAACAATTTATGCACACAAGGTCACATTTAGGATGTGTTCACTCATGATAGGTTTTGTTTTTAAAGTCTAAACTATAAAGTCTCCATTTAACACCTTTGTGAATTCAATTCAATTCAAGTTTATTTACAGTTGAAACCAGAAGTTTACATACACTCTAAAAAAAAGGAACATAACCATTTTTTTTAAAAATGTCTGATGGTAAATCATACTAAACGTTTACTATTTTAGGTCTGTTAGGATTACCTAAATCATTTACATTTGCTAAATGCAGGAATAATGAAAGAATTTTGTCTTTGAGAATTTTTTATTAAATTTCTAGACAGTCAAAAGTTTACATACATTTCCTTGGTATTTTTTTTAGCTTTGCTTTTAAACTGTATAACTTTGGTCAAATGTTTTGGGTATCCTTCCACAAGCTTCTCACAATAGTTTGCAGGAATTTTGGTCCATTCCTCCAGACAGAATTGGTGTAACTGAGTCAGATTTGTTGGTTGTCTTGCTTACACAAGCTTTTTCAACTCTGCCCACAAATTTTCTATAGGTTTGAGTTCAGGACTTTGTGATGGCCACTCCAAAACATTCACTCTGTTGTCCTTAAAGCATATTTCAACTAATTTGGCAGTATCCTTAGGGTCATGTTTGGAAGACCCATTTGTGGCCAAGTTTTAATTTCCTGGCTGATGTCTTGAGATGTTGCTTCAGTATTTCTACATAATGTTCTTTCTCCATGATGCCATCTATGCTGTGAAGTGGACCAGTCCCTCCTGCAGCAAAACAGCCCCACAACATGATGCTGCCGCCCCCATACTTCAAAGTTGGGATGCTGTTCCTAAGCTTGTAAGCGTTCCCCTTTGTCCTCCAAATGTAACACTGGTCATTATGGCCAAACAGTTTAATCTTAGTTCCATCAGACCACAGGACATGTCTCCAAAAATGTGTCTTTTTCCCAGTGTAATTTAGCTAATTGTAATCTGGCTTTTTTGTTGATTCTGGCTTGTTGATTTTCCCATGTTGTCACACAAGGAAGCAGTGTGTTTGAGGTTTTCCTTAAATACTATTCTACAGTTGAGCCTCCAATTAACTCAAATGTTGTCAATTAGCCAATCAGAAACTTCCAAAACCTTGACGCCATCATCTGAGCTTTTTCAGAGGCATAATAATCTTATTGTATGTAAACTTGACTTTCAAGAAAAGTTATAACAATTTCTCCAAAAATATCT
Organism: Danio kyathit; assembly: GCA_903798195.1. Lineage (NCBI taxonomy): Eukaryota > Metazoa > Chordata > Actinopteri > Cypriniformes > Danionidae > Danio > Danio kyathit. The sequence continues at coordinate 60,524,809 of LR812527.1, forward strand.
CTCTCATTATTCTGCTATTAAGCATAACAGAAACACATTTGATAATCCTAACTTACCTAAAAGAGAAAAAGTTTAGTCATATTAACATCTGACTTTTTTTTTTTTTTGATGGTTATGTGCCTTTTTATATAGTGTATGTAAACTTTTACAATAGCAGCTTTGAAGCAGCTTTACAAGAGGTGCACATTATTGCATTACAATCAAATTTGAAAAAGTTAAGGTTATTAGTTACTGTAACTTTATTAGCTACTAATAACTTTAACCAATGAACTAGTTGGGGTGTAATGGATCACGGTTGATCCACGATCCATACGAATTACATCCCACAGTTCGGAACGCACGTGACGCGCAGATAATAACTTTTTTTTGAACTTGTATGTTAATCCAACATTTATAACAACTGCAGAGAGATCGCCTACAGTGTCATTCAAATCGCATGTATGAAATCATTTTGGCTTCCCTGTAAAATATAATGATGACGGAAAAAGTTGTGGTGGGACCTAAATGCTTTCTTAGGTTAGCCTGCATTAATGCATTTAGTGTAAAGCTGCACAATTAAGCAATAAAAGATTGTGATCTCAATTCAAATCCGTGCAACATCATTAATAAATGATAATGATAATGCAAATGTTTATTAATTCTTCGAAGAGCTGCATTTAATTTAATTTTGATCAAGAGAGATTCAGTTTTTACACTTTTTCAGTAAGTTACAAACAATTAAATAACACAGAAGTACTGGGAGAACAGTTTATAGCTCAGATATAAACACTGATGTTTACGGTAAAGATTAAAATCACTGTTTAATGGAATTTGACGTTGATGAAAGTTGTAGCAGTTACATTGTGTAAGCAATGGGTGGCGACAAACAACCATCAAAATTATGTCACTGAATAGGTTTTTAAAAATGATCCACCTATAATGAAACATGAAGTTTAATGTGTGAATTGGTGACCCATTAATTGAAAATAAATATGATCTGTTGTACAAGATGTTAGATTTCTATATTTAGCATTATCAGCAACAGTAGCAAAGATTATTTTTCGCATTGAATATTTTCCTTTTTTCAGCTGGTTCTTTCTTGATTTTTATATTGTTTAAAATTACAGGTTCTAAGTTCTGTTTGTTAAAACCAATGGTTTTTGTAGAAATATTTATGTATATATGAAAAGCAATTGACATTTGTCTCCTTCCTTTTTTGCTGATCAGAAAAATGGTCAGATCCATAACTCTAAAACCGTAGTGTGATCCAAACAGTGAGATTTGTGATCCGTTACACCACCATTAACTAGTAATTAACAGCTTTCAACAGTTGAAGTTATAATAAATAAAATATAATCACAAGTTGGGACAGTATGGAAAACACAAATAAAAAAGAAAGTAGTACTTTCCAAATTTACTTTGACTATTTCATTGCAGACAATATGAACACAAAGTATTTCATGTTCTGTCTGGTCAACTTCATTTCATTTGTAAATATACATCCTTTCCTGTCATTCAGACCAGCAGCACTTTCCAACAAAGTTGGGACAGTTTAGGGCTAGTAATCCGGTAAAATGTTTAAATAATGATGTGATTTGAAACAGGTGATGTCAACAGGTGACTATATTTATGATTTGGTACAAAAGCAGCATCCAAGAAAGGTCTAGTCCTTTGGGAGCAAAGATGGGCCGAGGATCACCAGTTTGCCAAAAAAATACATAAGAAAATGATTGAAATGTTTAAAAGAAATCTCATAGAAAGATAGAAAGACTTTGGATATTTCACCTTCAACAGTGCAGAACATCATTAAAAGATTCAAGGAATCTGGAGGAATTTCAGTGCGTAATGGACAAAAGTGCAAACTTAAGCTGAACAACCATGACCTCCGATCCCTCAGGTGGCACTACATCAAGAATCCTCATTCATCTATAAGCCATATCATCCACATGGGCTCACGACTACAGTACTTTGGTAAACCTTTGTCAAGTACCACAATACGTAGTTACATCCACAAATGCCGGTTAAAACTGTACTGTGTCACATGAAAGCCCTATGTTAACAGTGTCCAGAAGTACTAGTGACATCTGGGATGGACCATCACACAGTGGAAACGTGTACTGTGGTCAGATGAATCAGTATTTCTGATATTTTTTGGGAGAAATAGACGGCGTGTGCTCCGGACCAAAGAAGAAAAGTATCATCCAGACTGTTATCATAAACAAGTCCAAAAGCCAGGGTCTGTCATGGTCAAGGGCCCTTGGCAAAGATAACTTGCACTTCTGTGATGCACCATTAAGGCTGAAAAGTACATAAAGATTTTGGAGCACAATATGCTGCCTACTTTTCCAGGGACGCCCATGCATATTTCAACAAGACAATGCAAAACCACATTCTGCACACATTACAAAGTCCTGGCTGCAAAGGAAGAGGATACAGGTACTTGACTGGCCTGCCTGCAGTCCCAACCAGTCTCCAATAGAGAATGTGTGGCATATTTTAAAGTGCAAAATGCCACATTGAAGACCCCATACTGTTGCCCACCTTAAGACTTGTTTGCGGGAAGAATGGGGCAAAATTACACCTGAAACACTTTATCGCTTGGTGTCTTTAGTGCTTAAACATATTTTAGGTGTGGAATGGCAACATTGCAAAGTGGTAAATGCTTTACTGATCCAACTTTTTCTGAAATGTATTGTTAGAACCAAAATATGGAGTACGTGTTTATTTTGAAAAATAACAATCACAAGGAACATTAAATAATGTTCGTTGTATTGTCTGCAATGAAATACAAGTGAAAGTAAATTTAAAAATCACTACTTTCTGTTTTTATTTGTGTTTTCCATACTATCCCGACTTTTTATGATTTGGGGTTGTAGTTAAACTGCAGTTGTATAGTATATAGGTGATGTCTATGTGTACATGTTCAATGAACACCACTGCAAATTAGGGTTGGGTCGATAAACGATGTCATTGTTCAAGGCTGATGGCCGATAGACGTCACGATGCTGAGCCGGCACCGCGATCCTCCGCCCCGCCCCCTTTCGCAAACCCGCTCGCGAAAAATACACATTTATTCCTCGGTTACAGTAATCTTAGTTTTAAAATGGCATTTTAGAACGAAAACGATCCACAACCACACTGGCGTTTCATCTAGCATTTCTGAACAGCCCTCCATCCACACTATATGAGTATCACTTGCTGAAAACGCACATCACGTGACCACACACACACACAGACACACATGCACACACACTGTCATGCGCTTGTCTGAGCTCCAGCTCAGCGGATGCTGTAAGTAGTGCACGTCGGACAGTTTATCAAGGATGTACCCAGTGCTTAATTTGTAAATTACGAGGTCCCGGAACAGATCGGGGTAACGACTCCGGCGTGTTACCAGAGGAGGGAGAGGTGTCGCGGACGACAGTGAAGAGAGTTGGGGAGTCACGGAAGAAAGTGAAGAGCGGGGCGGAGGTGTGTGTGAGGAGGGGGGTTGTGTCGCGGACAACAGTGAAGAGGGTTGAGGAGTCGCGAAAGAAAGTGAAGAGCAGGACGGGGGTGATTGTGAGGAGGGGGATCGGTAAAATGAGGTGCCGGATCAGATATCAGAGGTGCCAGATCCGGCTTGTTCCGGCACCAATTAGGCCCTGGATGTACCACTAGATCGCGTTTCATTATAGTTGTTAAACATGATATTCAATTCATCTTGTCTCTATCTAATGACTCTTTGGTCTTTTGAATCTATCAGGTAACGTGTCAGCGTCAGCACACTGCTTCAGTCTTTCGCTTTCACGCTTGTACTTAGTAATTTTAGCGAAACCGTCAGATACTGTTGGTTGTGCACGTTTTTTACCAACCAAGTTTGTCGACGCTATTATAATGACACAGATCACTCTGCCTATTCATGCCAGAATCTCGCGGAACAAGTGATTGACAGGTGGTAATTTGTGTGTAACTTATCTTTATTTATTTATGATTTGGTTATGGGTAGGGATGCTCAATTCGGTTAATTTTACTTACCGACAACCGCTGCTCATTAACCGGATATTAACCGGTTAATATATATTATTATTTGAAAAAAAATTGACGTGTCTATTTTGTGTGACACATCAAATATTGCATTTTAAAATACTGATTTATTTTAACATGCAAACAGCAGCATACATAACAGACCATCTTTATGCACCTGTATGTTTCCAACAGCATAGAAAAAAAAGATTAAACTAAATAAAAAGAATAAAATAAATAGTCTTGCCCTAGATATTTTTCACTTAAATGACACATTTAAATTACAAAACGAAAACACTGACTGAACCCTTTTTAAGAACCGGCAAAGGCTGTTTGTTCAATTATGTTTTTTTTTTCTTCTGTCAAAAAAAATATCAGGCTACCTCAAATCGATCGCTCCACAGAAAATATACATTTAATTAATGCTCCGCTGTTATTATTATGTTACAAAAACCTTTTTAACATTTTAGTAGAAGTCATTAGCCTAAAGATTATGTCATAAAGACTTATTTCCTCCGTCTCACTCTTCTCACTCACCGTTCATGTGCGCGCGATAGAGATGCGCGGATCAGCTCAAATGTCATCCGAATCCGCTCCTTCATTCTAATCATCCACCCGCCCGCACATATTATTTCATCTGATATATTTATCCGCACCCGATCGCCACTTTAATAATTCGAATTCTTTGTTTTAAGCATGATGATAGGTGTAACTTTCTCCGCAATGTCCGGCGGCAGAGTAACAGCTCGTTAATTCATGCTCGAGCAAATGAGACGGACAAAAGTACTCGATGCATGCCCTTCTTTTACTTATTTCAGAGTTTTCAGGTTCACAGTGCAAAACCGCTCCCGGGTGGAATTACTGAAGTAAACATAAAACAAAACCGGATAAAACTTTCTCCCTCTAATTCACCGCACGCACAGCACACAGCGAGAGCTCACATCACACAGCATGCGTGTCGAACTACACTACCCACAATCAGTGGCGTAGCGGACGGGCCCGCAGGGCACGCACCGCGGGGGGGCCCCGCGTGATAAGGGGCCCCGCGAGATATTTTTGTGTCAAAACCATAGACTGTAAAAGATGGTCAAAACGTCACGGATATCAGCCATTGGCGGCAAACTGCGGAGAAATGACTGGAGCTTCTTTCGCGCGCTCTAGGTGTCGCGCGTATTCGCTCTCACGTGCACTCCTTCTCTTTGCCTTCACGCGCGCTCCCTCTGTGCGCAATAGTTCCCCGCATTCAGAAGTTCACCCCCAAATTAACACGGGTAATAAAAAGATTCAAATTCAGTCGTGTTCATGTTGTGAAACAAAATGTCCACTGTTGATTATAGTAGACTTTTTAAACCTTTTAATAGAGGAAGTCCTCGGCTCTGCAGAGTCTGCATATTATTAATCAGAAGCTGAGTGTACATATTTTACGTTAGGAAATGCAGTCTTGAATTTACAAACAGTCGGCAAGTACCGGAGAACAGATGTAACACATTGATCAAATTTAGTTTTCAGTCACGTTGAAAGTAATATTCTACTCGTTTAGTTTTGCCTTCATTCATTTAGATGTCAGTACTGACATAATACGAGTCTTCAACACATGATTTTTTACAACACGGTTTTTTAAACTTAATAGTTTAACTAACTAATTTCTAATAACTACTTTTTTATCTTTCCCATGGTGACAGTCAGTGCATAATATTTGACTAGTTATTTTGCAAGATAGTTGTATTCAGATTAAAGTGTAATTTAAAGACTTCACTAGGTTATGTTAACTAGGACAGTTAGAATAATTAGTCAAGTTATAGTATAACTGGTTTGTTGTGTAGACAATCAAAAATATACAGTAAATATTTCTTAAGGAGGCTAATAATACTGACATTAAAATTGTATTTTTAAAAATAAGAAACTGCTTTTATTTAAGAAATAAACTATAAGAAAAAGACTTATTATTTATTATTATTACTTCTTTTTTTTACAGGAAATACTGTGAAAATGTCCTTGGTTTGTTAAAGATCACTTAGAAAACATTATTTTAAATTAATGGGAGGGCAAAAAAATTTACAGGTGTAAAAATGTGCCTTGATGTACTTAAACGTTAGAAATGTGTTCCCCTTCGGAAGGGGAACTTCAATGCTATGTGGAAACTTCCACTATGGGGATTTCATTCAGAAAGCCAATCATCTGAAAGAGTATGTAAACGGGCCAATGAAATGCCAATGAGTTGGCAGCTTCAGCTTGCGCACCTGATGCTCGTTGCAATTAACTTGCTATATGAGCACAGAGCTAGCAAGCCAAAGCATCATTTTCACTTCAGAGACTTCAACAGCCTTCTGAGAGAGTCGATGAGGGTTCCTCCAGCTGAGTTTCAGACAGAGAGTGAACGAGAGCGATCTCCCGGTCCAGAGTGTGTGACACGCAGCGGCAGATGGTCGAGCTGGGTTTCTCCCTTGCCTGGCGTCCTTTGGGTCCGGTCCTCCAGAGCGGTATGTATTGTTGCGAATTTCCTAAAAGAGCAACACGGTCGTGCAGCGCGTCTTTTTCAAGACGTCGCTCCGACTGTGCGTTTCTGGATGCGGTGGTTTCCTGTCCTCGGATGATGGGCACGAGCACTGCGTTTCATGTCTGGGGGTCCAGCATGTTAATGCGGTGCTCGTGGGCAGTGCATGCCATCACTGCGGTGGCATGTCTGTTGCGCAGTTAAGATCGCGGCTCGCTCTTGCAAAAGAGCCACCCACCCCAGTTGTCCCCCGCTCCGCGGTGGGCACTCGGGCAGATCTGAGGGTTACAGTGGGAGTAAATCTGCCGCCCTCGGGCTTGTGGACCTCTCACTCCTCCATGCGCTCCATCCAAGCTTTGAGTGAGAGAAGCGCTCCATCCTCGGATGGCCGCCCTCTCACTTGATGACACCGAGGCTCAGATGTCCACCGCTGCATCGGAGGTTGGGCTGTCATGGTCTGATGAAGGATCCCCCCCCCCCCCCCTCCGTTCCCTCCCATCGGGAGCGAGCGCGGCGGCGGCCGATCTTGAAACAGACATGATAACCGTGCTTTCCCGGGCTGTTTCGGTCGTGGGTCTGGAGATGGTTTATCCCCCAGCCCCGCGGCCGGACCGACTAGATGGGTGTATGTGGAGGATTAAAAGGCAATACCTTCTAGCCTCCCATCCCTCTCTTCCCGGAAGTGCACAGTGGGCTCACGCAGTCTTGAGGGCACCTTTCTCTGCCTGATCTGCGTGCGCCTCCACCTCACCACTCTTGATGGTGGAGCAGCCAGGGAGTACGAGTCGATTCCCCAGATTGAGAGTGCCATCACGGGCCCGCGTGGTGCCTCCTTCTGCTGGAATTAGCCTCATCTCCCGTCCAAGGCGTGTTGGTTTTCTGCCTCCCGAGCCAGAGCCCACACAGCCGCGGGCCAGGCTGCTTCCACCCAGCACGCCAGGGTCCATGCGCGCGCGCTGGCCCAGCTGCACGAGGGTGGTTCTGACCCAGGCTTGTTACAAGCCCCGCACCGCACCCGACTGAGCTCCACGGACCTCAACTCCGCTGCGTGTGCCCCGGGAAAGACGATGGCCACGTTAGTGGTCCAGGAGCGCCCCCTCGGGCTAAACCTGGCAAAAATATGCGCGGAGTCGACAAAGTTCACTTTCTTGACTCCCCCATATACCAGTCTGGCCCGTTCGGCGACACCGTTGGTGAATTCACCCAGGAATTCACGGCGGTGCAGTCGGATACGATGGGCATCCTTCGGCGGGGATGTAAGACCGCTCCCCTCCCGCCGAACCATCCACATCCACTGCTTGTCGCCGAGAGCGCCCGTCTTCGAGTGCTGCTCCGCCCCCGCCTGCGCCTCCGGCCAGCGGCAGCGCCGAGCACCTCGCAGGCAACCAGCGCTCCCCGTCCCAGGGCGCCGTTAAGTCCGGATAACGGACCGCGAAGCGCTCTTGAGACGGCCATCTGGAGAAGAGGGAACTTGCTCTCTCCCCGGTGGGGGGCCGGGCTCCTCAGAGAGAGAGCATCTTTCCCTTCCCTGGATGTGACAGCCCGAATACTGCCAGTCTGGGACGCGATGAAAAGCCTTCCAGCTCGCAGGATCGGCGCACTTCACCAGTGGCTCACGGGGTCTGGGAGGACGGTCTCCTTTCTCTCACACCTCCAGCCCTCTCCTCCGGAGTCTGAGTGCAAGGTGAGTAAATCTCTCACCTCCAGCTCTTCCGCGGGACCCCAGCGCTCCCCGGATCAGCACTCCCACTCCGCGCTGCCCCACTGCTGGTACGTCAGCGATTGTAGCGATGCAGTCATTAGCGAGGGCTCTGCCTGCCTGGTTAGCGCAGCCCAGCCCTTTGCGGTGGCTCATACGCACGATCAGACTCGGCTACGCGATTCGATTCGCGAAACGGCCTCCCAAGTTCACGGGGTGTACGTCACCAGGGTCAGCCCTGTGCCCGCCCCTGTCTTGTGAGAGAAGGTTGCTGTCCTCCTGGCGAAGGATGCAATCTAACCGATCCCTCCAGCCGAGATGGAGAGCGGGTTACAGCCTGTACTTCATCGTACCCAAAAGAGCGGTGGGTTACGGCCAGTCCTAGATCTGCGCGTTTTGAACCGCTGTCTGCACAAGCTGCCGTTCAAAATGCTTATGCAGAAGCGCATCCTCCTGTGCGTTCGTCCTCGGGATTGGTCTGCAGCATAGACCTGAAGGACGCGTACTTCATGTCTCCATACTCCACGCCACCGTCACTTTTCAGCGGTCTGCGTCGAGCGAGCCTGACAGTACAAGTCCTCCCCTTCGGGCTCTCTCTGTATCCGCGGGTCTTCACCAAGCTCGCGGAGGGTGCCCTAGCGCCCCTTCGGCTCGCGGGCATCCGCATACTCAATTATCTCGGCGACTGGCTGTTTTAGCCCTCTCGCGGGAGTAATTGACTATGTACAGAGACAAGGTGCTCCAGCACCTCCACCTATTGGGGTTTCAGGTCAACCGAGAAAAGAGCAAACTCGCCCCCGTGCAGAGGATCTCTTTTCTCGGGTTGGAGCTGGACTCGGTCACCATGACAGCGCGCCTCTCCGGAGAGCGCGCTCAGCTAATGCTGAACTGTCTGTGAGAGTTCGACAGCAAAATAGTGGTTCCACTGAAATCTTTCAGAGGCTCCTGGAGCATATGACATCCGCAGCCGCTGTATGCGCTCGGATAACTCCATATGAGACCACTTCGGCACTGGCTTCACGATCGAGTCCCCAGACGCGCATGGCACGCGGACACACACCGAGTGACTGTCACTGCGCTGTGTCGCCGCGCCCTCAGCCCCTGGAACGACCCCTCGTTCCTACAGGCCTGAGTGCCTCTAGGACAGGCGTCCAGACATATTGTCGTTTTGACAGATGCTTCCAGCACTGGCTGGGGCGCCGTGTGTTGCGGGCATGCAGCTGAAAAAAACCCAGTTGCATTGGCATATCAATCGCCTAGAGCTGTTGGCAGTGTTTCTCGCTCTCCGCCGTTTTTTACCGGTGCTGGAGCGACAACACGTACTGGTCAGGACGAACAGTACGGCAGCGGGGGCGTATATCAACCGTGTGGGGGTATCCGCTCTCGCAGCATGTCTCAGCTCGCTCGCCGTCTGCTCCCCCCGGAGTCATACGCGGCGCAATCGCTGCATTCCATTTTTTCCCCCACCGAGCTCAACCGTGCAGCCCATTCGCTCTCACGGCAGTTTCGCCTGGGAAAATGGAGACTCCACCCCCGACTGTCCAGCTGTTCGGTGCTGCGCCTTTCTCTCTCTAACTCAGAGATTCGTGCGCTCTCGCTTGAGTTGCCCACTTGGCGAACCCTGCAAAGTCCACTGGCTACACAGCTGGCCTCGGGGCGTGCGTAATACGCATTTCTCCAGTGAGCCTACTCGCACAGATACTGTGTAAAGTCAGGGAGGTCGAGGAACAGCTCTCGTATTGCGCCTCTCTGGCCCAATCGGACCTGCTTTCAACTCTCTCCTCGTGATGGCCCTCCCTGGCACATCCCCTGGGAACAGGGGACAGGCACCGTTTGGCACCCGCGCCCAGATCTATGCTTCACGTACGGTTCATAGATGGAGCGCGGAGGACTTAGGTGACTTACCGATTAGGTGGTTAACACTGTCACTCAGGCTGAGCACCCTCTACGAGGCATGCCCACGCCTGAAGTGGAGTCTGTTCGCTGTGTGGTTACCTTTTTCCCCGAGAAGGAACCCTGAACATGCCAGATCAGAGTGATGCTATCCTCCTTCAGTTGACTGGAGCTAAGGCTGTCCCCTCCGCTCTGAGGGGTTGGCGTTACGATCATCCCCGCTCTAAGGATGCGGCGATGGCGGCGCGCTGGGAAGTATCGTCTCATCATGCAGTTCCCAGAGGCGCGAGACATGAATATTAATTTTCCTGTTTCCCTCTCATACCCACTTGGAGATCTCTCTTAGGAGAGGTCTGCTCGATCACTCGACTCAGTATCTTTAAGATTTCTGTCCAGGTAGACAGCTCTGCTGGTCGCGTTGCATCGGTCAAATGGGCGGGTATCTGGAGGCATTTTCGGTCAGCGAAATGTGCCAACGTTTTGGGTCGGCCCACTCTCACGTTTACCTGAGACCCCGGCCCACCTAGGTGCCCTAGGTTCCTACAGCGTTCTTTCAGCCACGTAGTGAACCTGCAAGCGCTGCCCACGGAGGAGGCAGACCCAGCCCCTTTATTTGGTCCTTCGCACTTTGCTATTACACGGACCGTACTCAGCTCTTTATCTGTTATGGTGATCGGCAGACGGGAAGTGCCGTATCCAAACAGAGGTTGGAACATACCCACTGAACTCTGAATACCATCTCCCTCGCTCATCTGAGCCAGGGCGAGCCGCGTCCCCCAAGAGTGAGAGCGCGCTCCTCGAAGCGCGCATCCTTTTGGGCGTTAGCACGCGGCGCCTCTCTAACAGACACTGTAGAGCTGCGGGCTGGGCGACACCTATTAGAAGATTTATTAATCTTGAGGGGAGCCGATTTTCTCACGCGGTGAATGAGAAATTCGGTTAGGTGTTGTAAAACGCTTGCTGCGCCATTCTCTCTAACCCAGGGATATGTGCGCTTTTTCGCTCTGTCAGAAAAGTTCCCCGCTGGCGAACCCTGCAGATATTCCTCCGAGGCCCCCAGCACCTGACTCAGCGGAGGAGTCAGGCACTGGCCCGTTACGTTGCTGGTCTGCCCGATGGTCAGCCCGCGTTCTGGGTATAGGTGCCTGCTATGTGCGATCCCCACTAGGCGATCCCATATGCTTATACGGCCACGGTGCAGTCCCCCCTCACAGGCGGACCCGTGTCTTCCCTCACCGCTAACCATCTAATTTTCATATGCTTACTCCCCCTTCTCAGGGTTAGTTCATATGCTATTTGCCCCAGTCTCCCCACTTGGGTAGCAGGTGGCCTCCGCAGCGTCCTCCCTATCGGGACTGCACGCATTCCCAACGTACTGTCGTATTAAATTCCTAGAAATTATTCTAGACGCATTTACGGCTCCCGAAAAATATATCTAAATCCGTAAATCTTCTGTTGAAGTGGGATAAGTAAGGGCCAGGGAACACGTTGGAAGACCGCGCCTCTGGTGACGCAGGTGCGCTCACGCTCTTTGCCTGGCAAACCTCTCATCGGGGGCGAAGGTAAGGTTCAATTATTATGGCGTTTTCCAAACATTTCCCCATAGTGGAAGTTTCCACATAGCATTGAAGTTCCCCTTCCGAAGGGGAACGCTCTGGTTACTAAAGTAACCCTCGTTCCCCGAGGGGGGGAACGGAAATGCTATGTTCCTTCGCCATAATGATTGCCCCTTAGCTGTTGAGGTGAAAGTCTCTTCCGCTAAAAAAATGATGCTTTGGCTTGCTAGCTCTGTGCTCATATAGCAAGTTAATTGCAACGAGCATCAGGTGCGCAAGCTGAAGCTGCCAACTCATTGGCATTTCATTGGCCCGTTTACATACTCTTTCAGATGATTGGCTTTCTGAATGAAATCCCCATAGTGGAAGTTTCCACATAGCATTTCCGTTCCCCCCCTCGGGGAACGAGGGTTACTTTAGTAACCAGAGCGTTATCCACTACAATACAAAGTTCCTTGTCAAATAAATTAAGGAGGAAGATTATTTTGAGTAGGCCTATGGGCTGCATGGTGGCGCAGTGGGTAGCACCCCCCCCCCCAGTCATTCTGGTCTAGAACCGCCATTGCTTGTAACACTTGCGCCAACCCCCTCAACCCCCCCCCCCCCCCCCCCACCCCCACCCCCACCCCCCACTCTTCACCAGGGGGCCCCGTCAAAAATCCCTGCAGGGGGGCCCCCGGATTTTGCGCTACGCCACTGCCCACAATGCTATGGACTGATCGTTCGTTATTAACAGCAGATTCAGCTTTTACATATACAGGAAAAAGAGAACAAAAACGGCGTCCCTTCAGCCTAAAAAGCAGCTATGTTGTGTGTACTTGGCCCTTTTCTTAACACTGTGCAAAAACAGAATAGCATCTACTGTGCTGGATTCGGGCGATTCCGCCTCGCCTCCAAAACACGGCTGGCTGCACTAAATGAGCGTTCGCGCGAACCGCTTGTTGCAGGAATGCACAAGCTTCTCCTTGCAAGGCGCTGCACTGCAGTCGTGTAAATGTTAAATAAGCGATCTTGTTTCTCCCAGAATGATAGCAGATTTCCCTCTGATGACTCCTCTAACTGAAGTTAGCACAGTACTCTTGCACTTCATCCATTATTTTGGGCGTCTCTCGTCTTCACATTCTGCGAAGTCCACTCTCTGCTTTTTTTGCTGGTCAACTGCTATGACCCGCTACATCCACCCGCGACCCACCCGCAATTAATTATAATGTATTTTTTTTATTACCCGACCCGCCCGACCCGCGGATTATCCACAGCGCCCGCGGATTTAACCGCCATTCGCGCATCACTAGCGCGCGATGCATGTGATGAAAGACAATAGCCGCTTTTCCACTATCGTGCCACACCGTTCTAAGAACACTTCGGTACGTTTAGGGTTGTTTCTCCACTGAGCCTGAAACGGCGCGGCACGATTACAAACAGTTCTCGGCAGGGTTAGACAACCGTGCTGAACTGTGCCGACAGATGTGTGTTGACGTCGCGGCTCCGTTGCCACCACATTTGGCTCAGCGGAAGCGCGCTACTCATCAGACATCCACAAGTAAACTACACTACATTTAACATGAAAAACTGATACAGGTCTAAACCATACCGTTTGCAAAGGGTTTTAAAATGATAGAGCAGTCTCTGGCAGAGAAGGGAGTCACTGGCCCACCACATTCTTACGAACATATTTTATTTATCAAAGTTATTATTTAATTGACTTGAATATAGTTAGCCGTGTATAATTACTAACCCGCAATCTAAAATCGTAAAATAATAAAATAGCCTATATTGTTTTGCTCGTGGCTTGAACTTCATTAATTTGATTAACATCCTAGGCAGAGACGTTTATTTCACCTGACTAAACGTGAGTTTATTGCATGCAGTGCTGTATTTGGAAGCACTGAGAACTTTACCAATGAGTACATGCACTGCTGAAAAACCTTTTTTTTCCTGCGGCGCATCGAATAAAGAAACGCTTAAGATGGCTATATATCGATACAACACAAACTTGCAGACTCCTTGAACAATAAGGGAATAATTGCACTTTTTAATTCAAAAACCAGACTGCAGCATGCTTGTTTTGTAATTTAATGTCAGCTATACCACCTGAAAGACGGTTACGGCGTGTCGGCCGTCACCGGAGAAAGTCTAATCTTTCTTAAGTTTTTTGGACTTTGCATGAAAGCTTTATGTAGTGGCACTGTCCGAGGTGCTCATTATTGTGTTAGATTTAAATAATAGCCTATAAATGCACCAATAAACAAGTCAAATGAATGAATAAATAAAATAAATATGGATTGTTAAATACCGGTAATGTTTTTAGCTACTCAAAAAAAAAAAAATATCAATAGGTTTTGACAAATGTTTTATAAAAAATAAAATGAGCAATTTTCAACATTTCAGCTATAGGCCATTATACGATTCAGTTAAATAAGTTGGACATTTAGGGACATGTAACATGTTTCTGTGTTTTTTTTTTCTCGGTTATCTTTAATACTGGGCAGCTGCGCAAAATATTTTCTAAAATGTCAAGCGGGAATGTGTCTATAGCTCGTTAGTTAATTATGAAGAGAAAAAAATAATTAAAATAACAGAAATAAAAGGATAAAAGTACAAAGATAAAAAGAGCAGCATTTTGCTAAATATAATAGTCCTTTATATGCTTTATATCCTGCTATGTGTTTCGTATTCGTTTTTTATTTAACTTGATGGATTCAATGTTTAATGTTTGAATACTGAAACAAATAAAAGCCATCGCTTAAAAGCTTATTTTTTACCATCAACGTGTAGTATGTTTTATATCATTTTCAACTTTTGATATAAATCCACTGTGTGATTTAATTTATTGTTAAAGATTAAATAATTTAAGTGCTATATTTTTATAAGTGAAAGTGCCCGCTGACTTTTGACAAGGGCTGTCCAAAATTATACTTCAGAATCAGAATCAGAAAGAGCTTTATTGTCAGGTATGTTCACACATACGAGGAATTTGTTTTCGTGATAGAGCTTCTACAGTGCAACAGAATTACAGACAGGACTAAAAAACAGATAATAAATATATTTTTCAAAGTGAATGCAAATATACAAAATGACAAGTTCTGCCACTATAATAAAAATGCACTATTTTTGGTGCATTATCATTGTTTATTTTTCTGTTATGTACAGAGATTTGAAATATATTATTTATTTTCCCGCCAGTCATTTTCAATCATCACGTTACATTTTGGTCATTTTCCCTCCAAATCAAAATTTACCCGGAGCCGCGCAACATGACCTATACTAAATAAATAGGCCTACTAGTGCTGTGACTTGTAGCTATAGGCCTATTTAGCACATATATAAGAGAGCAGCATAACATAATTGAAGAATGAAACAGACGACTGACGTAAAACGCTTTTTCGGCTCAGTTGACTTTTATTTCAACTGGGAGCACACAGCGCGCAATGGCATAATGTGAGGCGCGCAGGACGCATACACAGCGCTTAAACTATTCAAAATATGCGCCTTGCAAGAAGCGCATTCGGTGATCGGTCCCTTATGCAGCCACATTTTAAAAATATATAAAATAATATTTTTTAATCGTTTAACTGATACCATTAATCGGTTACAAACTCACCCTTTCGGTTAACGGTTAAGCGGTTATTTTGAGCATCCCTAGTTATGGGTAAAACAAAGACCATGCAGGGGTGCGTTTCCCAAAACCATCGTTAGCCAACTAAGGTCGCAAGTTCTGTCGTTACAAAAATAGTTCTTTGATTTGCTGTTTCCCGAATCCATCGTTCCGATGAACATTCGCAAACTGCGTCGCAAACTTAAGCACTTGAAACTACACCTCTGGAGCTGTAGTTAGAAGCATAGTTCCTGGCTGTGTTCTATTTCCACTTATCCCCCCTATGCACTATTCATTTAGAACATTCTAACATTCAAAGTTGGAATAAAAAAGCATTAAGGTAATCTCTCTTAGGTGTAATTTGCTTTCAAAGTATTTGTACAGTTCAGTTTTAGCGATCTTCATGTTTACAATTGTGCTCCCTTCGCAGTGCACTTTGAAAACATTGATATAATTTTGAACACAGCCTCATGGTGAAAGCTATAGGTATATTTAAAAGCTGAAATTATGTTGCGTCTCCAAAGCTTGTGAAAATAAAAAACATAGCATAGGTTAATTCTTTTATTTTATAGTGGATTTTTTATTAAGTGTCTCTACTGTATATGACATGGGTCTGTTGGTTAGAACTTTCTGCTGTGGTTTGCATGTGTCAAATTGTAATTTTAAAAAAATAAATAAACAATATCCTAAATATTAATAATCATCATCATTAATATTATTAATATTATTATTAAAGTAAATATATTTATAATAAATAGCCTCATTATTTATTTATTTATATAATAAAAATAATAATAATAATAATTCCTTACATTTATATAGCGCTTTTTCTACACACTCAAAGCGCTTTACATATTGGGGGGAATCTCCTCATCCACCACTAGTGTGCAGCATCCACCTGGATGACACGACGGCAGCCATTTTGCACCAGACCGCACACCACACACCAGCTGATTGGTGGAGAGGAGACAGAGTGATGAAGCCAAATATGATATGGGGAGGGTTCGGAGGCCATGATGGACAGAGGCCAGTGGGCAGATTTGGCCAGGATGCTGGGGTTAAACCCCTACTCTTTTTCGAAGGACATCCTGCGATTTTTTAATGACCACAGACAATCAGGACCTTGGTTTAACGTCTCATCCGAAAGACGCCGCTCACTGAGCAGTATACCGTCACTATACTGGGGCATTAGGACCCACACAGACCGCAGGTTGGACGCCCCCTGCTGGCCTCACTAACACCACTTCCGGCAGCAACCTAGCTTTCCCATGTGGTCTCCCATCGAGGTACTGACCGGGCAGCCCTGCTTAGCTTCAGTGAGCAATCATGTGAGAGTTGCAGAGAGCTAGCTGCCGGCTATATGGTTTATATATGATATTAGAATAGTGTTAGCTTTTGTAAGTGATCTTATGTTTTAGAATAGAATATGTAATGTTCAACTTCTCAATAATATTAGTAAAGCAAACATTGGCCCTATATGAGCCATTTACATATATTTCAATTAATATGGAAAGTGAGTGCATGTCTTTACCAAAACTAATATTGGATTTTATTTTAAATGCGTGTGCGTGTAAAACAATTTAATTTGCACAAATAAATGATGGGGTTCTTCTCTAAAGAAGTTACTCCACCCCGTCCGTTTAGAGCATCATTATGGGTGGTTGACGCTATAACTAACGTGGTTCAAGAGATGGATCTGCGACAGAGAAACTACGGGTTTTGGGAAACACTCGTCGATACATCGTTCTTTTGCCAAACGATGCATCCATACCTGTCAACCCTCCCGTTTTTCCCGGGATTCTCCCGTATTTTACAGTTCTATCCCGCTATCATCCCGTAAAGGTATTTTCCTGTATTTCTCCCGTATTTTCCGTCTTTCTCTGAAGGGTGACAAATAAACATTAAAGAGCAGAGCCTCCCTATACGCAACCCATACCGCCAAACCACCAGGGGCCGCCATTTGCACTTAAATGTGAGCCTGTTCTATGCTTTCGCTTTGTTTAGGCATGAAAACACTTTAAAATAAATACAAAAAAACGGCGGGATTTCCTTGCCTTTTCATCACAGATGCCGTCCCCCCTTCATATGCAATCTTCAAAACAGTCATAGCAGTGCATGACTATCAGCTAATGCGCTCCATAGTGATAAATAGAGGCTGTTTCCCAAACCGATTCTGTACACGCGATTTGACACAGAGCGAAAGTCTGGGTTTTGGGTGCATGTTTAAACAGACATATACACATAATTAATAATAATAATATCTAAAGATGTCGATCTTGGTGGGGTTTTTTCAAACAAAACTAATTTCGTCCTAAATGAGCATAAAAAGGCAATGGAATGCTTTTATTATAACGTTAGATGGTTGCATTTTTAAAGTGACACCTGTTATTTAATAATTATGAGATTCGTTTGTTGCTCTTTAATTAGAAGGTGTCAGTTATACAGTAAAGAAACGGCTAATGAGATTTGATAGCTTGATTTTATTTCATTATAATAGCTATTATTTTAATAAGCTAAACTGTTTGCTAAAGTATTTACTGCTAATGTATACTATTTATTTTTTCTTTTGTAAATAATAATAATAATAAAACATATTACTGCCCATTTAACTGTTTATTTATAACGAAACAGCTCCAAACCAACATATTTACTAATTTGGGGATTTAAAAAAAAAAAAAAAAGGGGGGGGGGGGGGGGGGGGGGGGGGGGAGGGGGGTAGGTATGCGTTATGGTGGCCATATCCCTTATTTTCACATCCCAATTTTGAAAGCTATGGATGCATCGCACTATGATAGTTCAGCCGCGAGTTACGTCGTTGCAAACGGTAGGCTACAAATAATTAATTCGTTATGAATTAATGAATTATTCATGATTAATTAATACACCAACGACTATGACGACGATGCCATTGTCCATCGTGATGTTTTACATTAGACATCGTACGATGCCAAATTGGTCAACATCGCCCAACTATACTGCAAATACAGTGCAATTTTCAAATAGCACTCTAAAAGATTTAAAAACCATAATAATAGTTTACAGTATTTCCCACAAAACTCCACAGTGCCCGAAGAGCCAGTAGTTTTAAAATCCCACATGCACATTACTTGAAATCCAAGCCCAATGACACAAAACATCCTCTTACACTGAGGTCAGTGTGATGAACAGGGGTTTAAGAGTGACAGGCGGGATGCTGATTTGGCCGTGAGCTGCGGTCAAACCTCGCTGTGCGCTGGTGATTATGTTGTAGCCGCAGATTTGATGGCTCAGATAAAGCAGATGTGAGATGGAGAAGCAGGCGACCAGCTAGCGAACTCGAGGGGGAGAAAAGAAAGAGAAAAAAAAAAGAAAAAAAATCAAGGGGATTTAGGCAAGAAGCTCTATCTCTCGCACACAGCTTTTCCAGAGTGGCTTGTGGGTGGAGAAAAAGAGACAGAGATGCTGAGGGCTGACAGGGAGGCAGTCGTATGTGTGTAAATCTTCATTTGGAGGAAGTGTTGGACTTTAAATGGCAGCCGTTTTTGTCCCCAGGCTCGTCGTTTAACATATCACGGTCCCACAGGGATGGACACTTTAGTCTTGCCAGTCTTACTTGCAGACAACGCAAGACTGGCTTTCAATGAAGAGCCCAGAGCTGCTGGATGGACACTCAGGAGACCACGCTTTCATAACGGGATACAGATATGAGGAGTGGATGGACAGAGTGACAAATGAAGATTAAATTAAGAATGACATGATTTTACAGAAGACGTGCTATACTGTCAGTCAGTGTAACTGTAGATTATATACAATATAAAACGAGTTCTTGTCGGGCTTAAGAGTCATTTGGACTCAGGGTCGGAGCAAGCTGAACTGCCGCTCTAGGCAAAGGACTTTCACGCCGGACTTTCTATAATTTTAGACGGGCTCGGGTCGGGCCGGGCTTGGCTTAGCTGGCGCAGTAAATGAATAGTCATGTGATGCATTTCGATTAGCATGAGAAAGTAATCAAATCATTTGTTACAACATTAAAATCCATCCCTGCAAAGGTGAAACAAATGATGACAGAGAAGTAAAAAAGAGCTAGTTTTTGACTGTGGTCAGGCCAGCCGCCAGTCCAGAAGGAAAGGTTATTCTAGCCGCCAAGGTATTTTGGCGGTCACTCATACACTGCATATTACGGTAGAGCGCTAAACAGCAATGTATGTACAGCAAGCTGACAGGGAAGAGGACGAGGTCATTGCTACATTGAAACTGCTGTCATGGAAAATTAACGGATGTTCTTGGCAGGTAGAAGATGAACAAACAATCCTACCCAAAACTTGCAAAATTAGCCAGATCAGAACTATGCATCTCGGCCTAGCAGCTGCAGTAAAAGGTATTCGGTACGCAGCATCCTGAGCGCAGGACTGCGCTAAAGCCATATACAGTGAATTCAATACCTGCACAAAAGCACATAGCCTAATCTTGGTGAGTAAAGGGTTTTTAAATTATAAATAAATATTATTAAACCACAAAATCACAATGTAGACAGAGTATACAGGCTAATGTTGGCATTATTCGTTCGTTATTCAGCTTCCCCGTCGCCTTAATGCCAGATTTTGAAGAGAAGTGGCGAAACAAATCCCGCAGAGCCTTTATCTTAATTTCGTTATTGCCAAATACCCGTCATAATTTAGAATTTATTTTAATTTAATTTGTTAAGAAAGACTTCTTTTCGTTGGTGTGTTGGCCAATTTAAAGGCTAGGTGTATGTACCTAGGTCTATTTAGAGTGCTGAGATGTTACGATGTTACAGAGGACTTATTTTATTTCTTTGTTCCGACTTCCAAGTGACCTATACCCTATATTTGTTATGAATAAATTATGTTAAAACATATAAATGACTCATTCTTGAAAAAAGGCAAAAGAGCTGTGTGCATGTGCACATTTGAATAATGTCGGGTTATTAACGGGTTCGGGCTTTATAAAGCTGTCAATCAAAATGTCGGGGTCGGGCTCGGACCCCATCGGGCCTAATTTTTATGGCCCGATTACACCTCTACGTTGGATAGGGCGGCGGGGCGCTTTTGCCGCCCTCACTATTATGACAGACCCCTATTATGCCAGTGTTGTGTTGATGTTGCGGATGAAAGTCAGTATGTTGGGTTGGGCGGCGGGGCGCGTTTGCCGCCCTCATTATTATGCCGCCCTAGGCGGCCGCCTAGGTCGCCTCAATGGACGCGCCGGCCCTGTTTGGACTTGTCTCACATGTTTTGGACATGCCCCAAGCTTACTCCTTACTGGTCAACAATATTCGATACATTATCTAAAGTGTGTGAAGTACAGCTTAAGCCATGTGCAGAATTTGCTTTGTTTGGCATTCCACCTGAGGAACTGAGTTTGACTCAAAGACAACAAAACATTATAGCCTTTGCATCTTTACTGGCTCGCAGACAAATTTTATTGCACTGGAAATCTTTAAATCCACCAAAAGCATCACACTGGCTTCAAGATCTGATGTTATATCTACACTTGGAAAAAATTAAATATTCAATTAGAGGTTCTAGCAAATTCTCATATGTTTGGCAACCCTTATTATCATATTTCTCTGCTATAAGTGTACTTCCTGGGGACTAATGTGACTGTCTTGTATGTAACTGCAATCTTTTTTCTGTAATCCTTTTGTCTTTTCTCTCTCTGCTCAGAACCTCAAGCTTCGTCTATGTTAGCCTACCATTGTAAGATAGCACAGTATTATCCCTGACCGTATCACCCATTACTGGTGTCACTCTATTTATTCATGTATTTATTATTATTTTATTTATTTATTTTCCTTTATTTTTATTTTTATTTTAAATTTTGCAGTTTTTTTTTTAACTATCTTTCTTTAGGCAGTGTATTTAGGGTTTGTTGAAATGGGTTTATATATATTTTCAAAAAACAAAAAAAAACAAAAAATCTCTGTAAATCTCTGTATAAACAATGTAATTTGTACTTGGCATAAAAATATCATTTGATTTGACATAATTAAAAGACTTTATTTATCTAAAAAACAATGCTGAAGTCAGAAATTCTGCTTTGAAAATGTTTTATTTTTCCATGCCGGAACGGCTGTCTTTGTTTTTGTCATTTTAACCTGCCCAATGCCAGTTTAGCCAATTATATTTCAGCACTCCGGGTTGCCTTGCGGTGGGAAACCGCATATTTCATTCATTCATTCATTCATTCATTCAGAAAGGCTTTGAAAGCATGCATCTGTGACCGAAATGTGACCTTCTGTACACAGTAGCAGACTCCGAAATGAGACGCAGATTCAGAGTTCCACATGAGGTGGTTATTAATTAGCAAATGATATAAATATTACGAGCGTAAACATTAGGTGAACAGGTTACTGTCACAATCACCAGCAATCTAACCACCAGAGATCGCTGGAATACATTCACTAACACATAGGACTACAAATCTGCTGAGTGTTCTGTAACCAGGGATGTGACACTGACAACAGTGTTCGGATCCAAATGCAGGTTTATTAGAATGGTCAGGTAAGCAATGGTCAACACAGGGGCAAACAGATGTATACGGGCAATCCTAGAGTCGTAGTCAATATAACAGGCAGATGGTCACAAGGCAGGCGGCAGACAGGGACAAAAAGACAAACTAGGTGAGGGTCAAAACACGGCAAAACAAGACAAAAAAAAACATGTTGTAGTGTCACTAGAACAGATAACAAGACTCAGCAGCTTCTGTGTGTTTGAGTGCTGACTTTATAGTCCATGTAATCAGTTCATGAGCGGCTTCAGCTGTGAGTTACAGTAGCAATCAGACAGGATCAGGAACCGGTTGTGTGTGTGTTGCATGACTGGTTATTGTAGTCCATTTACCAGCAGATTTGTAGTTCTATGTTAGTGAATGTATTCCAGCGATCTCTGGTGGTTAGATCGCTGGTGATCGTGACAGTTACATTGTAACCTCGTGTCCTAACAACACGCTACGTGACGAGATACGCAGTGATGATCAATTTGGCTGTTTGCACCAGACGAAACACGAGATGAATTTAAATACAGCCATTAAGAAGCACAGAATATGAACTCATTCACGAAATGGTAAGGTTTATAATCTATTTAATACATATTAACCCTCTTTAACATTATTAAATGCACATGCTGAATCACTGATTTGTGTTCTATAGTTCAATTACAAATGGTTTATTTTATTTTCAAGATCTGAGGTGAACCATCTGCTGCTGCTTTCAGTTGTATGGCAATAAATGTCATGTGAAATGGCATTCAAACTCACACTGTTAGCATTTAACACTGAATAAAGCACAGGAGGTGTAAAAGCTAATTATTTATTTTTTATTTAACAATGTGGTGTCATTATAATTTATTTAACATTTGATTTTATATATACATCAGACCTCTTTTTTTGTAAATGAGCATTTTCTATCAGGCTCCTATAATTAGGTTCAGAAGTTTCATTTTGTATGTAATGATAAGGTTATTAGCTAGTAAATAAAATAACTTTTTTTTATAAATGTCACTTTAGACAATTATTTAGTTTTTAACAAGGGAGATTTTATTTTGCGTCAAAACCAGCTAAATCCACTTCTGCTTTTTTTTGCAAAAACCTCTAAATCCACCTATTGGGACAAGACAGGGTAATTAGTTGTAAAATCACTAAAGATGTAATTAGAAATTGTTTTAACAAACATAAAACCCATTACACAAACCAGCTAAAACTAAAAATATATAAATCTGTCAAGTAAGTGGCGGTCCATTCCGCTGTGGTATCCCCTGATAAACCAGAGACTAAGCAAAAGGAAAATGATGAATGAATGAAATCTGTCAGGTAAGTGCATTATACAATAATATTAAAATTTACATTAATTAAATCTTAACAATCTGTTGTCATTTCTGATATTTGGGATTTAGATTTAATGTAAGTAGAGCAATGTAGACATTGCAAACATTGTATACTAAGCTTGATAGATTCAAATAATGTAGTGTAAAACATTGTGAACATCGATATCTGTGCATTGTCCATTAATATAAAAAGCTCATCAGACGTATAGGTAATATGAAGTAATGTAAAAAACGTAGAGTTTTATACATTATATTTATCTTTAAAAAAATAGCTTACATTAGCTAATAAAACACAAGGTAGGCCTACTGGGCAAAAAGGGAATGTCTCTCAGACACTTTTAGAAGCTGTCATTCATTCATTCTCACCATACTCAAGGTCTCTTGTCTCTCGTCTCTTGTTTATCCTCATAGCATCCATGTAGGATAAAAGAACGTCATCTTAACTTGACATGGAGTTGCCGTTTAATGGATAGTAAATCGGACTCATTCAAAGTAGCATCGCTGCGCAAAAAAACGTTATGAATGCATGCTACACCTCCGACTGTACCCTCTGTTTTCTTTTTCTTATAATGCACAGAGTTTTGAGGTAAGGGACGTTTTCATTTGTCATTCACTGACAGTCATACAGGCTCATCCAGTTCATCAAACTCCATCTTTTAAAATCGAAATCGAAAGCGGAATAAAACAGTCTCCTCATAAAGCCAGAGTATCAGCGCGCTGCTACATTGAAAACATATGATTCGATTTGCGCCTTCTGATTGGTGCTCGGGATATAGCAGATTTTGCTGTCAAAAGCAAGTGGCGTTTAGAGGCTTTTGCCAACAAACTGTTATTTCTGAATGCGCTGATGCTGGGATTTAGATGATTTGAAGCAAAAATATTTGTTGAACATGTACTACTGTACGTGCCTAAAGGATTCACTCAATGTCATTAGCTCATTTTTGGCGGAAGTGGCGTTTAGCAGCTTTTGCATGAACTTTGCATCTGAATATATATATATAGTTATTTCTAATAACTGATTTATTTTATCTTTGCCATGATGACAGTAAATAATATTTTTCAAGACACTTCTATACAGCTTAAGTGACATTTAAAGGCTTAACTAGGTTAATTAGGTTAACTAGGCAGGTTAGGGTAATTAGGCAAGTTATTGTATAATGATGGTTTGTTCTGTAGACTATAAAAAAATAGCTTAAAGGGGCTATAATTTTGTCCCTAAAATGGTTTTTAAAAAAACTGATTTTATTTTAGCCGAAATAATACAAATAAGACTTTCTCCAGAAGAAAAAATATTATCAGACATACTGTAAACATTTCTTTGACCACATCATTATGCATGTTGTCTTACTCCAAGCTGTATAGGCTCGAAAGCCTACTACCAATTAAGCATATTAGGTGATGTGCATCTCTGTAATGAGAAGGGGTGTGGTCTAATGACATTAACACTCTATATCAGGTGTGCATAATTATTAGGCAACTTCCTTTCCTTTGGCAAAATGGGTCAAAAGAAGGACTTGACAGGCTCCGAAAAGTCAAAAATAGTGAGATATCTTGCAGAGGGATGCAGCACTCTTAAAATTGCCAAGCTTCTGAAGCGTGATCATCGAACAATCAAGCGTTTCATTCAAAATATTCAACAGGGTCGCAAGCGTGTGGAAAAACCAAACCAAAAACCAAGGCGCAAAATAACTGCCCATGAACTGAGAAAAGTCAAGGGTGCAGCTGCCAAGATGCCAATTGGCACCAGTTTTGCCATATTTCAGAGCTGCAACATCACTGGAGTGCCCAAAAGCACAAGGTGTGCAATACTCAGAGACATGGCCAAGGTAAGAAAGGCTGAAAAACGACCACCACTGAACAAGACACACAAGCTGAAACGTCAAGACTGGGCCAAGAAATATCTCAAGACTGATTTTTCTAAGGTTTTATGGACTGATGAAATGAGAGCGAGTCTTGATGGGCCCGTGGCTGGATTGGTAAAGGGCAGAGAGCTCCAGTCCGACTCAGACGCCAGCAAGGTGGAGGTGGAGTACTGGTTTGGGCTGGTATCATCAAACAATGAGCTTGTGGGGCCTTTTCGGGTTGAGGATGGAGTCAAGCTCAACTCCCAGTCCTACTGCCAGTTTCTGGAAGACACCTTCAAGCAGTGGTACAGGAAGAAGTCTGCATCCTTCAAGAAAAACATGATTTTCATGCAGGACAATGCTCCATCACACGCGTCCAAGTACTCCACAGCGTGGCTGGCAAGAAAGGGTCTAAAAGAAGAAAAACTAATGACATGGCCTCCTTGTTCACCTGATCTGAACCCCATAGAGAACCTGTGGTCCATCATCAAATGTGAGATTTACAAGGAGGGAAAACAGTACACCTCTCTGAACAGTGTCTGGGAGGCTGTGGTTGCTGCTGTACGCAATGTTGATGGTGAACAGATCAAAACACTGACAGAATCCATGGATGGCAGGCTTTTGAGTGTCCTTGCAAAGAAAGGTGGCTATATTGGTCACTGATTTGTTTTTGTTTTGTTTTTGAATGTCAGAAATGTATATTTGTGAATGTTGAGATGTTATATTGGTTTCACTGGTGAAAATAAATAATTGAAATGGGTATATATTTGTTTTTTGTTAAGTTGCCTAATAATTCTGCACAGTAATAGTCACCTGCACACACAGATATCCTCCTAAAATAGCTAAAACTAAAAACAAACTAAAAACTACTTCCAAAAATATTCAGCTTTGATATTAATGAGTTTTTTGGGTTCATTGAGAACATGGTTGTTGTTCAATAATAAAATGAATCCTCAAAAATACAACTTGCCTAATAATTCTGCACTCCCTGTATTTATTTTTGGTCAAAGTGATGGCACCATTGACATAAGTCCACTCGGCAGTTAAAGTGAAACCAGAAGTGTGCACATAGTTTAAATGATCATATCGCATTTTAGAGTTATGATTATTTTAAGAGTTTGATGTTTTTTGACACAAAGTGTTGTGCATGAAAATGAATGTTTACTGGGTCAGTATAACTACTCTAGCCTATATAATGTTGAATATAATGCAGGAGGCAATCTGATAATGACAAATGTCTCATTTTACCAGTGACAAAAATGGTCTAATAATGTTGTCAATGACAGATTGCCATCATATGTCTCAAACATAATAACTCAACTTTAGAATTATGAATAGTTGTTTTCTGATGTAATCTCTTTACTGTGAATTAACAACCAGGACATATTTAAAGTCTGTTCAAGTCCACCATTCAAAGTCTAAATATTTAGCATTTTAACCAACAGTACACCAACACATATGCCTAATAGTATGTTTGAGAATAACAAAAATAACACCCTACACATATAAACCTTTATTTTACATCTACAGAATCATAAGAAAATCGTGATCTTGATTTTAAGCAAAAAAAATCTTGATTCTCATTTTGGCCAAAATCGTGCAGCCCAAATATATATATATACAGTATCCTTTATATATTTTAGACCACTTTCTTTTCTCTCCCCCTTACACTGTAGCTTGCCAGGCTGCGCTCTCGACTCCCCAAAAAGTTTTCAAAAAAAAAATCAAAAATAAATGAG
This sequence comes from Danio kyathit, assembly GCA_903798195.1. Taxonomy (NCBI): domain Eukaryota; kingdom Metazoa; phylum Chordata; class Actinopteri; order Cypriniformes; family Danionidae; genus Danio; species Danio kyathit. The sequence continues at coordinate 60,551,436 of LR812527.1, forward strand.
TGAATCTCTGAAATCTTCACCAAATCGATATTCTCCTTCACCTGTGTCATCCAGCCCATCGATTTCCCCTCCTGTCGCTCGCACCGCTGCAATATTGTCAGTGCCGTCTACATTCGCTCTCTGTCCTGTGGCTCTCTATTTGTCATGAGATGAGACTAGAGTGTTCATCTGACACAATCTTTCTTCATTACAACAAGCTGTAATGTGTGTGTCAGGCCCACACAGGCAACCATCCTCAGGAGCTGGCCAGAACCTTTGATTCACACGGGTCAGAAACTCTGCACTGAAAAATAAAGGATTCTTTGGATTTACTACATTTCTTGAAGGTAAGTGCTTGCAAACAATTGATATGGGCTGAATTTAAACAAACTAACTAAGTTAAACATTACTAAATGTATTTGTTTGTTTAAATTCAGCCCATATATTGTTTACAACCACTTACCTTAAAAAAAAAAAGGTAAATCCAATGAACCTTTTTTTTTTTCAGTGTGGGAACACCACTGCTGTTATTGGTCTATTCTCCACTGACTGACAGTTTTGATCTTACTATATCATAATGAACATCAGCTCTATTTTTCCATGCAACAATACAATACAACTTCAACAATAATTGTTTAGCTAGGAAATAATAATCAAATATTATTAGTTAAAGTCCGCATGTACCGGAAGCTGCAACAGTTTTTATTAGTCATATTGTGACGCAGTTCCTAGAGAAACAGAATGTAAACAAGAAAACAGTGGGCGTGGGCTTGTTTTTTCTACTGCGAGCTGATTGGATGTAGTACAGTAGGCATTTCATTCAGAAAGATCGAGAAAAGGGTTTACAACTTGAGACATGCACAGATGAATTGTTCACCGCAAAACTAGCAATGTAAGCTAATAAAATCAATATGGTTGTATATGTGTACTTTCATATCGTTTTATTTACACTAGGTATGTCACTATTTGTGAACCAATTTTCTCTAAAAAAAAAGTCTGATGATTAGGGCCAGATGGAATCTGCAGACGTTTTTTGCAATTTCTGTGGAGAATTTTGGTAAAAATCTGCAGATTTCTGCGGAATTATTTTGGGAGTCTCATAAATAAAAAATAATATGTGAAATAAAAAATAATACCTTTTTACTTTTATTTAATGTTTAAAATGCAAATCTAATTAGATTCACTTTATTTGGTAAACAACGCAAGTCTCTCATATAATACAAGGTTTCCGCTACATTCATTTATCCGTGGCGGGCCGCCACGGCAAAATTCATCCCGCCACGGCTACATTACAACATCTCATTTAAAACATTTAGTCGTGTTTTTTTGCAGTGGATTATAATCGCACCAAAACATATTAGAGGTAAACAGCAGGAACTTTTCTGTAACCGTAGTAGTGCTGTGCGCTATTTGTTCAACCCTTTAGGGTGACATGCTGACTGACTCTCTGACAGACTGACTGACAGGTGCGTGAGTCCAGCAAACACGGCGTTTTCAGTTAAGATGAACACAGTTTCCGTAAGTATACTTTATTGATAAAGGTCAATGGCTCTGCATACAATGACTTTATCTTGCTGGAGTTTATAGCCGTTTCACTTTACTTCAGGACGCGTTAATGTCAGAAAACGCACAAAAACGCACTAAATCGCGCTTCAGCAGCGCTTACTGGAGAGCGCACAAGAAGATCTGCACTTGAACGTGTAAATTTGAGTGCGTGCAAGAAGTTCTGTGCACGAACAGAGGAAATCGGCGCGCAAGCAAAGAGATTTGCATGCTCGTATTACATGAATGCTATCTCGACTTGTAATACTGCGTGTAATATATGTCTTTGAAATAGTTACAATAGTTTAGTAGATCTGTGTAAAAAAAGTCCTGCCGCCAAAGCTGGAAAAAATCCTAGAGGAAACACTGTAATATATCTACTAAAAGACAGAAAATATTACTTTACAAACTGCATTGTAAATAAATCAGATGAACATTTTCATATTAGTCAATAATATTACTGTAATTAATTTAAAAACTGAATAAATTTAGATTTACACACATTTAAATAAACAGAACTAATGATGGGCTAAAAATCTGCGGAGCTCTGCACGCACAGATTCCGTGTGGGCCTACTGATGATTAATTGTCTAAGGAATAAATGTGATTATTGTATGTTATTAGGGCTTTGGTAATGAATTGTCTGTTTTGGGGGGTTTATTGATTATTATTAATTAGTGGTTGTTTAAAGGTGACCTATTATGCAAAAATCATAATATGATTATATATTTATTGGCCAGTTTCACCTCTAGTCTCGCTGACAGCAAACCCGAGCATCCAGTCGCAGTCAAAGGGAACCGATGTTCAAGGGGACCTATTATACAAAAATCATTTTTTAAGGGGTTTAAACACAGCTGTGTGGAAACAGTGTGTGAATACAGCTAGCTGTTAATGATAAAAATTAATTAATTATATTTTTTATAATCACACTTGATAAAAACAGTCTGGAGAAACACTTTGATTGACATTCTCCCTTTGTATCAGAGGGGGAAAGCCCCGCCCATTAGTGACCATCTCTTCCTCATTAGCATAAACAGCCTTTAGTAAGAAGCAGCCGTCCGTCATTACAGTTTTGACCTGCTGAAGATAATGTCAGCAACTAACATAAATGTGGAGTTTTAGGGACTCCGGAGTCTCCACCTATGTTTTCAAAGAAACTCTCTGTACACATAAAAACCACAAAAAATGCATTGTGATGCATGTTAAGTGCATGCCGATTCATCAGGGGGCCCTAAAAGCCTTTTATGCTAGGCCATAGCAAATATGGAATTTAGTATTTGTGCAAGTAAATTGCATACAAGTCAATGCAAACCCAAGAACAAACAATGCAGAATTTGCCTCATGTTGGCCAATCAAAAAAGAGAAAACAGCCACATGAGGCAAAAAATCCTCTATATAACCACACTGTAACTAGAGTTCCAGAAATTCTTTAAAAATTTTGGTTACAGTCACCTGATACTGCACTTTCATGTGGACAAAAAGCCAAACCATGCAGATAAAACGGTGGTTAAAAAAAAACCTGTGTTCGTGTGAATCAGGGCCTTAGTCTGCCAAGCAGACACATAACATCATAAGATGTTAATATTAGGCTAGATTTAGGTGGTCAGCGTCTAATTACAATGTTATTTTGATGTCCAATAAGGACGTGAAATGACGTTGACATTTTGTTGATTTTAGGTGTGTTGGAAAGTGACCAAAATCCAACATTGTGCCAACATCTTAAACCAACGTCATATTGCCATCAAATACTGGCATTTATTCATCAGGTATGCCAACCAAAATCTAACGTCTAATAGACGTCTTAGTGGTAACGCCTACACAACGTCAATCTCAGGGCTGGACTGGGGCAAAAAGATTGGCCCTGGCATTTTGGGCCAGAGCAGCCCACTACATACAATTAAATGCTACCCATCTGTGCATGTCCAATATGCTTATCAACTCCTATTTTATAAAAACACAAAAGCCATATATATGAAATTAATAAATAAATAAATACTGTCATTAATCTCAATTTCATTTCTGTATACTGTCCATAAAGACTTTTGTTAGGTTCTAAAAAATACACCATTCGTTCATTAATTTATTTTCATTCGGCTTAGTCCCTTATTTATCAGGGGTTGCCACAGCGGAATGAACCACCAAATATTCCAGCATATGTTTTATGCAGCAGATGACCCAGTATCGGAAAACACCCATACACACACACAAACACTCATACACAACAGCCAATTTAGCTTATTCAATACACTATTCACTCAGCCTATACTAAATAATAAACATAACAAAAACTGCCTGCTGACGCATGGGTAAATCTTCAAAGGGAACAGTGTACTTTATAGCCTCATTCACCTCATCCTGCTTGCTGTTTCTCTATCTTAACAATGAAAACACAATATAAGGAAATTTAACTAACTTTGATATTATGATTAACAGACACCAAACGGCCTCGTGTAGCTTCATATTTATATGACCGTCATTTTCACTCTATGCATATTTACAACAAAACAGGGGCTATAACATCACTGCCTCCTTTCATTTTCATTGAAACATACAAACTTTACCCCGTCTCTTTTGCTGAATATCAGTTTTAATAATCAATAATAGTCATTATAAAAGTATAACCTACAATAAATTTAAAGGCAAGCAATCAGTCAATGTGCAGAATCAGTGTACGTCATTACATAAATTAATATATTCACTTATCTTTGCACTCAGCCAAATCAGAGTTACCTGAGAACAAGTAATTCTGGAAGATTGAAGAGTCCTTAGATAGAGACAACAAGATGAATTCAATATCACGTTTAACAACTATGGTTAGATGAAATCTAGCAGTAGATTTTTGATGAACTGTCCAATATACACTTCTCTCACCTGGGGTTTTATGCTCAAACTCAAAGCACCCGCTGACCTACTGGCTGCTTATGGCAGAGAGTGTGTGTGTGGTCACGTGATGTGCGTTTTTAGCCGTGTAGTAGAGTAGTATGGACGGAGAACTTTTCAGAACCGCTAAATGAAACGGCAGTGAGTTTCCTGTAATTTCTCTGCGCCTTCCTTCCGTTTCTTCTCCATCTCTCTGACACTCGACTAAATGCAAACCGACGTTGCATGCTTACACAGAGCCCAAAATAGGAGTTTGGGCCAGCCCAATGTGAATAAAGAAAAGAACCAATGGGCTGCAGATTGTATCACATGGGCCGGTATGTCCGAAAAAAAGCATCTTACTTTCAGAGTGTCACAGATCACAGATCATGCTTTTGAAAACACTATCAGTGGGCGACGCGGTGGCACAGTAGGTAGTGCTGTCGCCTCACAGCAAGAAAGTCGCTGGTTCGAGCCTCAGCTGGGTCAGTTGCCGTTTCTGTGTGGAGTTTGCATGTTCTCCCCGCATTCGCGTGGGTTTCCTCCGGGTGCTCCGGTTTCCCCCAAAGACATGCGGTACAGGTGAAATGGGTAAGCTAAAATTGTCCGTAGTGTATGAGTGTGAATGAGAGTGTATGGTTGTTTCCCAGGCATGGGTTGCAGCTGGAAGGACATTCACTGCGTAAAACATATGCTGGATAAGTTGGTGGTAGTAATAACGTACTAAGCCGAAAAGAAAATGAATGAATAAATTAACACTATCAGTTGGGTTTAGGGAAGGTGGTGGGTGGGTCAGTCGACAGCAAGCTAGCCTGGCCAGCTGAGTGTATATTGCGCCCTCTGTTGGATTTATGCAAGAAGAGGAGGCGCGAGAGAAATTTGAGGTGATCAAAAAGTGTACGCAGCGGCCTCTAGTGGATTTGCAAAAACAAAAACTGCGAGCAGACGTACCTCCGGATATGTATTTCGCTGTCCCCAAAAATCTAGACCTGGGTACGTATCCACAATGAGGTGGGTTGGTAAATCCTCCTTTGTGTTCAACAGAAAAAAGAAACTCAAACAGATTTGGAACAAGTAAATGATGACAGAAAAAAACTTTTGACTTAACTGTCCCTTTAAGACTCAAATATCCAACATTATGCATCCTGATTTCAATGCTTTTTCAAACACACAGACACACACACTAGTTTAGCCACTGTTTTATCAAGGCCAGTATCCACCGAAGAAGCCTTTAAATCCACCCTTCATTTCTTTCCTCACCTTCATATTGGCTCAAGCTTAATGAATGCAAATCTTCTCTCCACCACCTTCATCAGATGCCAGACAGAGCTTATACCTCCAGAAAAAGCCAAACACTTTTTTTCCTCTCCTCCTTCCCTAAACACAGAGTATGGCTCTGTTCCAAACCCTGATGAGCCGCCTCAGTCAATGCTGCCTACATAGACAATTTCCTACTAAAACAGCAGCCTATAATAGACATAAAACCTTATAAGTGGAGACACTGAGTAGACCGCTCATAAATACTTGATTCACAGCTAATATACTCTAATAAATATGAAATGCACTCATTGGCCACTTTATTGGTGCACCTTGCCAAGTTAGGCCTGCTTTTGTCTTAAGTCTTCATGGCATTGATTCAACAAGATGCTTCTTCATTCTCAAAAATTGTTTCATGTTCACAGATTAGGATCATTCATATGCTGCAGATTTGACATCTTTACATCCATGATGCAAATTTCCAATGGCAGATTGTATCAAAAGTGCTCTGGATTGAAATCTAGTGATGGTGGAGGACTTTTGATTTCAAAAGAAAAGGTGTGTTATGGGCCGATAACACTAAACATGCTTTCCTGTTCTGAGAACGTGCGGTGCACCACGCTGCCTTTTTTGTTGTCAAGAAAAAAGAAGTGTGCTGTGATTTTTTTTATGTCGCTAGGCATTGACCGAATCAGCTGCGTATTGTGTGCATGAGTGCTGATGTTGGTATTGTTATAATTGTATTATTTAATAAAATTGTGATATTCAAGATTTGTGAAGTCACACAGCTCCGGATAACAATGACCACAAGTCTCTCCTCCATCTTTAAAAGTCTCTGTAGTCATCTTGAAAACACAAACACTGCTGTCACCTCAATGGAAACCCCGGCTCTGCTTTCATTTGATTGGAGAATGAAAAAGATGTGACTGACGTAATCCACTTTTTTCAGCTCAGAGTTCACTTTTTTTTTTTTAAATGCTCACAGCCACTAGTAAACCATTTAGGTTCGATGCACCTCTCATTGCAAAAGTGGTTCAGAAATAATGTACAGTAAAGAATATAAAGTCATGGTGCAGTGGAAAAAGAATGAATATTGTGTCTGACTTCTCTGCAATGACTCAAATCACGTATTAATAAAGTCATCTGGAATGGCAAAGAAAACGTTCTTGCAGGACTCCCAGAGTTCATCAAGATTCTTTGGATTCATCTTCAATGCCTCCTCCTTCATCTTACCCCAGACATGCTCAATAATGTTCATGTCTGGTGACTGGGCTGGCCAATCCTGGAGCACCTTGACCTTCTTTGCTTTCAGGAACTTTGATGTGGAGGCTGAAGTATGAGAAGGAGCGCTATCCTGCTGAAGAATTTGCCCTCTCCTGTGGTTTGTAATGTAATGGGCAGCACAAATGTCTTGATACCTCAGGCTGTCGATGTTGCCATCCACTCTGCAGATCTCTCGCACGCCCCCATACTGAATGTAACCCCAATCCATGATTTCTCCTTCACCAAACTTGACTGATTTCTATGAGAATCTTGAGTCCATGCGGGTTCCAATAGGTCTTCTGCAGTATGTGTGATGATTGGGATGCAGTTCAACAGATGATTCATGTGAAAAATCTACCTTCTGCCACTTTTCCAAATGATCAACTAGAAAGTTACTAGAAGTCTAGTCTAGAATAACTAGAAGCCAAGTTATTATTTGTTGCTCTTACAACTGGAATTGACGACAAGACTGGCAGCTAGCTTTCAGCAACTCTTACATGCTCGCCCACTGAAGCTAAGTAGGGATGTGCCTAATCACTACCTGGATTAGAGACCAAATGGAAAGCTAGGTTGCTGACGAAAGTGGTGTTAGTGAGACCTGCTGTCTGTGTGGGTCCTAACGCACCACTAAATTGATGGGGACTCTATACTGCTCAGTGAGCGCCGTCTTTCGGATGAGACGTTAAACCGAGGTCCCGACTCTCTGTGGTCATTAAAAATCCCAGGATGTCCTCCGAAAAAGAGTAGGGGTTTAACCCTGGCATCCTGGCTAAATTTGCCCACTGGCCTCTGTCCATCATTGACTCCAAATCAACCCTATATCATAATTGGCTTCATCACGGCCTCTCCACCAATCAGCTGGCGTGTGGTGTGTGGTCTGGTGCAATATGGCTGTCATTGCATCATCCAGGTGGATGCTACACACTGGTGGTGGATGAGGAGATTCCCCCCAAAAAAGTGCTTTGAGTGTCCAGAAAAGCGCTATATAAATGTAAGGAACTATTAATTTTTTTTTTTTTTTTTTGTCTAGGTCGTGGAATGCTATTAATTTAAATTTTTACATTGTGTTATAAATCTTTTTTTTAAGTGTACCCTATATTAGGTGTAAGCAAAACTAGATAGAAATCACTGTCTCAGAAAGCCCTTAAAGTGAAACGTCATGCCAAATATCGTCTTTAAAGGGGTGGTCCAATACGATATCATATTTTAAACTTTAGTTGATGTGTAATGTAGCTGTGTGAACATAAATAACATGTCTGAATGTAAGATGCTCAAAGTTCAATGCAAACAGAGACGTTAGTTTTTACAGAGTTAGCTTAACAAAGCCTACAGCAAACAAATTTGGGGACTACAAAATACATTCGGGTTAATGAGATCATAAACCCTTCTGGTTACGCACATACACCACACGCAGCGAATGGGCGTGGCCAGATGAGCTGTAATGTTATAGCAGAGAAAGCTAAAATGCCGTCCAAGCGCTGCTATTTCCACAGAGCTTCTTCTGTTTCTGTATTAGGGCATCCAAAGGACACGACACAAAGAGAGAAGTGCTTACAGTTTAATTTTAATTATGTTCCAGAGAATTATAAAAAAGATATAGCTCTAGCATTTGACAAAGGACAGCTCTCCCAGTTCAGTGCTGGATTTGGCTAAAAACTCCTCAAAAACGCAGCTCCAACCATAATAGACGAAGCTTTGAGTTGTGAGCCACAACCTGTAAGTATTTTTATTTGTTAAAATTGATCTACTGTATTACATGACAGTTTCTAGCGTTAATAGTATGTTTTAGCAAGGATGTAAACAACAGTAAATGCTGTTTGCCATCCCAAATATATATGAAAGACACTTGTCAGGTTTTATTGTAGAGAGCAGGCATGAGGTTCAACTGTATCCTCTTCATTTTCTGTCTGATTCAGGCTCATACTGATACGGCTAACAGTTACTCTGAATAACAGTATTTACACAACGACAAAGCGCATGCTAATACAGGCATGAAGCTTCCTGGTAACACGGAGCTGATACGTGAATCACAGCACATTATGTTAGCTGACCAATCAGAGCCTCTGGAGGGTGGGGCTTTCAGAGGAACTAGAAAATATGAGTAGCAGTACATAATTAAAGTAAGATACCGTTGAAGTCAGAATTATTAGCCCCCCTTTTAATTTTTTTTCTTTTTTTGAATATTTCCCAAATTATGTTTAACAGAGCATTGACATTTTCACAGTATGTCTGATAATATTTTTTCTTCTGGAAAAAGTCTTATTTGTTTTATTTCGGCTAGACTAAAAGCAGTTATTAATTTTTTAAACACCATTTTAAGGAGAAAATTAAGGGCCCCTTTAAACTATATATTTTTTCGATAGTCTACAGAACAAATCATCGTTATACAATAACTTGCCTAATTACCCTAACCTGACTAGTTAACCTAATTAACCTAGTTAAGCCTTTAAATGTCACTTTAAGCTGTATAGAAGTGTCTTGAAAAATATCTAGTCAAATGTTATTTACTGTCATCATGGCAAAGATAAAATAAATCAGTTATTAGAGATGAGTTATTAAAACTATTATGTTTAGAAATGCATTGAAAAAAATCTGCTCTCCTTTAAACAGAAATTGGGGAAAAAAATAAATAGGGGGGGGCTAATAATTCAGGGGGGCTAATAATTCTGACTTCAACTGTATATGACAAATAACGCTCTTTTTTTTTTTTTTTTTTTTTGCACCCCATAACACAACCAAGCCTTAAAAATACACTCTGGACCACCCCTTTAAATTGGCCTAAGCTCTTGTCAATATTTCTGTCTATCATCAATCGACACAACCCTACAGCCAACCCTCTCTCACTAGATAAATTGCTTATTTCTCTGGATTTGACCATTCTTCAAAACATTGGGATAAAGTAAGTACACAAGTATTTACACACGCAAATAGAGTCCGATTTGAATTTACATTTCTGCAACACACAATTCCAATGCTTTGTTGGACTGCCAATTGATTTCAAATGTAAAACCTTGTTCCTGAAGCAAAAAGCATACAGTCTCAGAAAGCATCACCTTGTTACGTGTTAAAAGACTGCCTACGTGTGCCGCTCACTAGGTTATGAACGAGTGAAGGAGAGCCTCTGAGAGCATGTGATTATCGCCAGTGAGGACATCAGCATTATTTCAAACACCCACCGCTTCGGCACAAGGGTCAAAGATGACTCAGAGCTTCCGCTGGTGAAGAGGTGCTAAGTGGCAAAGCGGGGTTCAGAGGGTCCTGCCATTTCCCATACAGGTATTCAGAGCGAGCAAGACCTGAAGTCTAATTACGCCGCTCTCTTGTTGCACTGTTAATATTTTACCGCGGCGCTCAGCTGATATGACCTTCACAATTCATTTTACAAGCATTTATACTGCTCGACTCTCGATCTCTCCTTGGCTTTTTTTTTCACGTTTGTCTCTAAAATCCAGTTCGCCATGGCAACCGGGCTCAATTTATGAAAAGTCCTTGCTTTCACCCTGCTTTGTTCGGTACGGCTGCTTTTCACACCTTTACACAAAGATTCAAAACAGAAGCGTCGCATGACGACAAAGATTGATCCAACTTAAAGGCCGTAAACGAGGGTTGAGTCATGTTGAGACGAGTCTTCGGGGAGTTTGACTGAAAGCCCTAGCCTCTAAATAACTTCAATGAAGCTATAATTCACCTTGTGTCGTGTTTGTCGATTGATTCGAGTTCAATCTGCGGCCAAAACCTTGAACGATGTGTTGCGCTGCTCTGGTTGAAGCTGTAATTAGATGCAAGGATGAAGAATGAGTATTTAGATACACTGTGCCAGAACAGAGTGATGTTCAGAGGCTGTAAACAAATGTAATACAAACGACTAAACACGGTGACATGCATTTTGCATTGTACTGACAGAAACAAACCTAAAGGGTTACCTCAGGTAGACATAGTGTTAGATGCTCGTCCCATTATTCAGGTAACTATCTATAAACATTGATTTGACTCTGATAAACTGCACTGCTATGCTCGAGTCTGTGGCAGGACTGTAGCTGATCTTAAAGACAAGATAATATAATGGACATATGCAAAGTCAAAATGTAAACATCCAATTTTAGAGAACTCAAAATGTCAGGAGAATTCATGGTTAAAAGTAACAACGGGTAGTGGTAGAATATTATTCACTATTAATATTTTGTATTGGGAAAAAAAGCACCTTTCAGTCTATCAGCATTGTGCATACTTAAAATATCCAACAGAGATTTTTACATGTCTGTCAAACTTATTTTTTTCATTCTTTGCTTACTGTAGGGCTTATTTTGCAGGGCAAGATAAAATATAAACCTCTGGTGAGAGTGTGTGTGTACAGCTGATCTGATTCACTTTTGCCAATTGGTGAAGTTTTTTCCTCGCCGCTGTCGCCACTGGCTTGCATGGTTCGAGATCCGTAGAGCTGCGCATCAATGGATTTGCTCTACAGTGTTTGGACTCTCAGTAGTGATCAAAACTGACACGGTTTCAATTTACTATCATCTTCTATGTGAAGCTACTTTGACACAATCTACATTGTAAAAGCGCTATACAAATATAGGTGAATTGAATTGAATTAATAGATGCCAAAGTGAGAGAGAGACAGAGAGGCAGACTGAGGCCCCGTTTACACTAATACGGTTTAGTTTTACAATGGCGTTTTAGAATGAAAACGATCCGCATCCACACTAGCGTTTCACCCAGCGTTTCTGAACAGCTCTGCGTCTACATTACACCGCTGAAAACGCACATCAAGTGACCACACACACACACTCTCACTTTGAGCACATACCCATATGAGAGTTGTGCACGTCGGACTGTTCTTTAAGGATCTCCCGCTGGATCTAATCTCACTATATTTGTTAAACGTGATATTTAATTCATCGTGTTGTCTATATCTAAGGACATATTCCCCGAGTTTGTCTTCCATATCAAACTTGCGAAGTCTGAATTTACAGGCAGAGGATGCAGGACTGAACTGTGTGTAGGCTACTTAATCTTGAGGGAAAAAGCCCCAATCAGATAGCCGAATGTCTGCAGCCCCGCTTCCGTTTTCAGATGTCTTCGTTTTCCCCCATCCACACTGACACGGAGCAGCAGCGTTTAAAACCAAAAGGCCTCTTCAGCGTTTTCAAAACGCTCCGTTTTCAGGGCTCGAAAACTTTGGCGTAGTGTGGACGGATGGCGTAATCGTAGCAAAACTTATGTGTTTTAAAACTAAAATGTATTAGTGTAAATGGGGCCTGAGAGAGAGTGAGAGAGAGAGAGAGAGAGAGAGAGAGAGAGAGCTTTCATTTTCTCCCTAGCAGTCTCCTGGGCCTGTTGTTCTTCGGTGTCAGTGAAAGACTGTCCAGCAAACTCGCATGTAGTGAATTGTGCACAGGTGCTTTTTAAGTAGTTGGGGCATTTTAATTACTCACCCTCGCTTCGTTCGTATAGTATTCTACCGCAACATAGCGCATATGAGATAAATGACATCAGTACTGAAATAACTGGATCTATTAATTGTCCGCGTCTACATCGCGGTGCATCGAAGAAACAATTAATTTTGACATATAATAAATATGTCAAAATATAATAAGTATACACTCACCGGAGGTGTTCTGCGGATTTCTACGGGCACAGACTCTATTAGGCATGGGGCGGTATATGATTCTGACTGTATGATAACCTTGGATATAAATATCACGGTATCACGGTATTGTGATCACTGCTCCAAAATATATACTTTTTCAAAGTCTGGGTAAAAAACAACACATTTTTTCCCCTTTGAAAACAATATATTTTATTTTTTGAAAGATTTACAATATTTTGTAACAGTAAACACGTCAGGCTAAATAATGAAAATGAATCATGAACTTCTGCTGTCTTCATTAGTTTCAAAAACACAGATTTCTTTACATTTAAAACGGCATCTTTGGAGATATTTTCTGATGGAGATACTGTTGTCCTAAAAAAAATAAATAAATAAATAAAAAATCTTACACATACGTTAGGAACGGTATTACTGAAAATTTTGGCGGTTTTAAAACCTTGACTTTTCCAAACCGCGATATACCTTGAAAACGGTTATCGTCCCATGCCTAGACTCCATGTGAGCCTACTTTTTAGTATAAAAAAGATATGATAATACCTTTGAAGCGTGACGTGCAGCTGAACGCTATTGTTTTACAAACAAACAAACAATGACAAACACCAGAGTGAAGCGTGAAAAAACAAAGGAGAAGCCAGAAAAAACAAGGGACCAAATGATTCTTTAAGCAACGTAAAACATGAACAAACGGCCATGGCAGTGGAGACACAAGCCTGATAAAGCTGACCTGTACCATATCACTTAGTGGAAATGAGGCATTAGTACCCTTTTGTTGTGCACCAAAAAGTGTTATGGTACGGTTCTCTTTTTGTTACCATTTGACAGTGAAAACTAAAATAAAAGCATACTGTACCACTTAGTGGAATTTAGGGATGCACCGATCCCGATACTTGGATCGGATATCAGTTCAATACCGCATATTTTTGATGGATCGGGTATCGCCCAGCTGGTACTGATCCAAATATGACCTTGCGCGTGCGCTATATTCTGTGTTTATGAGCCAACTAAGCCATGAAGGTAGCCTTTTATAAGGCACTAGAAAGTTATATAGGCCTACTATATCCCAAATGTTCTGAAGCCATTCTATAGTTTAATGTGAGGTACAGATTAACATTCAATTGGTTAAACTCATGTTTAATTCAGTGCTTCCCTCCACTGTGCCTGTCAATCATTCTCCATTCATTCCCAATTCAAACTGCGTGTCGTGTTCATTTATGACAACACGAAAAACTTTCTTCAAAACTATTTGTTCCTATTAGTTTAAATAATCAGTGGAGAAATGCATTTAGTTTTGCATTAAATGGGTTCATTTTGACCTGCAACAAGGAGTATATTGCTGTTTCTAAACCATGTTGCGCTCTGTCTGTTAGATCAGCAGATCGGATTTACAACACTGGAGTAAAGAGGGGTATTACCTGCTCTTCACACACAAAGTAGGCCTACCTGAAATTTTAAATTAGAAAAAAGCTCAATAATACAATGGACAGATGCTCGACGCACTGATTTCTTCCCTTTGTGCTGCTAAGTTTTGGAAGTGTCCGGAGATACAGGAGGGCACCTCCGTGAAGAATTGTAAAAAAATTACAAGCTTACATGGCGGGCAAATTTATGTCATTATAAATAAAACTTATTTGAATGCTTTTCTTCACGAATGTAACACTATTTTATTGTTTTGATTAGGCAATATCTAAACAATAAACATAGATACAGTGTTTATTTTAACGACACAAACCAGCACAAACGAATGACACCTGTTTTGTGCGATTTAGACATCCTGGGGTGGAGAGTGATGTCACGGCTCCTGAAATATTTTGATAAGGCAATATCTAAACAATAAAAATAGATAAAGTGTTTATTTTAATGGCACAAACCAGCACAAATCCAGCACAAACGAATGACACCAGTTTTGTGTGATTTAGAGGAAATGGGGTGGAGAGTGACGTCACGACTCCCGAAATATTTTAATTATATCTAAACAACGAAAATAGATAAAGTGTTTGTTTTAACGGCACAAACCAGCACAAATCGGGCACAAATGAATGACACCAGTTTGGTGCAATTTAGAGGAAATGGGATGGAAAGTGACGTCATGGCTTTTGAAATATTTTGCTTATATCTAAAGGAGGAAAACAGATACAGTGTTTGTTTTAACAGCACAAACCAGCACACATCGAGCACAAACGACCTGTGCTGATTTGAAGTCATTTGAACAACAAGGGGTGGAAAGTGATGTCACACGGTCAAAAAAATAATGCTTAATATCTCAGACCCCAAACTAGCACAAACGTTCATTTTTGCAGCACAAATCAGCACAAACGTAGCACAAACGAATGGCATAGTTTAAGGGATTATTTGTTTTTATGGGGTGCCAACTTCATGGAGGTCCGGAGGGCTGCGTGTTGTGTCTCAGTGATGCATCAAACACTTCATTCACGCACCGGCTGCGCAGACGCAATGTGCGCTGCTCAGTAAATATTAATATTAAAAGTTTCTGTTCTCTCATCCTTTCGACTGAATTTATTCTTCTGAGGTGAATACTTTCAGTGCTGCGAATAGTTTGTAAAGCCTGGCTCACTGTGGTCAAAGTAGTTGATTAAATTAATAAAAGTAAAACTGACAGGCACAATATGGATTGTCATTAACAGAACATTATTTAGCCTAATATAGGCTACTCTTAAACTGTGAACATTTCACTGTTGTTTTATTTATATTAATATTTTATTAATATTTAAAATAATAATTTTTCAGACAAAAACATATGAATAATAATTGCAACTGTGTGGGTGGATGATCTGCTTCGCTCCATGGAAAATAAGGATTTAATTAATTCTCCACTGTAATTGTTGTATCACAAACCTGCCCTATATTTTCGACATGTTTAATATAAGTCATTATTTTAAAGATTGAGCATCTGATTGCTTTTTCTGTGCTAACGAGCTTTCATTCTTTCCATCTCATTCGCGACGAGTTTAGACGAGGGAATGTTTATTATATAAAACTAGCCTCAGACAGTTTAGCTTAGTTTGTGTCAAACCTGCAGAAATATATCAGGCTTTGTTTAAGAGGCTGGTTATTTTATCAACAATTAGGGTCAATAATGGTAGCCTATTACAGATTTCATAGAAAAATCATAATATTAAAAGGGGAAACATAAGCTGGACCACAACAGAACAATGTCATAGCGAACGCTCAAATATTACTCAAATAATGTAGCCTAGTTTACAACAAGCATCATTAAGTTAGATTGTGCCGTCTGTCATATACAGTAGGCCTATAGAGGAATTACCAACCTACGTCACACATGACATCACACGGGTTCCCAGTTGCAAAAGGAGACCGGTTGCAATAGCAAACATGTCGTGTTGTGTGGTAGGATGCCAAATTCCAAGTCCAAAATTAGAAAACTTAACTTTTACCGTACACCACACTGCTTTTAATGCCGACTACAGACGTCTTTGACTAAAAGGAAGCTGAATGGAGTGAGGACCTAATTAAAAATGCTCGACTCTGCAGTTCTCATTTCATATCAGGTAAGTTCACGCTATGCTGAATCATACACATTACTCGTTTTTGATTGCAGCAATGATTTCAGCAAAAACAGTTAAATATGGTGAATTAAACTGCGGACACTGAATGCTTAGAATGAAATGTAAAAATGTAAGTTCACATACCCTGCCGTACAGGAGCAGTTCGCTGTCAGAATGCAGTTGTTTTGCTTGTTGATGATTACCCAGGCCTTGTATAGCTCTGTCTTCTTTACCTGTCTTTGGCTAGGCAGAACCTCGGTTTTTAGCACTACATAGTTTTGAATCTGGTAATCATGGAACATTATTTCTTGCACATGACCACACAGAATAAAATTGTAGGCATCCAAAGACTTGTAGGCCTTTAACTTCTCTCTTGTAAAATCGCTTGGAGTTTCAATGAAATAGTTGTATATTTCGGGCTGGATGCTTGGCCATTTGGTCTTTTCCAATATCCATTAGGATGGTGCTATTCCAGATGGACAGATGGACGAATCACTGTGCTTATCACTGGATGACAAGCTGTTATAATACGCTGAAAGCATTATGTAAATAATATATAATCAATATAACTTATTTCTAAGACAACAACAAATTGTACCGCATTGGATGTCATTCCCTCACTGTAAATGCTCACGCTCCCGGTTTATTTCTGCAACCTCGCTGCGCGTGCATCCTGAATGTTTACAAACATGGTAATTCATCTATAGGTCTGTTATTTTTAATAAAGACGATATATTAGTTGAGTTTATCACCAGAACTATAGAAACTGTATTTAAAAAATACAAATAAAAAAACGGCACAGTATCGGGATCGGATCTGTATCGGTCGATAGTCAGAATTTTGATATCGGGATCGGTTCCATGAAATGGTATCGGTCCATCCCTAGTGAAAACAGGCCATATGACAATCTAGGAAGTCGGGGAAGGTGTTCTTTTTTAAGTTTCATTACAACCTGTTCAAACATTGCCAACAAACAAGTGCATTTCTTACATGCAGCACATTTTAATAGCTTCACTGTTGTTGGTCATATTTTGCAAGCAGTTTATTATATGGCTAAGCACTTTCTTTGTAGCTTGATTGTAGTTAACTACTTAAACTGAAGAGCATCTTGTAGCTTGGCTGCAGTTTCAAAACACACACACACACACACACATGCATACACATACTTGGCTTCCCACTGAAGAGTCAGATTAGAAATTTTAATTTGCAAAAGGCTTTGTGCCGGCGGTGAACATTTGTCTCCGACTGTAGTGAAGCAGATGAGGTCATGTCAAGCTTGACGAATGACCAGTGATGACTGCAAGAGACACTCTGATTGGTAGAAGTGGGAATAATACATAAGCTCTCTCTCTCTCTCTCTCTCTCTCTCTCTCTCTCTCTCTCTCTCTCTCTCTCTCTCTCTCTCTCTCTCTCTCTCTCTCTCTCTCTCAAATACTCACAGAGATTTTGAGATGAAGCAGAAGAGGACAGAACAAGCTGAAGGTGACAGCAGACGAATCTTACTCAATCCTACATCTCATTTCGAGCCAGTCTCGGAGAGGATCCCATAGCACAAATGCTCCTTAATTACATCTGCTTCCAATTCAGAAATGGATTTTGTGACATTAAAATTTTAAATAAGGGATAGCTTGCTTGCCACACCCTCTGAGAGTGATTAAAATGACACAGTCAATCGGACTCAGGGACCATCTGTGGCCTGTAAGGTTCGCTTTCACACTGGGAAGTCTGAGTTTGTTTGACATTTGAGTGTGAAAGTAATTCTCCAAACCCGGTTCTGCTTGGAAAAGTAGGAAGTTCATTGGGTGCATGAGAATTTTAGATACAGTTCGCAATCGATATGAAAGAAATCTGGCCTAACATGAAGAGAAAGACTGCTATTGGTGATGTATACTGTAAGCAAGAGGTCATGTATCGCCGTACAATTACCATGTGTTAAGAATATTCATAGGCAGAAATTGAAAATGACAGTAATGCAGCTTTTAGTTGCTTATATTGCGAAACAATCATTTTCTAAATAAGCATCTTTGTCTTGTGCTCCTTACAGCCAGAGAATATGCTTGAGAAATAAAACTGTTTAGCATATTAAGACTGCTCAGAGAAAATATTGTGAATTATGTTTGTTTTTCCCTTTCCCAGTGGGCAAATTGTTTTGCTTTTTCTTACATAAATCAGCATCAAGCTCAGATTTATGCATACAACAAGACAAAACTATTTGCCAATGGCCAATTTTGATTCTTATACAAAAAAAACACAAAAAAACAAACAACATTTTTATGCAATGCAATGTATTGCTTTTTTAGATAGTGACAATTAGGAATGCACTTGTACTGGGACTGATACTGTACTCATGAAGTCATACTCAATAAGTCCATGTCCACACCATAGACTGTTTAAAAAATGAACATAATATCTGTGACTTAGGGTTCTGAAGCGCAAGTGGGCAGAGCCAACAAATTTTGTCAGCTTGTCACCATGCCAGCTGCACCAGATAATTAAAAATAGGCAAAGAGAAGCTCTTGCGAAACATTTCAACAGGCATCAAGTATAAAAAAGACAGAAGAAATATCCAAGTGCTAGATAAAAAAGCCGGCAGTCAGCTCTTAGATTGTCCAGGAAGTGCTGGAAGTGGTATTAGTGAGACCAGCAGGGGGCGCTCAACCTGCGGTCTGTCTGAGTCCTAAGGCCCAAGCATATTGATGGGGACTTTATACTGCTCAGTGAGCGCCGTCTTTCATATGATACGTTAAACCCATTCTGACTCTCTGTGGTCATTAAAAAAACCCAGGATGTCCTTTAAAAAAAAAAAGAGTAGAGGTTTAACCCCGGCATCCTGGCCAAATTTGCCTACTGGTCTCTGTCCATTATGGCCTTCTAACCATCCCCATATCATAATTGGCTCTAATTGGTCTCCTCTCCACTAATCAGCTGGTGTGTGGTGTGCAGTCTGGCGCAATATGGCTGCCATCGCGTCATTCAGGTGGATGCTGTAAGTGTACCCCCCAAAGTGTACAACGCTTTGAGTGTCCAGAAAAGCGCTATATAAATGAAAGGAATTATTATTATTATTATTATTATTAAATAAATTATGGCGACTAAACTGTCTTAAATTGTTTTGGTTTTTATAAGCAATATTCTTTTTTTATTACAAATGTAATTGAAATACAGGTATCCGTGACTATCAAAAATGAAAGCATCTTTATTAAAATATTTGCTTTTGGAAAAAATATGCATAAAATGTATAATGTATATTGTATGCATAATGTATTATGTATATATAAATATACAAATGCATGCATATATTTAAGAATTATTTTTTTTTAATTTCTTTAATTTATAATTTGTATTGTATATACGAGCAATATCACACTAGTAGCAGTGCGATATGGCTTTATACCAGCACTGATAGGAGGCATTGTGGCTGCAGGCAGAATGCCTTATGCCCCATTCACACAGGGCAGAAAATATGTCTCGTGAGTTGTGATGTTATAATGAAGCGTGAGGGTGAAATTAGCATTGACTATTGGAGGCAGGATTGGATTTGATCTGCAAATAAAGTGCTTTTTTCACCAGAGTTCAGCAGAAGCCACATCCAACATAGGCTACAACTACAGCCTCACACATTATGGTTCGTATCCATGCAATGGAATACTTCAGATATGCTGAAAGGTATAATCGTCGTAAACACAAATGGAATTACGACGTAAAGTATTCCTATTTTTGTCGCATAATTGAAGTGCAGATATGTAAACGCCGTAATCAAACTATTAACACCGTGAAGGACTTTTAGCCGCATTTTGTGACAGGACCTACACACCTAGCGAGTCAGTAAAGCACCACAGACGCATCACATCTCTAAGCGCACGCAAACAAACACACACACTCACTGAATGAACTCCTTGAGACTCATCGTCACGTCAGCATCACGGAACACACGTTTATACTGTCCGGGAAAAACTGAATTTTTTTTCCATTCTGCGTGCGGTATCAAACTCCATTAAAACAACTCTCCTATCAGTCTTTCATATTCGCATGATCCCATCCAGTAGCTCAGAGTGAGTCACGGGGCCTGAATGAAATCTTGCTAAATGAAAGTGAAACTCATTTATTAAATTAAAAATGAAATACAAAAAATTACATATATTTGTTTCAGTGTGTGGAAATAAGTTTGTATATATCATGTGAAATTGTACAGGGGAGAAGCCAGTCGGTAGAGTTTATAGCTAAATTTAGCAGTGTTTGCATGTCCTTTATGACATAGAATTCATTTAAATAGAAATAAAATACCATTCATTACAATGTTTTTAAAAAGCACCTAAATTTTTTTTTTCTAGTTGAATAAAAATCTATTTTCCATTCATATATTAGCAAATATTTTGCTAATATTTAAAATTATATATAAAAAGATTTTTCCATTCACATAGGCTATTAGCAAAATATTTAGCAGTGTTTGCATGTCCATTACTGCGCATAATTCATTAAAATAGAAGTAAAATAACATTCATTACAAGTTGATTTAAAGAAAGCACCTAAGTAGTTTTGTGATTTGTGTTTTTTCCCCAGTTAAATAAAAGACTATTTTCCATTCATATATTTCATCATTGAGGATTTCTTAAAAATAGTGTAAAATCTTGTCTCGTCTCGTTCTCGTGAACCCAATCTCGTATCTCATCTCGTCTCGTGGAGTAGGCATCTCGTCACACCCCTAATATATATATATATATATATATATATATATATATATATATATATATTATAGGTGGGCATAGCTTATTTTTTTCATCTAGATTAATCATACTATAATCTTGGAACTAATCTAGATTAATCTAGATTAAAATGGCTCATTTGAATTCTGCCGAAGGCATTCAGAATATGTGTGCGGGTTTCTCAAGCCAGGTGTCGCATTAGACCAGGGGCTCATCTCCTGTTTCCAAAATGCATCACAAACTGCTTGAGAAACTGTTCTACTATGATAATGAAAATAAATTAAGATGTACTTGTGTTTACTAACTGTTTATTCAGTTAAAAATAAATTTTGAACTGTAGGCCTACATAAGCTCAAAACAGCAATTTTTGATGACCTTAATCTGACTAAAGTCATAACTGAACTAAACAGAAATGAAATTAAGACATGAGGAGTATGCAAATATTAGTGGCATTACTGAAGTAAACACCGCAATCAAACTATTACCGTCATGTAGGACTTTTCACCATATTTTCCGACAAGATCCACACACGCGTCTCTCATTAAAGGACCGCACAAATGCGCGCGCACACACACACACACACACACACACACACACACACATACACACACACACACACACACACACACACACACACACACACACACACACACACACACACACACACACCGCGAAATTCAGAAGTTTTTTCTTTCCATTTGGCGTTCGTTATTAAATTCCATAACACTTTCACCAGTCTTTACTCCTTATTTACGTCTAATACCCCAGTTTGTCACAGGCGCATGAATGAAATGTTCATGAGTTAAAGTGAAACTCCCGAACTGCAGTTAAAGTCACCCAAAATTACAGGAAACTTTTACATGAAAGCACTTCATGTAAACACCTTAATTATTGTCTATTAAGGCAAATAACTAGACTACAGATGTCCATGTAAGCGTAGACAGTAGTGTCTTCGAAGTAAGTGAAAGATCCAAAGGGGCATCCTGCTGATTTGATTCAGAAGGGCACTATTTTGTCAGACGGCTCACCGGTCAGGTATACATCCGCGCTAAAATATCAAGGTGAAAGTCATCATAGCTTGCGTAGAATAGAGCCAGCTCCCAACCCAACTTCAGAATAGATTGATGGCAATAATTTTTTTATCGGCCGATAAAAGTCTAGCGTTAACGCAGCACGTTAACGCCGATAACAGCCCACCACTACTATATATATATATATATATATATATATATATATATATATATATATATACATGGTTTCCGCTACATTCATTCTTCCATGGCGGGGCGCCACACCAAAATTCATCCCGCCACGGCTACATTACAGCTTCCCATTCAAAACATTCAGTCATTGTTGTTGTTTTTAATAGCAGGTTATAATAGCACCAAAACGTATTAAAAGGTAAGTGAATTATAACAGCGAAGACTTTTCTTTAACCGTAGTAGTGCTGTGCGTTATTTGTTTAACCCTTTATTAAGGTGACATGCTGGCTGACTGACAGGTGCGCGCGTGAGACGTGAGACCAGCAAACACAACGTATCTTTCAGTTAAGATGAACACAGTTTCCATAATTATACTGTATAGATAAAGGTCTATGGTTCTGCTTACAATGACTTTATCTGGCTGGAATTTATAGCGGTTTCACTTTACTTCAGGACTGTTCAGCTACTTCAGCTGTTTCACTTTACCTCAGGACGCATTAATGCCGCTCTGTAGGTCTACCGGAGACATTCATAAATATTCCTAGCAAATCTAATAAATGTTGGAGATGTACTCGTCACATAATCGCACTTGAGCAGCGTATATTTCAGGGTGTGAAGTTGTGCATGAACAGAGGAAATCAGCGCGCAAGCAGAGATTAGCATGCTCGTATTACATAAATGCGCTCACAACATGTGTCATTGAAATAACACCCATAGGTAGTTGGTACATCCATGTAAAAGTCCTGCCGCCACAGCTGGAAAAAATCCTAGAGGAAACACTGTATATATATATATATATATATATATATATATATATATATATATATATATATATATATATATATATATATATATATATATATATATACACACATGGGCAATTCCATGCAAATGTCAACCTTGCCATGAAAAAAATTAGGTTTTCAACAAAATACCGAAACAGTTTCTATGTTTTTTGTGTAAGTAAGTATTTTACAGTACTTTAGACATACTCAAAAATGTCTCTGTCAATGTTTTTAACAATTTAATTAGATTTACCAAAGTCACACGAATGGCAATTTCACATCGGTCACATCCATAACGAAGCTTTTTCCTCATAAATGCAAAAATATTACATAAAATAAAATCAATGATTTGTTTTATAGAGAGCCAACTCTTATCCTGTTGAATTTTTGGGGGGTTGTGCAGTTTATTTGACAGAATTTCTACTAAGTATGTTGTATACTCAAAACTCACAGACTTTTTTCGTCACATCCATAACGCATGTTTATTTTTATTTAAAGTACAAAACATGTTTACAGACTGATATTTTTCTGATCTTAAAACTCTGTGGTCAGTAGTTTTGTAAAATATAAACAGATGGTTCAATATAATGTTAATGTAAACTTTTTATGTGAATTTATGTTTTGAGTTTTTACTGCAAATGTCACATCCATAACGCTGGAATTGCTCATATATATATATATATATATATATATATATATATATATATATATATATATATATATATATATATATATATATATATATATATATATATATATATATACACACACACACACACACATATATATATGTATATATATATATATATATATATATATATATATATATATATATATATATATATATATATATATATATATATATATATATATATATATATACACACACACATACATAAATTCAAATATCTACACATAAATTTGTATAGTTTTGTTTTTATGGATGTGTTTGTATCACATATACATAAAATATATGTATAATACTCATACTTATCTTTTGTCAAAACAAACTTTTATTTTGGATGCAATTAATCAGGTTTAATCTTTGCCTAGCACAAACTGTATTGCATATATTAATTCTTATACATATCAACACAGTTTATTAGCTTCACAAGAAACAACTACTTGGATATTAGCTCAACTGGTGTCTCATCTCAAGTCACTTTGTACAGAAGCAACCAGAAACCAGTAGACTTTTATATCCACTGTAATCACAGTGTATTTGTGTCAGAATCGACTCTCTGACATTTGTGACATGCATAACACTGTTAAAATAGAGAAGTCAGATTAAGTTGACTCCTCTTCAGTGTGGTAACCCAGAAAGCACTTTATTTTCCATATAGAGACACAGTTTTGTTATGCGGCAGAAGCGCTGTCAGTGTGAAAGCTCACTGCTGTCGCCGTTACGCTGCGCTACTTACACTCACAGTGGGAAACAGACACAGACTGTATAACATAACAGACTCTACTGCGCTCTGTGCCTGTAAACATGGATGACACAGACTGGAAATATACTAATTGTACAGGACAGGAGGAGCTGATGGAGCGCAGGACAAATTACTGTGAAAGACACCTTCACGTTTGGAGGACTTGCGTCAGGTGCTTCATTACAGCTGCCTGTCGAAAACGCTGCTCTCCTGAGATTAACCCACATGACGGCTGGATGACATGAGCCCTGACTGCCTGAGCATGCACACACACACATACAGAGCCTCACACACAGACACACAGACAAACAGACTAACACACACAGATTTAAAGTTGAAGTCAGAATTATTAGCCCCCCTGAATTATTAGCCGTCCTGTTTATTTTTTCCCCAATTTTTGTTTAACGGAGAGAAGATTTTCTCAACACATTTCTAAACATAATAGTTTTAATAACTCATTTCTAATAACTGATTTATTTTATCTTTGCCATGATGACAGTAAATAATATTTGACTAGATATTTTTCAAGACACTTCTATACAGCTTAAAGTGACATTTAAAGGCTTAACTAGGTTAATTAGGTTAACTAGGCAGGTTAGTGTAATTAGGCAAGTTATTGTACGATGGTTTGTTCTGTAAACAATCTGAAAAAAAGTTTAGCTTAAAGGGGTTAATAATCTTGACCTTAAAATGGCTTTTAAAAAATTAAAAACTGCTTTTATTCTAGCCGAATTAAAACAAATAAGACTTTCTCCAGAAGAAAAAATATTATCAGACATACTGTGAAAATTTCCTTGCTCTGTTAAACATTATTTGGGAAATATATATATAAAAAAAAAAATTCAAAGGGGGGCTAATAATTCTGACTTCAACTGTACATACACATAGACACACGCAGATTCACAGACACAAAAACAAACATTCTCACACACACACACACACACACACACACACACACACACACACACACACACACACACACACACACACACACACACACACACACACACACACACACACAGAGTATACAGCATACTTTGTAGAAATTCTGTGAATTAAACTGCACAAACCAAAAGAAACATTGCTAATCAAAAGGATAAGAGTCGGCTCTCTATAGAACAAAAATCTTTGATTTGATTTTATTTGACATTTATGAAGAAACTTAGGGCTGGGCGATATTGCCAAAAAAATGATCACAATATCATGTTTCATATCATTCGTTATCGATAATTATTGAATATTTTTAACAATACATTTAGGAATATTAGGATTTTTTTTTATTTAAATACTTTATTTTACCAACATTAACAAGGCAAATAGTTTTAATGATCAAAAACTAAAACATTTAAACAAAATATCTGATCTCTTTATAATAAAATAAACACAAGTGTTAAAGAGACTCTTAAACTTGACAAATAAAATGTTACAAAGTGTGTGAAATGGTATAAACCAGGGGTTTTCAAACTGTGGGGCGCGTCCCACCAGGGGGGCGCCAGCAGCTATTAAGGGGGGCGCGGGACATTGAAGCGTGCACTCAGGTAAATTATGATGACGATTTTTATGCGTTCACTAGAGCGAATAATATGATTAACGTTATCTCCGCAGCTAACTATCAGGCACCTGTAGAGTTAATGCATTCCAGTCAAATATATACAAAGAAAATGGAGCGAGTGCTTTTTAAAACGAATGACGGTGAATGAATGAAAGTCAAACCGGTGAGCCGTCTGCCAAAAAAGTGCCCTACTGAATCAAATCAGCAGGATGCCCTTCTGGATCTTTTACTTACTTTGAAGACTACTGACTACGTTTACATGGACATTAGTAATAGTTATTTGCCTTAATCTGAATAAGACTATAATATAACTACGTGAAGTGCTTTATGAATAGGGGTGTCAAAATTAATTGTTTTTTCTGTGCACCGCGGACAATTCGGTATCGGTTCAGTAATAATCATAACCGGTTATTATGTACTGACGTCATTTATCTCATATGTGTATGTCGCCGTAGCTTACTATGGTGAGGGAGCCGAGCGCGAGTATTAACAACACTCCAACTACTTAAAAACTCTGAAACTACTCAGAAACTGTGAACAATTTCACTGCGTGTGTTTGCTGGACTGTGTTTCCCTGACACTTACAGCAGAAGCCCCTATTTCACGGCGATTAAGAGAATGAAAGTAATCTACATCTCTCTCTCTCTCTCACTGTGGCCCATGGGTGCATCTGTGAAGAGCGCCAGCGTGTAAGAGCCAATCGCAGCCCTTTCTGCTGAGCGCGTGACCAATCAAAGGGGTGAAAGAACTTGGTAGACAGGACTCAGAAAGCGAGCGGGATATTTATATTTGTTAATTTGCTATAAATGCTCGTGTTGTTTAAAGGTACAGTTTATATATCTGACTGTTTGTATTAAGGGACAAAATTGTTTTACAAATAGTATATAAATATATTTATACATTTTAATGCAATAATTGCTGTGCTGTGAAGAAAATATAAAACTGTGTATGGAAATCCCTGAAAAAAACAGCATATGTTGGTAAGGTATGTTTTGATGCTGGTATTGCTGGTTTCAATGCTGGTTTTGCTGGTCTTGATGCTGGTCTTACTGGTTTTAATGCTGGTCCTGCTGGTCTCAATGCTGGTCAGGACCAGCACTCAGGCCAGCAAGACCAGCATTGAGACCAGCACTGAAACCAGCAAGACCAGCATCGAGACCAGCATTGAAACCAGCAATACCAGCACTAAAACCAGCAAGACCAGCATCAAAACATACCTTACCAGTATATGCTGTTTTTTTCAGCAGGGAAGAACCGTCAATGCACCGTGATGCACCGAGATATCGAATTGAACCGAATCGATGGCATGATAATCGTAACCGAACCGAACCGTGAGACCAGTGTAGGCTCACACCTCTATTTATGAATGTTGCGTCACCAGGCTATCCACGTTTCCTGCAGAGGCTCATGTAATTTTGGGTGTTTTATCTTCAATTTCTCGACTTTAACTGCAGTTCGGCAGTTTAACTTTCACTCATGAACATTTCATTCATGCCCTCTTGACAAACTGGGGTATTTGACGCAAATATGAAGGACTGGTGGAGGAGTGCTGCTTTTATTGATACTGCACGTCGAATAAAAAGGAAAAAAACTTCCGCGATGTAAACTCCATTTCTCTCTCTCTCACTGTGGCCCATTTGACCTGCTGGCGAGACTTTTCCTCTCCTCTCGGCTGTTACAGCGATACTTCTGGATACAGACACGAGTTTTCTCCAAGATGTCTATCATGGATCAGCTGTGATCGCCGCTGCCTTTTATCAGTGTCACTCATCTGTGAAGAGCGCCAGCACGGAGCCAATCACAGCCCTTTCTGTTGAGCGCGAGACCAATCATATGAGTGTAAGAAAGAACTCGCTAGACATGGCTCAGAAAGAGAGCGGGATATTTATATTTGTTTATTTGCTATAAATGCTCGTGTTGTTTAAAGGTACAGTTTATATATCTGACTGTTTGTATTAAAGGACAAAATTGTTTTACAAATAGTATATAAATATATTTATACATTTTAATACAAGAATTGTTGTGCTGTGAAGAAAATATAAAATTGTGTATGGAAAGCATACCATTAATATCAATGCTCCGTGATGCACCGAGATATCGAATTGAACCGAATCAATGGCATGATAATCGTAACCGAACAGTGAGACCAGTGTAGGTTCACACCTGTAGCGCTTCATAGCGAAACTTCATACCGAATCTTTTTTTATCGATATTGACAATAGTGTTCGGTCAATAAATACCTATATCAGAAATTAATCGTAAAAAGATCGCGATCTCGATTCGACCGCCTAGACGATCTTAATCCAGTATTTAAAGGATTCTGCCAATCATATTTTCAAGTTCAGGAAAAAAGCAAAGGTGGCCGCACAAGTCTTCACGTTGTTTTACATATGTTCAGCAACGTGAACACCTCCAAATGGTGTTGAAAGACTCACATACTGTATTTATAAGGTATAATTCACCCACAAATGTCATTTCTGTCTTCATTAAAGGATGTATTTACAGTCGCGAAAACACACGTGATGTGAGCTGACCATGTCAAGAGCTGTTACCACAGAGAGGGCAGTCGCGCGCCTGTGAATGATGCCCACTTTAGTGAACAGAACTTGCATAGGCTGTGAATAATAAAAAGGTAAAGTTGTAAATAACATTCAGTTTGTTGTACAGAGCGATCGTTTGCACCTTAGCAGTGAAAATGAAACCGAAAGCGCGCACAACATTTAAATAATCATATCGCATTTTAGAGGTATGATTACGACAAGCATTTAATATGTTTTTCTTTCATAGCGAACACAGAGTGTTGTGCATGAGAATAAATGTTTAACAGTGTCAGTATAACTACTCTAGCCTGTATAAAGTTTAATGCAAGAGGAAATCTGATAATGACAGATGTCTGATTTTACCAGTAGAAAAAAATGGTCTAATAATGTTGTCAATGACCGATTGCAAGCATATGTCTCAAACATAATAATTCAACATCAGAATTATGAATAGTTGTATTCTGAAATAACAATAATAATAGCCGACTCATATGAACCTTTATTTTACATCTACAGAATCGTGAGAAAATCGTGATCTTTATTTTCAAGTAAAAAATCTCGATTCTCATTTTAGCCAGAGCTCTACTATAGCGTGCAGCTCTACTATACCGATTTTATCGCCCAGCTTTAGAGGAAACAGCTTGGTTATGGATGTGAAACCTCTCCGTTATGGTTGTGACATATGTAAAACTGCCACTTGTGTGACTTTGGTAAATCAAATATAATTGTTTGAAAACATTGACGTTTGCAGTTTGAGTATTGTTGCAGTACTGTAAAATACAAGCCTACACACACAAAAAAAAAAAGAATTTACAATTTCACTATTTTGGTAAAAACTTAATTTTTTTCATGGCAAGGTTGACATTTGCATGGAATTGCTCTTATCGTTTATTTCACCTCAAGGAAATATTCTGTATATCACAAGTGTTGATTGCTGCTCTCAGACCCCAGAATGCCTGATGCAAGAATATAAAGCAACATTCATGGAAACAGAATGTATATTTAGCCTCGGCGGGTCGTATCTGACCGTCATTCCTGACACCCAATCTCAGCCCTAAACATCTCCAGAAGACGAGCTAAATATAACAGTTGAGTGATGAAAGAGGCACGACAAGGACCAAGACATGACCTACATACGTTCTTCACACAAGGCCACAATTCCTCACCTTCTCCTCTTTTCTGATTATTCAAATGACAGAGAATAGTTTGCCCTACATCAAAAGTCTAAAAGGAGCCGCTGGCGCTGAGCTGAGAGAAATTCTGACAGAGAACATGAGACGGTTCTTATCAAAGCTCTGAGATGACAGACGCGGCCAGAAACAAGATATTTTCTGACATCAGTGAATGCAGGCTTGGATGTAACGAACAACAAAAAAAATCATTTGTTTATATCACTCATTCATTCGCTTTTTGATTTCAAGACAATTGTGTAAAAATCTCTTACACCAAATCTCTTACAGGTGCCATATAGTGCATTGGTTTCATTGTTTAACCCTTTACCGCATGGTGTTTCCATATGGCAACATAATATTTATGTTCATTTCCCTGCCACTGTTTTATTTTTGTTGGGAAAAGAAGACCTTAGTTTAGCCAATGATGTGCTTTGGTTAAGTCACATGACGTGCAGTGTGGCGCGATTTCTGGCGTTTATTATGAGTAGTTGCTGAATGCAAATGAAAACGTCTATAAAAACAAAGGTTCAACTCATATCAGATCCACACAAAAATCTGAACATCATCTCCAGTCATTTATGATGACATATTCACAACTCAAAAAAAAGTTATCAAATTAGTTTTTTGTAAACCGATCAAATGTATGTGTTGCCAAATTACCCTCATTCATACTATTATAGAATGTCCTTTTCTAACATTGTGTAGTAAATATGAATTTAAATTAGTACCTCGAGTAGTAGGCCAACCAAACGAAATTCTAAACTAAATCTGTTACACACTTTGTCACACATTTTCATTTGGTGAAAAATACTACATAGAGATATTGTTTAATATGATTTACTTTGGATGAATAAAATCTGTTTTCGCATTAATGTCATGTGAACCTCCGCAACATGCAGGTAACATGGTCTGGTTCAGGAAAGAGTGGATCATATCCGCAAGTCGGCATGGAGCACAAAACATGTCGC
Source organism: Danio kyathit (assembly GCA_903798195.1). Classification (NCBI taxonomy): domain Eukaryota; kingdom Metazoa; phylum Chordata; class Actinopteri; order Cypriniformes; family Danionidae; genus Danio; species Danio kyathit. Next base: position 60,581,820 of record LR812527.1, read on the forward strand.
ATCCCATTTGAATTATGCAGAAAGCTGTAATGTAAAGCAGAGATGTCATACAGACCAAACGCCATTGGCTGTTTTTGTGAAGGAGGAGGAGCTACTCTATGTCCCACCCTGTCTTTCTGATTCAATTGAGATTGTCAAACACTGAATAAAAAAATTAATGAGACATTTAAAGCTTCATCCTCACACATCTGCCAACACTGGACAAAAAAAAATGCAGCCTTAATTTTTTTAGTGGAATCAAATTGACTTTATCTAGTCAAACGGACTAAAAATATGAAGTTAAACTCTGTATGACTTTAAAAATATGAGCTGAAATCAGATTAACATCTTAAAATAAGTTAAAGTAACATAAAACCATTTGTTGTCAGAACTCTTTGTCATCCGTTTTTATACTCTAAGCCACATGTGTCAAAGCCAGTTCCTGGAGGGCCGGAGCTCTGCACAGTTTAGTTCCAACCCCAATTAAACACACCTGATGAAACTAATTGAGTGCTTTAGGCTTGTTTGATACCTACAGATAGGTGTGTTGAAGCAGGGTTGGAACTAAACTCTGCAGGGCTCCGGCCCTCCAGGAATTGACTTTGACACCCCTGCTCTAAGCGATCATCTTTTATGTGATGCAACCAATACATAAAGATGGAAGTCACAGTCCATTTATATTCTATTATCTGTCATTTTTCCAAGAAAAACTGAGGGAAAAATATGACAGCGCTTGATTTTATCCATTGAGGATTGAGTGAGTTGTGAATAGCGTGTGCTACAGACAAAAATAGACTCAGAGTGTTGAATTTCCTTCAGAGAAAAAGCAAGTTATTACATTTAGATTAAAAATGATGAGGACAAATCTTTGAAATAATGTGAATAATGCGCAATATAAGCAGGCGCATGCATTACAGTAAATATGATCAATTTTGATTTCTTGTTTCTTTGATTTCTTGTTGACTTTAGGATCTCAAGAGGCTTTATGGAGAGCCTGAAGCCACAATCACAATAAACTGTGACTAGATTACATTAAAAATCCCTCTCTTCACTATCCTGACGCATGGTTCTCCCTACATGACGCTCTACCCACCAGGGGGTGTTCTTCCAACCCCAAAATAAGTAAAAAGAGAAAAGCCAGTGACACAAACATCACACTGACCCCATGTGGTTGACAATGGAAAAGCATAAGGAATGCACACATTTATTTCTGTATTTTTAACTCAAGTCTGAAAACCCAAATAAAATGACACAACAAAAATAATGCTATGTACATAATAATATTAACTATTACTGAAAGTTGAACTGTAAAATATAGCTGGGGGTGATAAATATATAAAGAATAAAAAAGATGATCTTCAGCATGATTTAAAAAGTAAAAAAAAAAACAGTATTATAAATCCTATAAAATCTGTTAACATTAGACAAACTTTGATTAAATTAAATTAAAATAAATTAAAACTTGAATGAATTAGAAAAAAAGTTAGTTGTCTGGTGAATGGAAAAAAAATACTTAAAATAAGTTGAAGAACTAAATTTACTGAAAAAGAAATAAAAACATGTTAAAAACTAATAAAATAAGTTTACATTTTTTAAATCACTAAAAATATACAATTGAAAATATATAAATAAGATAATTTTAAAAATGTATATACAATTTAGGCGTCTCGGTGGTGCAATGGGTAGCACGATCGTCTCACAGCAAGAAGGTCGCTGGTTCGAGCCCCGGCTGGGTGAGTTGGCATATCTATGTGGAGTTTGCATCTTCTCCCCGTGTTTGGGTGGGTTTCCTCCGCAAGTCCGAACACATGTGCTATAGGTGAATTGAATAAACTAAATTGGCTGTACTGTATGTGTGTGAATGAGTGTGTATGGGTGTTTTCCAGTGATGGGTTGCGGCTGGAAGGGCATACGCTGCGTAAAACACATGCTGGAAAAGTTGACAGTTGATTCCGCTGTGGTGACCCCAGATTAATAAAGGGACTAAGCCGAAAAGAAAATCAATCAATCAATCAATCAATCAATCAATCAATCAATCAATCAATCAATTAGAGAAAAGTCAATTGTCTGGGTGAATGGAAATAAAATGCTTAAAATAAGGTGCTAACCACTGCACCACCGTGTCACCCAGTAAAATAAGTTTACATTTTTTTAAATCACTAAAAATGTACAATAAAAAATATATATAAACAGATCATTTTAAAAATGTGTATGCAATTTATTTTGATACAGACACAAATAGGAAAATAATATTTTGAACTCTCTAAGAAGTGTAACAAATTTCAAGTCATTCATTCATTCATTTTCTTTTCGGCTTAGTTTAAACTTTATTAATCTGGGGTCGCCACAGCAGAATGAACCGCCAACTTACCCAGCATATGTTTTAGACAGCGGATGCTCTTCCAGCTGCAACCCATCACTGGAAAACACCCATACACACTCAATCACAAATATACACTACGGTCAATTTTGCTTACCCAGTTCACCTATAGCGCACGTCTTTAGACTTGTGGGGTAAACCGGAGCACCCGGAGGAAACCCACGCAAACACGGGGAGAACATGCAAACTCCACACAGAACCTTCTTGCTGTGAGGCAACTGTGCTACCCACTGCGCCACCGTGGGTAGCACACGTAACAGCAATTTCAAGTCAAAGTACTGTTAATTTTTAACTAATGACATGAATTTTGGGGCGTGGCTATCTACTTCACCGACCAATGGTAGCCAAGCAGAGAGGGGAATGCTCATGAAACTTGTCATGTAGAGGTCATTATTTTTCAAAATCCAATTGGCCACAGAAAAGACACTCATTGGCTTTAAATTATAAAAAAGGATGTAAGGATGTCGCCTGAGTGGCTTTTTGGTTTCTTTTCTTGTGCATCCCAGCCACTAACACCTCGCCTGAAAGAGTTTTTAGAATAGGGGGTAATAGTCATTCAACTTCACAATTTGTAATGTTGCAGTACGTATTTGAATAATGATGGTGGTTAATTCCGTTACTTCAAAAAGCTCAGATTTGATGATCATAATCTGTGTTCCTGACAGAGTTTGAGGTTTACTGTATCATTATTATTCACACCTTAAAGTTTGCTTTGATTGTTCAGTGTTTACACTTTACCATTGCACACACTTTGTAACATATTATTTATCAAGTTTAAGAGTCTCTTTAACACTTGTGTTTATTTTATTATAAAGAGATCAGCTATTTAGATTTTTTGACTATTAAAACTATTTGCCTTAGTAAAGTGGTTAAAAAATATCCTAATATTCCTAAATGTATTGTTAAAAAATATTCAATAATTATCAATACCGAATGATATGAAACATGATATCGTGATACTTTTTTGCAATATCGCCCAACCCTAAGTTCACTTCTGCTATTTATACTTTAACTTTGCATTTCAATTTACACTTGACCTGCAAATTAGAATACATAGGAACAGTATAAATAGCATACAAACGCACTGACGGTTATAAATTTTGGTACCATGGATTGTTATGGGTCAATGATTCTACCATTCAGCACAAATCCATACATTTCACCTTACTGGCTGTTCTTTCTCTAAAGGAGTTCTGTAGAAGCACAACTCGGGTGTGTCTCCTCATCAGCTAGTAATGCTAAACCTTATTAAACAAGGCAAAAAAAAATAAATAGAAGTTATTCAGCCAGTGACTTGGCGATTAGCGGGAGATAGTAATGTTTTGCCTGCTAGAGGGGGCGTTCACCTGATGGTGTGACAACAAGTGAAATCTATCAACTGGTTCGGTTCAGAGAAGTGGTGTGAAACGGAGTCAAAATTGCTGTAAAATGCTACAATGTATCATTTTTAACCTTGGTCAAGACCAAAAGAAACGTGCAGGTGTGAAAGCATGCTATAAAACAGTTTGCCCACCCTATATACTGTGTCTGATTAACCATCACATAACCGCAGCATGACCTTCTAATCAGAAGCAAGTTAAGGTCTTGCACTGGAGGTGAACCTCTGATGAAAACTGTGTCGGTATTACTAGCATTCTCCAAGCCATCATTCACTTCCTAACGCGCCGTGATCCCTTACCGACCCCCATCAACCCCAAGTGCTAATTTGTCTTCATTAGAACGCATTTAAAGATCTATTTCCCTGTGAAGCCATCAATCCGAGTCACGCTCAGTCTCTTCGCCATGTCGCACAAATCAGAATTAATCCCACATAATGCGCCGGCCAGACCAGAATGAGGATAAGAAAGACAGATTCATTTTCTATCTAACACATTGTGCGGGAATTACCGCAGTCGAAAAGCCATGTTGACATGCAATCAATGCACAGCAAGAGAAATTACAGTTATCATCAGGATCCATTTCAGATTGACTATTCCTGGCCATCATTACGCCATATGTTTACTTGGTGCGATGGCGTTCGCTTCTGTGCAATTACCATCAGGATCTTCATTCTCCTGCATTGACCTTCACGCAAAAAAAAAAATAAAAAGTCACAGCAATCAACCGTCATAAACTAGACTCATGGGAAAAAGCAGCAAAAAAGAGACCAGACAGATTGCTGCTCATTAAGATTTATGAATGGACCAAATGAGCAGGTCTTGGGTCATAGAGCTGTATAATTGAAGAGAATACAACCAAACTCGTGTTCTTATTGAAATAAATGAATGTACACTTCATAAAAGAGCCAGTGACTTCCTCTGACACCATATAGACTCCAATTTGCTTAATAAGAAAAGCTTTATTAAAGTTTTTAATTAAATCACAAATTAAACTCATTAATTACGGACTCTTAAGTTGATAATAGAAGTCTTTATACAATATAGCTACATAAAAACTGTGCATAGCTTATAACTATATTATAGAACTGCATAGTGAATATGAAAATTAGAGAACAACCTACAGTTGCCTAAATTCCAATATGATAGCAATATGATGATCTAGGGGTGTAACGATACTCCAAACCGAACCGAAATATCGCGATACACCAACCACGATACGTATCGCGAAAGTCTCATGGCGGACCGCGATACTGTCACGCCCCCTGCTGCCTACTGTTAAGGTTGACGTCACTTGTCTCTAATTGAACCAAAACATCTTTATTTTATCACATTTGATTAAATTGTATTAGTAATGATGAGCTTTTGTTCTAAATATTATATTCTAATGTTTTAGAATTTAGAATAGTATTTTCCAAGTGCATGTCATGTCATGTGACTTGAGTGAGCGATCAAACTCCATTACTACTGTATATGCAGGACGGCTGCTTCGCATATATTGAGATTGCAGATCCCCCAAATACATTTAAGTCTCCTGTTTGGGAACATTTTGGTTTTCCAGTGGAGTACAGGAATGGAATTTGTGTCGTAGACAAAGCGCACGTCGTAACTAACTGTTTCACGAAACTTAATAAGGAATAACATTTAAAAAATGTGGTAAATTTCACAATGTGAGGGTGTACGCAAAAGACACTGACAACAGAACTGCCAACAAAAGGGATTTAACCCCTTACCTCGCTAGAAACTGATGAAAAGAAAAAAAGGTTTTCAGCGCCGTGCGCCTTATTCTTCCCTATACTGAACTGTAGAATAAAATAAATACAAAGATGACGTTCACCTCTTACCTGATGTCTTTAACAATACATTTTCTACGTGTTTGCAAAATGGAAGTCGTAAGACTTCTTCCCTATCCACCTTACTATGAGAAAAGAGTGAACTTGAGGAGGTAAAGCTCAATATGACGAGAAAGAGCTGAACAAAAAAGCAACAAACAAATCAATCGAAATAAAAGTGTACAAAAATCACAAAATTTCTCAAAGTGGGCAAAATAATGCAAAATAATTTTGCCCAAACGAAAGTTAAGCAAAAACAACGAAATTCATAATCATGTTAGCAAAATACACGAAAAACGAGATCAAAGGAAAATGCGCTCTCCTCCGCTTTTCCTGACGTCATTTTTATATTCCCGCGCCATGTCGCCCAGTAATGATAGATCGTTCTCCTGACCAATTAGCTGTCGTGAAGGCGGATATACAGAAATGACAGGCATGGAGAGAGCGAGCGAGCGAGCGAGAGAGAGAGAGAGAGCGCGAGCGAGCGAGCGAGCGAGAGAGCGAGAGAGAGAGAGAGAGTGGGAGGCAAAAATACAACTTATATACGGCTACAACCCTAACATTAGTTTCAGACAAAAACTGCAATGTATTTTACTGGTGAATAGGTCATGTAAAAACACTTTACAAGCACATTATATGTATATTATTTTTTCATTAATTTAAACGGAAACCTATCTAAATGATAACTAAAATGAGCATCACTTTGTCTGTGTCTGCACAGAAATCAAGCCCCTCACCTGAGAATGTGGACATTATGGTGTTTTTAAAGAAGAACTTAAAACTTAATTGAATATTCCAAATGTCCTTAGAAAGGACAAGCCTGTTTATCTTTCACTATAGTCAACACTGCAGTTATTTATTTAATTTGAGTTTATTTTCTTAAGATGGCTGCACTAAAGAGAATAGTTTTTTTCTGACTAGTCTATATTAGAGGTATTTATTTCATTTTTGTTGTTTACTCTGGTATCCTGACTGTACTAAAAATGTGATGGCAAAATTAATAAAGAAAAAGTTTAGTTGTTGTTGTTATTAAGTGAATCTATTGTTCCTTAGCATTGCTGTTAAGATGACATCAACCCTAACCCCACAGCAAACAGAAACCGAACCGAACCGTACCGAACCATGGCTCCAAAACCGTGAACCGAACCGAACCGTGCCTTTGGTGTATCGTTACACCCCTATGATGATCTATATCCATACTTGCTAACACTCCCGTTTTTCCCGGGAGTCTCTCGTATTTCAGACCCATCACCCATCACCCTCCCATTTTGTTATTTTTCCCGAAAAACTCCAGTAAGCGAAACATCATCCACCCGCACTGTTGTGTAAGACGGGCACAAACAAAAATATATTTTTTTCTTTGAAAATTTATATTTTTGTAACGAATTTTGTTTTGTATAATTTGTATTTTAATTTTGATGTACTTTTTGTTGGTCAGATATCTACAACATAAACAAGAACGAATAACATCTGAGGTGAAGCACTTCAAAACAAGTCCGCTATATGCTTTAGCGCCAAAACTGTCATGCGATGGAGAATCACAAAACGAAAAAATTCATGTGCAGCAATTTATTTTGACAAAAACAAAAGGGTTTCCTAATCTTGCACAGGAACTTCAAGCAAAATACAAAATCTAGGAATGAGTCCAGACGAAAGAACTGACAAAAAAATCCAAAAATAAGCAAATACAAAAACAGGGTAGGAATGCTAACAAAAACAGTTAAGAATCCAAAAATCAACAAATACTAAACTGGGTATAAGTGCTAACAAAACAAACAAGAATCCAAGAATAAGCAAATACAAAACTAGATCAGCAAACAAACATACCAGACATGAGGGGCAAACAAAATCCTAATGCTGCGTTCACACCAGACGCGGAAGAAGCGTCAAGCGCGAGTGATTTACATGTTAAGTCAATGCAAACGCGCGAATAGGCATCCTGCGGCGCAATACGCGCGAATGACGCGAATTGCGCGAATGGCGCGGCGCGAATGGCGAGATACGCGCGAATGGCGCGTTTTCCGCGTTTGACGCGCGAACCGCTCGAGTTGGAAAATCTGAACTTCTGCGGACATTCGCGCCGCGTTAACCAATCAGGAGCTTGCTCTTGTGGGGGCATGATTGTGACGTAGCACCTGTTGTTGGTGTCCGGGGGAAATCCTCCAGCCGACACCGACAACAGTTCATCAAACTGGGCTTGGCTCAGTCAGAAGCACCGCTGAAAGCCCCAGTCATCCAGGTTAAGTTTCTGGAGGAGTTTATGACCCCACAGCGCTGGGTGCACCTCTGAAAGTATCTAGTGGACTCAGACACTGCTTCAAACGTATCGACGCTGTTTTACAGCCTTTATAAAGCACATAAACACAGTTTTTTTATCAATAAAATCCATGTTAGCATTTAGCAACGAAGCTACAGTCACCGGGCAGACAGAAGCCCTGCCCATGACGCGAATCCGCGTCTGTTCTGAAGTGAATTTGACGCGCGAATGAAGCAAGTAAACTCAAATGTTCACGCGTCTATTTACTCGCGAATAGCGCGATTTTGCCGCGCGTTCCGCGTCTGGTGTGAACGCAGCATAAGCCAACTAAAACACAAGACAAAAGGGTTTATAAAGACAGGGCTAAATTAACAAACAAGAAACAGCTGTAACATAATACAATCAGAAGTGCAAAGGATTATAGGAAATGAAGTTAAAGTACAAAACAAGCTAGTGCCCTCAAGTGTCCGAAAAAGGGCACTGCAACATGTGACAAAAACAATCCATTAATCTGTTTTCACGGTTTGCATTTAATTCGTTTAATCAATCGGTTTGAGTGAGCCAGGACAGCCTTTACAAACTATTCACAGCACTGAAAGTATTCTTAGATTACCTCGGAAGAATGAACTTAGTCGGAAGGATGAGAGAACTCATAAACTCGTTGTGTGAATAGAGATGTGAATCTCCGCATGTCAGCCGCGATGTGCGATTTTTAAAATGAGAGTCTGCATAGGCCTATTCGTGCCAGTCTGTCAGAAAAAAATTGGTTAAAACACCTGCGGATATAACCGAGATCTGTGGGGTTTTATGCGTCCCGCAATGTGCGATGTCAAGAGAGTGACTCCGTAAGGTAAGATAAACTGCACACACTTGATTGTAATACATGGACGCGTCTCACAGCCCAAAGCATAACTTAACCTTTAAATGTCCATGCTTAATCTGTCATCAATAAGGTTTAGCGATTAAAGCGTTATTGACAAACTATTGATCAAGTAATCGTTAGCATCCCTAAATCAAATATATTTAAGGATATTTCACCCTAAATTCATTATACTCGCCATTAAAAGGACAGTTCATCCAAAACTCAGCCAAACATTCTGTCACCATTAAATCACCTTTTACTTGTTCCAAACCCGTTTTACTTTTTTCTGATGTAAAACAATATTGTACAATAACTTGTAGGGTAATGTCTTTGGTTGTTGAAAACTTAAACAGTACAGTAAATGTAGAAAAATTATTAAGATTGTTCTTTTGTTTAATTTTTATTTATATTGTCAGACAGCTAAAACATTTTACAAAATGTGTTAAATCAGCTACACAAAGGGATTGGCATGCTGAAAATCCCTAAAAATTAATAGATATAAAGATTTGACATTTATGGTGATAATTATCGATATCGACTGATATGAAAAAAAATATTGTGATCATTTTTTTTGCCATATCGCCCAGCCCTAGTATATGGGTGTTTTCCAGTACTGGGTTGCGCCTGAAAGGGCATTTGCTGTGTACAACATATGGCAGAATAGTTGGTGGTTCATTTCGCTGTGGCGACCCCTGATAAATAAGGGACTAAGTCGAAAAAAAATAAATGAATGAACAAATGTTCATTTCACAAAATATGTTTTATACGGTAATGCATTTTCATCTTGACCAGAGTAATCTCAGGCTGAAACAAGAATTACAGCATTATGTTGATCCATTTGCAAGCTTGAAAGTACAATGTTTTCAATTGGAATTGTGTGTAGCAATCTTGTAATCATTTGTAATCATCCAAGCCTGTAGTGTTTTACATTTCATAAATATTTATTTTACAATTTTACGTTCTTAATCAAACATTTGCCCAGAAGGTCCAAATAAGCTGAGAAAATAATCACAAATAAACGAGCACTATTTTGCGCATACGTTAAAATGGGACAAAGAAATAGCTATTCAATATATTGTCAATATACAGCGGGGAAAATAAGTATTGAACACGTCACATTTTTTCCTGGAAATAAAATTTCTAAAGGAGCTGTTGACATGCAATTGAACCAGATTGTGTACAACACAAAAACCAAATACAAACATAAAAATAAAACAAAACAAAAGAAAATCTGAAAAATTGGTTATGTGTAATAACAACTGAATGACACAACAAGAAAGTACTGAACTACTGAAATCTATTCAATACTTTATATAAAAGGCTTTTTTTTGTAATGGCAGCTTAAAGACGCCTCTCAAATGGAGAATGAAGTCACATGCATTGCTCAGGTTCGAGTTTTTAACAAACTTCAACAGAGTGTAAAAATCTTGATGGTTCTGTGGGTCTCGTCTATCAAATCTGAGTTTCATTTTGTATTTTCTATTGGATTCAAGGCAGGTGATTGGCTGGGCCATTCTACAGCTTGATTTTCTTTCTCTGAAAGCACTTAAGAGTATCATTGGCTGTGTTTTGGATCATTGTCTTGCTGAAATGTCCACCCTGCTTTCATCTTCAACATCCTGCTAATGTAGGTGTTGGACTGAAGCAGATAATATTCATTTACACTGATGAAGGGCAGAGGGTTGCTGAAGAACTACTGAGAGATTTCAGCTGCCGTCTGGGCTTTCACTGCCTTTCTACACCTCCATTTCTTCATGTGTTCAATACCTTTTCTTTGCGTCATTTCATTTTAAGCATAACTTCATTGTAATTAGTTTTGTTTTCTTTGCATATATAACTTTCTTTGGTTGTTACCAACATCCGGTGAAAATTTCAAGTCAACAGCACCTTTAGAAATATGTTTTCTGAGAAAAATAGTGACGTGTTCAATACTTATTTTCTATTAAATATTATAACATTTAACTGATTAAATTTACAGAAAACATAATATATCATGATATATATACTGTTATACTTATGTACCAGCAATCAAGATGACTGTGATTTTTGTCATATTGGAGACAGAGAGCTAGTCCAATTTTCACTTTAGGTAATGAAAACAATTTGTGGTGGTGCTTATTCAGCTACATGACAGTGAATGCAAATATTAACAGAAGCTCTTTTGACAACAGGCAGCTCCTTCACTGCATTCATCGCCCAATTAGCCCACAATTTTCATGCAGAACAATAAATCTATGTAACACAGCAAAGCATGTCTCACTATTCTTAAAACTTAAATAAAATGCATCCCTATATATTTCTCAAAAGAAAGAAAGTCTGGGAATAGTAAATTATGACATATTTTTTATTAATTTTGGATAAATTATTCCTTTAAGGTCTTCACATCATTGCACAATATCTACGGTATTTCAGTGTTACCGTCCTCTACATACAGTATAGCGGGTGTACATTAAATCATCATGTAGAACTTTCCTGTTCCCGCTGAGAGTAGCCATGAACTCTTTTTTTCCTGTTATGTCTCATTGGATGAGTGACTTAAGAGGTGATAGATAAGACTTTGTGGTGCAGAAAAACAGTTTGTTTACAATTAGGCTTGCCGTTAAGACCTTCTCTAATCCTCCTTCTTTCAAGCGTCCAAGAGCAGAACAGCAGTGTAATCCTGCGACAGCAACTCTACCGCAGTAAACTGATCATTAAGACCAGTGAAACTGAAACTGACCACTGCATGTGTTCCAATTCACATGATCTCTATGAAGTGAACACTGCTTATTACACATTTAGAACAAGTATATTTGTATCATGTTTATGTATAATTACATTTAAGAGTATATACAGCTATTGCAAAAATGAAGACTACAGTTAATACATAATATATAATATATATATTAGTTGAAACCAGACGTTTACATACACTATATAAAAAGGCACATAACCATTTAAAAAAAAAAAAAAGTCAGATGTTAATGTGACTAAACTTTTTCTCTTTTAGGTAAGTTAAGATTATCAAATGTCTTTCTGTTATGCTTAATAGCAGAATAATGAGAGATATTTTTTGAGAAATTGTTATAACTTTTTTTGAAAGTCAAGTTTACATACAATAAGATTATTATGCCTCTGAAAAAGCTCAGATGATGGTGTCAAGGTTTTGGAAGTTTCTGATTGGCTAATTGACAACATTTGAGTTAATTGGAGGCACAACTGTAGAATAGTATTTAAGGAAAACCTCAAACACACTGCTTCCTTGTGTGACAACATGGGAAAATCAACAAGCCAGAATCAACAAAAAAGCCAGATTACAATTTGCTAAATTACACTGGGAAAAAATAATAATTTTTGGAGACATGTACTGTGGTCTGATGGAACTAAGATTGAACTGTTTGGCCATAATGACCTGTGTTACATTTGGAGGACAAAGGGGAAAGCTTAAAAGCCTAGGAACACCATCCCAACTGTGAAGTATGGGGGCGGCAGCATCATGTTGTGGGGCTGTTTTGCTGCAGGAGGGACTGGTCCACTTCACAGCATAGATGGCATCATGAAGAAAGAACATTATGTAGAAATACTCAAGCAACATCTCAAGACATCAGCCAGGAAATTAAAACTTGGCCACAAATGGGTCTTCCAAACAGACCATGACCCTCAGCATACTGCCAAATTAGTTAAAATGTGCTTTAAGGACAACATAGTGAATGATTTGAAGTGGCCATCACAAAGCCCTGAGTTCAATCTTATAGAAATTTGTGGGCAGAGTTGAAAAAGCTTGTGCGAGCAAAACAGCCTACAAATCTGACTCAGTTACACCAATTCTGTCAGGAGGAATGGGCCAAAATTCCTGCAAACTATTGTGAGAAGCTTGTGGAAGGATACCCAAAACAATTGACCAAAGTTATACAGTTTAAAAGCAAAGCTAAAAAAATACCAAGGAAATGTGTGTAAACTTTTGACTGTCTAGAAATGAATAAATCATTCTCTAAAAAAATTCTCTCATTATTGTGGCATTTAGCAAATGTAAATGATTTAGGTAATCCTAACGGACCTAAAATAGTAAACATTTAGTATGATTTACCATCAGACATTTTTTTTAAAAATGGTTTTGTTCCTTTTTTTAGAGTTTATGTAAACTTCTGGTTTCAACTGTGTGTATATATATATATATATATAGTAAGTTGATTGCATTGTAGTATGTATGTAGTATGTAGTATGTAGTAGATGAATTGAATAGTATATTCTTTTAAATTTTAAATTATATTTTAAAGCTAGTTAATATATTAACATATACAATGTGTAAAAAAGTAAAAGTTTCAAAACTACAATTTAAATAATGTAAATGCAAATAAAGAAGGTTGAGTACTTTAAAATACATTCTAAATACTTTAACAAATTATTAATATATCAATTGATACATTTTTATAATGATGTATTAAATAGGGCGACGCAGTGGCGCAGTGGGGGCACGTTTGCCTCACAGCAAGAAGGTCGCTGGTTCGAGCCTTGGCTGGGTCAGTTGGCATTTCTGTGTGGAGTTTGCATGTTCTCCCCGTCTTCGCGTGGGTTTCCTCTGGGTGCTCCGGTTTCCCCCACAAGTCCAAAGACATGTGGTACAGGTGAATTGGCTATGCTAAAATTGACCTTAGTGTATGAGTGTGTGTGAATGAGAGTGTATGGGTGTTTCCCAGTGATGGGTTGCGGCTGGAAGGGCATCCGCTGTGTAAAACATATGTGGGATAAGTTGGCGGTTCATCCCGCTGCTGACCCTAGATTAATGAAGGGACTAAGCCGAAAAGAAAATGAACGAATGTATTAAATAAGTGTAACTTTTTTATCATATTAAATAAATTGTAAAAATGTGTATACAGATTACATCGGATATTTAAGAGTAGTTTGAATATAAATGTAAATATTAACAATTTAAATCAATGGTTCCCAACCTTTTTATCACCACACGACAATTTTACCATGGACAGGGAGGGGGGGGGGGGTGCATTGCTAGGCAACCATCAACCGTTTATCAGAGGATGACAAGTTGACAAAGCATTGCTGGCACTCTGATACAAGTTTTATTTAAGAAGAAAATTACAAAGCACTGCAATATTCGGGTTTTCTGTGTTTGTCTGAGATAATTAGTCTACCGAAGTGTGTATATTCCATATAAGCTGAAGCTGATCAGTCAGTTTTTGTCATGTGACTCGCAGTGCGCTCACAACATTCATTCAACTGTGTGCGTCTGGAAGGTGAAAATAATGAACTTGAATAAACTATAGAAAAGAAAACGTCATTTGCAATCTCCAGCAGCTGATCTTTTTGCACAGACACGGTGGATTCACCTGATTTATTGACAAATGAGTTGTGCATCCATTCCTTAGCAGTTTGTGGGTCCTTCACTGGGCCTTTTTCCCTTCGCAAAGAAACTTTCTAAAGACGTCTGTTTCTTACTCAATTTGCTACTTGTGGGTAAAATTTGGGCACTCAAGTGACCGAGACGTAAGCAAGTCATTTATCAAATTAAAAGATTTTTAAAATAAAAGAACCTTTAGACTCAGATAATAAATAAAGCGGAAATAATTAATAATTTCTTGTGCGGCCCGGTACCAATTGATCCTGGTGGTTAAGGACCACTGATTTAAAAGATCTAACTTGTCTTATTATGTACAATAATAATAATAAAAATTATATATTATTATTATTATTATTATTATTATTATTATTATTATTATTATTATTTATCATTATTATTATTATTATTATTATTATTTATTATTATTATTATTATTATGTCATATTAAGTGTGTTACAATAAAACACACTGACTATACAAATAACAATAAAAATAATAATAATAATGTATTAATTCTTATTTTTGCCTTTAAATATTGCCTATGTATTATTTAAATAAACATATTTAACTAACATTTTAAATAAATTGTAAACATTTTGTATATATATATATATATATATATATATATATATATGGATACTTAAGAGTAGTTTGAAAATAAATGTAAATATTAACAATTTAAATTATATAATTTGTCATATCTTTAATAATAATAATAATAATAATAATGTAATAATTCATCCTTTTTTGCCTTAAAATCCTGCCAATGTAAGCTACTAACCAGTTTTTCCACCAAAACCAACGAGTACATTATTGTTTTTTTAAGAGAAACTAGAGGTACCACCAAGAGAACATCTATAAACTAATGACTGCAATTGTTAAAAATCTCCAAAGCATACTTTAACATAATTATTTGTGTTATGGCCAACTTTTCGAGATTCTAAAGTCACTTAGGAGTAGAGATATGCTCTCTTATTGATCAGTTAGAGCCTTTAATTGCACCATTCAGGCACCAGAGACACATAAAGTAGTTGTAAAGCTCTACACCGAGTGAATCTCTAGCTGTGACCATGAATTATGATTTCGAATGGTTCATTTCATGCCTGCCTTAATAAGATTTCACTTCACAAACACAAGCCCCCAACATGAGCATAGTGAAATGACTTGCAAATATCTCTAAAATGGCTTTAGTGCAAGAGAAGGAGCTCCGTTTCTGAAAAGGATCAATATGCTTGCAAAAAAACACCCTGTCAAACAAAGTAAAGCACAGCTCAACCATCTGAGCAAATCTCCACCGAGTGGGGAGGAATATCATAGTCGCACTTCAACAAATCTCTGGCATTTCATCCTGGTACAGCTCCCATTTGGAAGAAAACAGCAGTGCACAAATAGAAACGTTGCTCATACCTGCTTGGCTTTTAAGAGAATAGTTGAAAATTCACACTTTATATACTCTGTCATGTCAACTCAAACTTGCATGGTGTTATTTTTTCAGCAGAGCAAATTTTGAACTATATAATAGCCATCTGTCAACCTCAAAAGGGGAAAATAGCACCATTTAATAACACAGTGTATATTAAAAGTAGCATAAAAGTAACATGAAAGTAGCCAATATGACTCTAAACTGAGTTATTTAATATCACAATACTAGTTATAAATATTTGCTATTTTTCTTTTATGAAATATATATATATATATATATATATATATATATATATATATATATATATATATATATATATATATATATATATATATATATATATATATATATTATATTTATTTATTTTTTTTTTATGTATAAACCTTTTTTATGTATAAACCTTGCTACGTATGATGTGAGACAACAGACAGACAGGCAGATAGACAGACAGACAGAATGATAGAACAATAGATAGAACAATGGATAGAATGATAGAAAGATGAATAGAACAATGGATAACAATACACAAAAAAATGCAGGGTTCCAAGAATTCATTCATGTTGTTCCAACACAAATTGATTAAGTTAACTTAACACTTTTAACAAATTTATGTGAATTGAACATAAAAAAAAAATTACGTTGGATGGACAGGTGGACAGATAGATTTCTTTATCTTTATTTCTTTCTTAGATAGAATGATAAACTGATGGATAGAATAATGGATAAAACAATAGAATGATGGATAGAACAATAGAATGATGAATAGAATGATGGAACAATAGATAGAACGATAGAATGATGGACAGAACAATAGTACAATAAATAAAACGATAGAACAATGGAAAGAATTCTAGAATGGTGGATAGAAGGATAGAACAATGACTAGAATGATGATAGAACAATAGCAGCATAGATAGAATGATGGATAGAATGATAAAATGATGTGCAGGATAAAACAATGAATAGCATGATGGATAGAACAATGGATAGAATGATCAAAGAACGATAGAACAATGGATAAAACAATAGAACGATGGGTAGAACAATTGATAGAACAATAGATAGAATGATAGAACGATGTATAGAAACAACAGAATGATGGATAAAACAATAGAACAATGGATAAAAACGAAAGAAACGATGGATAGAACTATACAACGATAGATAGAACAACAGAATGATGGATAAAACAATAGAACAATGGATAAAAACGAAAGAAACGATGGAAAGAACTATACAACAATAGATAGAACAACAGAATGATGGATAAAACAATAGAAAGATGGATAGACTGATAGAATGATAGACAGATATAGACATGGATAAAATGATAGAACAATGGATAGAACGATGGACGGAACGACACAGAATGATGGATAGAACAATGGACAGAATGATAGAACGATGGATAGAATGAAAGCTAGAGCGATGGATAGAATTCTAGAACAAAGAGATAGATAGAACAATACAATGATAGAACGATGGATAAAATGATAGAACAATGGATAGAACGATGGATGGAACGACACAGAATGATGGATAGAACAACGGACAGAATGATAGAACGATGGATAGAATGATAGCTAGAGCGATGGATAGAATTCTAGAACAATGGATAGAAGGATAGAGCAAGAAATAGAATGATGATGAAACAATAGAACAATGGATAAAACAATAGAACGATGGATAGAACAATTGATAGAACAATGGATAGAATGATAGAACGATGGATAGAAACAACAGAACGATGGATAAAACAATAGAAAAATGGATAAAACGAAAGAAACAATGGATAGAACGATACAGGGATAGAACAACAGAATGATGGATATAACAATTGAAAGATGGATAGACTGATAGAATGATAGACAGAGAGATAGATAGAACAATACAAGGATAGAACCATGGATAAAATGATAGAACAATGGATAGAACGATGAACGGAATGACACAGAATGATGGATAGAACAATGGACAGAATGATAGAACGATGGATAGAATGAAAGCTAGAGCGATGGATAGAATTCTAGAACAAAGAGATTGATAGAACAATACAATGATAGAACAATGGATAAAATGATAGAACGATGGATGGAATGACACAGAATGATGGATAGAACAATGGACAGAATGATAGAACAATGGATAGAATGAAAGCTAGAGCGATGGATAGAATTCTAGAACAAAGAGATAGATAGAACAATTCAATGATAGAACGATGAATAAAATGATAGAACAATGGATAGAACGATGGATGGAACAACACAGAATGATGGATAGAACGATGGACAGAATGATAGAACGATTGATAGAATGAAAGCTAGAGCGATGGATAGAATTCTAGAGCAACAGATAGAATGATACAACAATAGATAGAACAACAGATTGATGGATAAAACAATAGAACGTTGGATATAACAATGGATAGAATGATAGAACAATGGATAGAACAATAGATAGAATTCTAGAACGATGCATAGAAGGATAGAACAATGAATAGAATGATGAACAAAAGAACAATTGATAAAACAATAGAACGATGGATAGAACAACAGATAGAATGATACAATGATAGATAGAACAACAGAAGGATGTATAAAACAATAGAACGATGGATAGACTGATAGAACGGTAAATAGAGAGATGGATAAAACAATACACTGATAGAATGATGGATAAAACGATAAATAGAACAATGGATAAAATGATGGGTAGAACGACAGAATAATGGATAGAACAATGGACAAAATGATAGAATGACAGAACAATGGATAGAATGATAGAATGATAGAACAATGGATAAAATGATAGCTAGAGCAATGGATGGAACAGAACGATGGAAAGAACAACAGAATGGTGGATAGAGCAACGGATAGAAGGATAGAATGATGGATAGAAGAATAGAATGACAGAATAATGGATAGAGAGAGGAATAGAATGACAGAATGATGGATAAAACAATGGATAGAAGGATAGACAGAAATATGGGTAGAACGATGAATAAATAGAATGAATGAATAGCATGATGGAAAAAATGATAGAACAATGGATAGAATGACAGAACGATGAAGAACGATAGAAAAATCGACAGAATAATAGAACGATAGATAGAAATGGATGAATAGATGAATGGATGGATGGATGGATGGATACAGACAGACAGACAGACAGACAGATAGATAAGATGGATAGGATGGATGGATGGATGGATGGATGGATAGATTTCTTATACTATGGAAACTCGTGTTCAACATTCTTCAAAATATCTTCTTTTTTTGCGTCCAACAGAAAACTCATAAATGAACCCCCTGGTGGTGAGTAAAATGTTAAGTACATTTTAATTTTGGGCTTAAACTATTCCTTTAGGTAAAACATATGCAGGAGTATTATAGTTCTATAAAACCTTTAAATAAATATTTAAAAACTAAATCTCACCTCACTTCACTCTCAGCCTTGACTTAAGAGTCTTATATGCAGCATGAGCAAGAGATGTTCTACTTCAAACTCTCTCTGAATACTAAATCAAGGACATACATTTTGACCTGAGCTTTCTTCCCTGTTCAGCTTTACGTTGAACGTTGCTTTAATTTAAGCTTCGATTTGTTCAGACATCTCAATTCTGAGAAGCGCAAGGTCACATCCTTCATCTGTCACGACATACACAAGAAGTGAAGAGGTTTTTTTTTTGGATTATTTTTTTCTCTGTAGATTAAGAAAAGAAACGATGAAAGCCTGAGACGACTCTCTTTCTTCCTTCCTTTCTTCTTTTCTCTCTCGGCAGCCATGGGACCCTGAGCAGCATTTAAACTACATTTCCATAAACGTTTATGGAGTTCTGCTACAATGCACCAATATTAGAACAACATCTCCCTCAGACTCTGCGACACTTTGCGACAGACGGATAGTTGGACATGTGGACATGTGGACAGACAGACAGACAGACAGACAGACACAGACACAGGGATGGATGGATGGATGGATGGATGGATGGATGGATGGATGGATGGATGGATGGATGGATGGATGGATGGATGGATGGATGGACGGACGGACGGACGGACGGACGGACGGACGGACGGACGGACGGACGGACGGACGGATGGATGAACAGGTGGACTGATGG
Source organism: Danio kyathit (assembly GCA_903798195.1). Lineage (NCBI taxonomy): Eukaryota > Metazoa > Chordata > Actinopteri > Cypriniformes > Danionidae > Danio > Danio kyathit. Next base: position 60,601,387 of record LR812527.1, read on the forward strand.
ACAGATGAACAGAGATTTCTTTATCTTTATTTCTTTCTTAGAATGATAGACTGAGGGATAGAACAATGGATAGAACAATAGAATGATGAATAGAATGATAGAACAATAGCTAGAACGATAGAATGATGGATAGAACAACAGAATGATCGATAGAATGGATAAAAATAAAACAATGGATAAAATGAAAGGATGATGGATAGAATGATAGAATGATGATAAAATGATAGAACAATGAATAGCATGATATAATGATGGATAGAATGATTGAACAATTGATAGAGCAAGGGATAGAATTATGGATAGAATGATAGAACAATTGATAGAATGATAGAACAATAGAATGATGTAAAGAATAATAGAAAGATGGATAGAAAGATAGAACAATGAATAGAACAATGAATAGAACGATAGATAGAGCAATGGATAAAAGAGCAATAGAATGATGATAAAATGATAGAACAATTAATAGAATGATGGATAGAATGAAAGAACGATTCATGGAATGATAGAACAATGTATAGAACGGTGGACAGAATAATAGAACAAAGGATAGATTGATTTAACGAATGATAGAAAGATGGATAGAAAGATATAACAAAGGATAGAATGGTAGAATGATGAAAAAATGATAGAACATCGGATAGAGCGAAAGAATGATGGATAGAATGATAGAACAGTTGATAGAAGAATGGATAGAATGATAGAACAGTTGATTGAATGATAAAACAATGTATAGAGCGATGGATAGAATGATAGAACAATGTATAGAACAATAGAATGATGGATAGAGTAATAGATAAAATTATAGAATGATGAATAGAACGATGGATAGAATGATGGACAGAACGATGGATAGAATGAAATGATAATGAATAGAATGATGGATAGAATGATAGAATGATGGATAGAACAATAGAATGATAGATAGAACAATAGAAAGATGGATAGTATAAAAGAATGATGAACAGAATGATGGATAGAAATATAGAAAGATGGATAGAACGACATAATGATGGATAGAATGGTGGATGGGTGGATTTTGGATTTTTTTTCTCTGTAGACTAAGAAAAGAAACAATGAAAGCCTGAAACGACTCTTTCTTTCTTTCTTTCTTTCTTAGATAGAATGATAGAGTGATGGATAGAACAATGAATAGAGCGCAACAGAATGATGGATAGAACGATAGAACAATGGATATAAGACCAGAAGGATGAATAGAATGATAGAACAATGGATAGAACGATAGAATGATGATAAAAAGATAGAACGATAGAATGATAGATAGAATGATTGATGGAATGATAGAACAATGTATAGAACGATGGATAGAATAATAGAACAATGGATAGAATGATGTAACGAATGACAGAAAGATGGATAGAAAGATATAACAAAGGATAGAATGATGATAAAATGATGGAATGATGGATAGAACATTAGAATGGTGGATAGAATGATAAAACAATTTATAGAACGATGGATAGAACAATAGGATGATGTAAAAAAATTATAGAAAAATAAAACTATGGATAGAGTAATAGATAAAATTATAGAATGATGAATAGAACGATAGATAGAATGATGGATAGAACACTAGAATGATGGACAGAACGATGGATAGAATGAAATAATAATGAATAGAATGATGGATAGAATGATAGAATGATGGATAGAACAATAGAATTATGAATAGAACGACTGATAGAATAATGGATAGAACAATAGAATGATAGATAGAACAATAGAAAGATGGATAGTATAAAAGAATGATGAACAGAATGATGGATAGAATTATAGAAAGATGGATAGAATGACAGAATGATGGATAGAATGGTGGATGGATGGATTTTGGATTTTTTTTCTCTGTAGACTAAGAAAAGAAACAATGAAAGCCTGAAACGACTCTTTCTTTCTTTCTTTCTTAGATAGAATGATAGAGTGATGGATAGAACAATGGATAGAGCGCAACAGAATGATGGATAGAACAATAGAACAATGGATATAAGACCAGAAGGATGAATAGAATGATAGAACAATATAGAACGATAGAATGATGATAAAAAGATAGAACGATAGAATGATGGATAGAATGATTGATGGAATGATAGAACAATGTATAGAACGGTGGATAGAATAATAGAACAATGGATAGAATGATGTAACAAATGTCAGAAAGATGGATAGAAAGATATAACAAAGGATAGAATGATGATAAAATGATGGAACGATGGATAGAACATTAGAATGGTGGATAGAATGATAAAACAATTTATAGAACGATGGATAGAACAATAGAATGATGTAAAAAATTATAAAAAAAATAGAACTATGGATAGAGTAATAGATAAAATTATAGAATGATGAATAGAACGATGGATAGAATGATGGATAGAACACTAGAATAATGGACAGAACGATGGATAGAATGAAATAATAATGAATAGAATGATGGATAGAATGATAGAATGATGGATAGAATGATAGAATGATGGATAGAACAATAGAATTATGAATAGAACGACTGATAGAATGATGGATAGAACAATAGAATGATGGATAGAACAATAGAAAGATGGATAGTATAAAAGAATGATGAACAGAATGATGGATAGAATTATAGAAAGATGGATAGAACGACAGAATGATGGATAGAATGGTGGATGGATGGATTTTGGATTTTTTTTCTCTGTAGACTAAGAAAAGAAACAATGAAAGCCTGAAACGACTCTTTCTTTCTTTCTTTCTTAGATAGAATGATAGAGTGATGGATAGAACAATGGATAGAGTGCAACAGAATGATGGATAGAACGATAGAACAATGGATATAACACCAGAAGGATGAATAGAATGATAAAACAATTTATAGAACAATGGATAGAACAATAGAATGATGTAAAAAATTATAAAAAAAATAGAACTATGGATAGAGTAATAGATAAAATTATAGAATGATGAATAGAACAATAGATAGAATGATTTAGCGTATGACAGAAAGATGGATAGAAAGGTATAACAAAGGATAGAATGATGATAAAATGATGGAACGATGGATAGAACATTAGAATGGTGGATAGAATGATAAAACAATTTATAGAACGATGGATAGAACAATAGAATGATGTAAAAAATTATAAAAAAAAATAGAACTATGGATAGAGTAACAGATAAAATTATAGAATGATGAATAGAACGATGGATAGAATGATGGATAGAACACTAGAATAATGGACAGAACGATGGATAGAATGAAATAATAATGAATAGAATGATGGATAGAATGATAGAATGATGGATAGAATGATAGAATGATGGATAGAACAATAGAATTATGAATAGAACGACTGATAGAATGATGATAGAACAATAGAATGATGGATAGAACAATAGAAAGATGGATAGTATAAAAGAATGATGAACAGAATGATGGATAGAATTATAGAAAGATGGATAGAACGACATAATGATGGATAGAATGGTGGATGGATGGATTTTGGATTTTTTTTCTCTGTAGACTAAGAAAAGAAACAATGAAAGCCTGAAACGACTCTTTCTTTCTTTCTTTCTTAGATAGAATGATAGAGTGATGGATAGAACAATGGATAGAGCGCAACAGAATGATGGATAGAACGATAGAACAATGGATATAACACCAGAAGGATGAATAGAATGATAAAACAATGTATAGAACGATGGATAGAACAAGAGAATGATAGATAGAACAATAGAAAGATGGATAGAATAAAAGAATGATGAATAGAATGATGGATATAATTATAGAAAGATGGATAGAACAATAGAATGATGGATAGAATAAAAGAATGATGAATAGAACGATGGATAGAATGATGGATAGAACACTAGAATGATGGACAGAACGATGGATAGAATGAAATAATTATGAATAGAATGATGGATAGAATGATAGAATGATGGTTAGAATGATGGATAGAATGATAGAATGAATGGATTGAATGACAGAATGATGGATAGAACAATAGAATTATGAATAGAACGACTGATAGAATGACGGATAGAACAACAGAATGATGGATAGAACAATAGAAAGATGGATCGAACAATAGAATTATGGATAGAACGACTGAAAGAATGACGGATAGAACAACAGAATGATGGATAGAATGATGGATGGATGGATCTTAGATTTTTTTTCTCTGTAGATTAAGAAAAGAAACAATGAAAGCCTGAAACAACTCTTTCCTTCTTTGTTTCTTTCTTTATTTCTCTCTCTCTCTCTCTCTCTCTCTTTCTCTTTCTCTGAGCAGCTGAGCAGCATTTAAACTCTACATTTCCATAAACGTTTATGGAGTTCTGCTACAATGCACCGATATTAGAACAACATCTCCCTCAGACTCTGCGACACTTTGCAATGAAATCCCTCGGGAGAGGACGTGAACCGTGCTCTGGCTCGCCTTAGTTACAGCGTGGTTTTATAGTCTCTGTGCAATTGGACGTGTTCTAAAGGTCTAATCAACACACTTTCCCTCTCTCCATGAGAGACGCGTTTAATTGGCAAATGGGCCGAGGCATTACAGCAATGCCAGATTTAATATTATCCCGTCAAACCTTACGACAGGCCAAGAATACTGATGAGAACTACAAAGAAACAAAAACGTCCATGGAAATGAAAAGGTGGAAGAGATGGGCTTTTTTTCCTAATAAGCATGTAAACTGAAAAATAAAAACAGTCATGTGGGTATATGTGTACAATATGGACACATACAGCTTGTATACACATAAATAAACAATACAGATGAATAAGTAAACAGTAGATCTACTGTAGACATCCTACACTCACTGGCCACTTTATTAGGTACACCTGTCCAACTGCTTGTTGACACAAATTTCTTATCAGTCAATCACATGGCAGCAACTCAATGCATTTAGGCATTTAGACATGGTCAAGACGATCTGCTGCAGTTCAAACCGAGCATCAGAATGGGGAAATAAGGTGATTTAAGTGACTTTGAACGTGGCATGGTTGTTGGTGTCAGACAGTATAAGTATTTCAGAAACTGCTGATCTACTGAGATTTTCACGCACAACCATCTTTAGGCTTTACAGAGAATTATCTGAAAAAGAGAAAATATCCAGTGAGTGCCAGTTCTGTGGGCGCAAATGCCTTGTTGATGCCAAAGGGTCAGAGGAGAATGGCCAGACTGGTTCCAGCTGATAAAAAGGCAACAGTAACTCAAATAACCACTCGTTACAACCGAGGTATGCAGAAGAGCATTTCTGAACACACAACACATCCAACCTTGAGGCGGATAGACTACAGCAGCTGAAGACCACACCGGGTGCCACTCCTGTCAGCTAAGAACAGGAAATAAAGGCTACAATTTGCACAGGCTCACCAAAATTGGACAATAGACAATTGGAAAAACGTTGCCTGGTCTGATGAGTCTCCATTTCTGCTGTGACATTCGGATGGTAGAGTCAGAATTTGGCATCAACAACATGAAAGCATGGATCCATCCTGCCTTGTATCAATGGTTGAGCATCGTGTCAACGCCACAGCCTATCTGAGTATTGCTGCTGACCATTACCATCGCTTTATGCCCACAGTGCACCCATCTTCTAATGGCTACTTCCAGCAGGATAACGCGTCACTGGTTTCTTGAACATGACAATGAGTTCACTGTACTCAAATGGCCTCCACAATCACCAGAACTCAATCCAATAGAGCAGGGGTTCTCAACCTTTTTCACTTCGGGGCCTACTTCTTTCTCCGAACAATTTTTGAAGGCCCACCTGTCTGACATTTTCTCTAAAATGTTTGTATAAAATGTTCCTTTAAACCTTTATTTATTAACAAATATATAATACCTGTATAAAATACTATATATATATATATATATATATATATATATATATATATATATATATATATATATATATATATATATATATATATATATATATACACACACAGATTCAAAGAAAACCAGGTCAACAGGGAGATTGCAAAAGACCAGCTTCTGCTTTAAACTGGACTGACTGAATATCTACTATTAAATATCTACTATTCAAAAATATAAAATAAAGTAAAACACCCTAAATCTGTTGAAACGCATCGATCTGATGGCGGTTTGAGCAGCTGGATATCATTGGGAAATCGCTGACAGCAGTGAACAGCTCCGCCAGAGCGCGTCTGAAGCTTATATGCAAGTTTATTTTACATTCTATGGAGGAAACACCACTGAACCTCGCTAGATCCTCCTGTATAGGCGCGTGTTCGTTATAAAACCCCCACAGGACATTAATTTGGACAACTATGCAGATACAATAAATAGTTCACACAAAAATACACAAAGAGAGACTTTCACTTTCACCACGCATAGTTTGTGAATGAACAGACTGACGTGCTAATTGCAGACGAGATTATGAGGCTGTTTCTGCGCCTAGTTTGAAGTAATCAATCAGCGAACAGGAGAGAGTGCATTACTTTGATCATTTTAATATAGCATATTTAAAACAAAATCCAAAAATTATAGTAGAATATTAAGTAGGTGTGTGATGAGACGCCTACTCCACGAGACAAGACGAGACATATGGGTACACGAGAACAAGATTTTTACACTATTTTAAAGAAATCCTTAATGATAAAACATATGAATAGAATAGACTTCAAATATTTTGCTAATATATGAATGGAAAATAGATTTATTTATTTTTTTATTTAAAAAAAAAAAAAAATCGCAAAATGCAAAACAATTTAGGTGTTTTTTTTTTTACTTGTAATGAACTACCATTTTTTTTATGTATGCATTCCATAATTATTCCCATAATTTTATGTATGCAATAGTTTTATATAAAAATACTATATACTCACCCTTAAAAGGATAGTTAATTCAAATCTGAAATTCTGTCACCATTTACTGACCTTTTACTTGTTCTAAACCCATTTGACTTTTTTTTCTTCTGTTGAACACACAAAGTAATTTGTAGAAAGCAGGAAACCTGTAACCATTGACTTTCATGGTATTTGTTTTTCCTACTCTGGAAGTCAATGATTTCAAGTTTATAGCTTTCTTTAAAATATCTTGTTTTAATATTTTATTCGTTAGTGTTCAACAAAATAAAGAAACAAAGAAACAAGAGGGCAATATTTTCACTATCCAGCTGTCGTTTCTCCATTGCATTAGCCTGTATGCCTATGATATTGCCCTGGCTAAACTTTAGCTAACTTATTACATGGTTGTTAATCAGGAGGATGTTAGCAAGACAAAATAGCCTATTTGCTTTTGAACTTTTGGATAAATAGCTGACGATAAATTTGAGCCTCAGGTAGTCTTTTGTTAACCGTTACTCACCTCCCCACAATGAAGATGAATGACGGATGAATTTACATCGGCAGTTCTGTCGATCATATCGCGCTGGTTCGAGGCTCGCTTGGAGCGGCTAGACTAAAACCAAGATATACTTTAAAATTTCGTTGTTTTTTTTTTTTTTGTTTGACAGGGAAAGCGGTCCTTAAATAGAACACGCATTAACTTATACACATATTATGCATCCTCTATAAACAAACTTCAGCTAGTACAAAATGCAGCTGCCAGAGTTCTTACCAGGTCTAGAAAATATGATCATGTCACCCCAATTTTATCCTCCTTACACTGGCTGCCTGTTAAGTTTCATATTGAATTTAAAATATTACTCCTTACCTATAAAGCTTTAAATAATCTAGCTCCTGTTTATCTAACCAACCTCCTGTCTCGCTACAACCCAACCCGCTCTTTACGATCTCAAAACTCAGGGCTTCTGGTAGTACCTAGAACAGCAAAGTCGAGTAAAGGAGGTCGAGCCTTCTCATTTATGGCCCCTAAACTCTGGAATAGCCTTCCTGATAATGTCCGAGGCTCAGACACACTTTCGCTCTTCAAAACTAGATTAAAGACCTATCTTTTTAGCAAAGCATACACTCAGTGCAGTACATAGCGGTATGACGCATGATGTGCCCCACACATGTTTTTCCTTTTGTGGTATGATTTTGATTTTGTGGTATGAACAGCAGCTACGCTAATTATTCTCCTTATTCTGTATTTCCACCTGGGGGTACTCATCTCGAGGCCCTCAGACTATGCAGTGCCACTGACGCGATCCGAGACCAGCGACGAGATGATCCCAAGGTTCTCGGGACCAGGCCGTATCCTGAGCAGCTGCTGTGGTGGTCATCGTGGAGTGAGAGCATGAGACTGACTCCTGTGACGCTCCAAGGACAGACGAGTCTTCGCTGAGGTCCAGCTTCCTGCGCCTAGACTGCAGCTCTGCACAAGACGTTTGGCCATAGGAGAAATGGTCGTGCCCAACTGAGCCAGGTTTCTCTCGAGGTTTTTTTTTAAATCTTCGCTTTCGCCAATTGGTGAAGTTTTTTCCTCGCCGCTGTCGCCACTGGCTTGCATGGTTCGGGATCTGTAGAGCTGCGCATCGATGGAATTGCTCTTCAGTGTTTGGACTCTCAGTAGTGATTATTAACCCACACTGAACTGAGCTAAACTGAACTGAACTTAATCTCTGAAAACTGAACTGACACCGTTTCAATTCACTATAACCTTCCATGCGAAGCTGCTTTGACACAATCTACATTGTATAAGCGCTATACAAATAAAGATGAATTGAATTGAATTATATTATTAGTAGTTTTTAAAAATAATTATTATCCCCAGCAAAAAAAGGGCACTTTCTCTCCAGGAGAAAAAAGGGCAGGGGCTCAAGCACCCAAAGCCCTCACCTCTGCACGTGCCTGATGTAGATGACCAGTAACTTAAAAGTTACTTAGTAAGTTAAATGCCAGTAAAACTGAAGCCCTTCTAGTTTTCAGTTTTTTTCAAAGCTCAATCCTTTATCTATCAATAATTTTCTAGTAAATTTTACAACTCATGCTAAAAGTCTTGGGGTTATACTAGCTGGTATGCTTTCGTTTAATTCACATATTAGTAATATTTCACGATCTGCCTTTTTTCACTTGCATAACATTGCAAAACTTCGCCCTTCACTATCCCAACAAAGTACTGAAGTGCTTGTACATGCTTTGGTTACATCAAGGATTGATTATTGCAATTCCCTCCTATCTGGTATCCCTCTTAACCAACTTCACAGATTACAGCTAATCCAGAACTCTGCAGCTAGGGTAGTCACCCGCTCGCGTGCTTCTGAACACATAACTCCAATTTTCTTTCACTTGCATTGGCTTCCTGTTCTTTATCGTGTACAATATAAAATAATTTTATTAACTTACAAAGCTCTTTACAACCTTGCACCCGATTACCTCTCTGATCTTCTTCACTGGTGTACTCCTCGGCGCTCATTGAGATCTTTTGCGGCTGAACTGTTATCAGTTCCAAATTTTATGATGAAATAATTTGGTGGCAGGGCTTTTAGATGCATAGCACCACAGTTATGGAATTTCTTGCCGTTAGATATTCGTCACTCTCCAATTTTAAATCCCAGGTTAAAACCTTTCTGTTCAGGATTGCTTTTAATGATTTTCTGGATTAATATTATGTTATTATTAATATTATTCTTCTGTCTTGTTTTTATAATGTGCCTGTGACATATTGTAAGGTGTCCTTGAGTGCTTTCAAAGGCGCCTATAAATAAAAGGTATTATTATTATTATTATTATTATTATTATTATTATTATTATTATTATTATCATGCAATAAGTAAAAAAGATGGCATTTATGACAGGTTTCCATTAAAGTGTTGGTCAGTTTGTCTGCTTGACAGTCACATTTGAACTACAGAAACAAAATTGAAGTGAATTTGAAGTTGGAAAAAGGTAATACACTGCAGAGTATCACAATATATTTAAAATCGCAGTAATATTCAATCGTGACACAATAATCGTGACAAAATGGTATTGTGAGGACTCTCATCCCTACAAGACAGATCACTAAAACCAACAATGACAACAAGCAAATGGCTGTCAGCATGTGCAAAAAAACATCATTATGTACAGACCTACATGAAGATGGAATTGAATTTTTCATAAAATACAGTAAGCTGAATTGGACAAAACAAGCTTAATATTGCCAATCATAACATTTACATCAGCAGTAAGCATCGTCACATTTTTAATAGAGCCTGTCCAATATGGGTTGCTAACAGGGCTTTACATTAATACCCGCCAACCCGCCAAATGCGGGTAGATTTCAGCTCTGGCGGGTTAGACAGACACCTCCAATAGCCAGTTTGGCTGGTTGGAAATTATTTAAAAAATTGTAGTTTTCTTAAAAGCAAGATTCGACAATAAGCTTGGCCCAATATTCTGTATGTGATAATCGAGAAGCAGCACGACTGACAAAAATAACTGTGTTCGCGCGAGCAGAAAGCAGGTAAATACCGAACGAGAGGATGATCACTCGCGCGCACAGATGATGTGATGCGCGCGACTGTTAGAAAGCGCGCGCGCTCCCGTTTACTTGCGCGAAGCAACTGTGTCTAGAGGAAGCGCAACTGGTGCGATCGGTTCCCTTTGAAACAGACTGGACAACGAGCGATGATCGTACACCCACAGTTTAATTGTTGAATTAAAAAGTGCACCTATACAGCTTTATTTTCCTTGATTTGTCACATAAAAAATTGGGGCTAAGAAATATTTATTTGGTGTGGTCAGAGATTAATTTGGTAAATCCTTAATTTTGAGCCCTGAAAAGTCATGTGAAATAAAAACTGATTGTATTGCGACACAACCCATTTGCTCATGCACACTGAGCAAGCTAAATCACGATACACACAAGAAGTTAAATGAATGAGGAGGCATGTGGACATACCACAAAATCTAAATCAAGTCATTTTAGCATGTCAAAGTCAAATTTATGCATATAAAATATATTTTCCCAACAAGAAAAGTGTGGCTAGTGAAAATGGCAAGTGGGTAGTAATGTTGGAAATCTACAGCCATCTACAGAAATCTACAGCCACAGTGGCTGGTGATCAAAAAAGTTAATGTCAAGCCCTGGTTGCTAATACCAGGGAGCAAAAGAAAATACTGATATAGATATATTGGCCAATATTTTTAAATGCATACTATGGGACATTACCAGTCAAAAAGACACATGATCATTCATTTGACTATTACTATATAAAACACAGTACATACATAAACATAATAGATATATAAACACATTTTTGCTATGATTTTCCAAATATAAAAATCTAAAATGAATAAACAATAATAATGATAAAAATAAAGAGATCTGACATGTTCTGTTTTACATTAAAATTATGACGCATCTGTCGTAATTTTTTCGACACATCGGTACACCCCTAATGTCAATATTTTAGTGTGATTGGCAAAAAACAAGTAAACAGTTCACTAGAATAAATGGCAGAACAAACAACAGATCACTAGAATGAATAACAAAAACACAGATCACTAGAGCGAACAATGGAACAAATGTTAGAACAAATGAACGAAGATTCCAAACATCAAGAATTGTGTTGTTTCAGCTCATTTTACATACTGCGGGGAAAAATAAGTATTGAACACGTCACCATTTTTCTCCGAAAACATATTTCTAAGGGTGCCGTTGACTTGAAATGTTCCCCAGATGTTGGTAACAACCAAAGAAATTCATATATGCAAAGACAACAAAACGAATTAGTTTACAAAAAAAGTTATGTGTAATAAAACGAAACGACACAGTGAAAAGGTTTTGAACACATGAAGAAAGGGAGGTGTAAAAAGGCAGTGAAAGCCCAGACAGCAGCTGAAATCTCTTGGTAGTTCTTCAGCAACCCTCTGACCATCATGAGTGTAAATAAATAGTATCTGCTTCAGTCCAACATCTACATTAGCAGAATGATGAAGATGAAATCAGGGTGGACATTTCAGCAAGACAATGATCCAAAACACAGCCAAGGAAACTCTTAAATGCATTCAGAGAAAGAAAATCAAGCTGCAGAATGGAGCAGCCAATCACCTGACTTCAATCCAATAGAAAATGCAAAATAAACATCAGATTTGATAGACGAGACCCACAGAAGCATCAAGATTTTTACACTCTGTTGAAGTTTGTGATAAACTTGAACACCTGAGCAATGCATGTGACTTCATTCTCCATATGACAGGCGTCTTTAAGCTGCCATCACCCTTTTATATAAAGCATTAAATATGTTCAAGTTCAGTACTTTCTCTTTGTCTTATCCAATTGTTTTGTTTTATTTTTATGTTTGTATTAAATTCCATGTCAACAGCTCCAATATTTTAGAAATATTAATCCCAGGTAAATACATGACGTTTTCAATACTTATTTCCCTCACTGTAAGTAGTTTAAACAAGCAGCATTTTTGAGTGTAGATAGATAGATAGATAGATAGATAGATAGATAGATAGATAGATAGATAGATAGATAGATAGATAGATAGATAGATAGATAGATAGATAGATAGATAGATAGATAGATAGATAGATAGATAGATAGATAGATAGATAGAAAGGTAGATAGATAGATAGATAGATAGATAGATAGATAGATAGATAGATAGATAGATAGATAGATAGATAGATAGATAGATAGATAGATAGATAGATAGATAGATAGATAGATAGATAGATAGATAGAAAGAAAGGTAGATAGATAGATAGATAGATAGATAGATAGATAGATAGATAGATAGATAGATAGATAGATAGATAGATAGATAGATAGATAGATAGATAGATAGATAGATAGATAGATAGATAGATAGATAGATAGATAGATAGATAGATAGATAGATAGATCAAACACAGCAGACACACACCTGTTGACAGCATGTAGTTTTCAGTAGTTAGCGACACTCAGTTTAGTGTTATATTCCCTCTCTGTCAGCCATCCAGGCCTCTCACTCTCTCCCAGCACCTCTACAACAGCAGAGTTAGAAAAAGACAACAAAAAAGAAAGTGAGAAAGAGCAAGAGAGAGAGAGAAGAGGCAGAGGGACTGGAGCTCTGAAGCAATTAAAGCTCCTCCATTTTGTGATTGAGTTTCCATTGTTAGGAAACTAAATCGCTCTCTCGCAGAACGCCGGTCACCTGGTGAATGTCAAGAGACAGAAACACAGAGACACAGCGGCCGTTTCGCAAGAAAAGCCTCATCAATTGTTCGGCCCGAAGAGTGTGTTTTGCCGCTGACAGGAATAAATGAAGAGTTTGATGGACGGTTCTCACAAACAGAGATGATTGAAGTACACTAGAGAAGCATGGCTTTATCTAACGCTGATGATTTATTCAGGAAAGCCTGTGTAATGCGAGTGTGTAATCCAGGTCTCCACACACTCTCAGGTTTCTGTATCCTATTCAGGAAACCCTAATGACTCTCTCTCCTGCCAAACGAACGCTTAAAGCTTCATGTCCATCACTGCTATTCAAACTTAAGATGCTAACAATGAAAGTGAATCATGACTGGCTCCATAAAGACTTGACGGTTACGGCTACACGCATGCAATCAATATTTGATTTGGACATGATATGAATGCTGAGGTTATTCGGCAGTCAAAATATCAGACCTCCAAAGCCTCAGGGCATGTTGCTCAAGGCTCCAGGGGTTCTGGAGAATGCAGGTTACATTACATTAAAAATGAGTCCCATGCAATTAGGCATGGGACGATAATCGGTTTCACGGTTTAATGCAGTTTGGAAAAGTCAACGTTTTAAAGGTTCAAGACACCCTGGAGTATTTTATTTTTTTTTAAATTTTAACAGATTTGTGTGCGTTGAGCATCAGTTAAAACAACGTTAGCACACGTCAGCTTTAATTGTGGGGAAAACTGGATAAGTTTGTCAGCTTATTTCTTCTTGTTTAAAATCATTTTTGGGGCAGGATAAAAATCTGTAACGTAGCACGAATCTGCTTTTCTCATTATTATTCTTAGCGGAGTTTTCTTATTGTATGAGAAGACCCTGCTTCTTAATTATTCATGAGAGCATGTGCTTTCCAAAGGCAAGGCAGACCTGCCAAGCTGTGAGACCCAATGACTGGGTGAGATTGCGTCCGCCCACATCATGGGGTCGTATGTGTTTGTTTCCATGATCCCCGGGTTTGTTACATGGGTTTCTCTGCGACGCTGTCCGGGCCGATACAGCAAAGCTGTTGGTTTTCAGCAAGCATTTTTGTCAAGAGAGCTGTACGAGAATTGGAGAATGGCGGACTTTTAAAAGACTTTGTCTTTTATCAGTTGAGTTTGTTACCATTCAGACACATCACCTATATCCGTGCTGTTGTGTTCGCACATGTTTAAAATGCATTAAGACTCAGGGTTTGAGGAGGAGAGAAGTCCTCCTCATTTATAGTGCTTATATAAACACGATTATCTTTATAATGATATAACAAATTGTGGATATGAAATTACGAATAACAAATGTAGCAGGACATTAAATTTAAATATAATGTGTTCAATGGGGGGAAAATTGTTGTTTTTTACCCAGACATTTAAAAAGAACATATTTTTGCAATCATTGCTTGGTTTGATCTGTCCTCTACTAATCATTTTACCTCATAGATGCACAGAAAGGCCTTAGAGGCTACAGCAAAGCATTTAGCTATACAGCACAGTTGGGAAACTGACTGTCAACAGTCAAAAACTGACTGGAAAAAGAGTGTGTCACAGACTGGAAAAAGAGTATGTCAGAATATTTTTACTTCATCTAAAAATCCCAATCACCAACTCATTCACTATAACTTTTGTCATAGAACCTACTGGACCCCACTTAAAATTGTATCAGCGCCTCCTTTAGTCCTCTCTGTGGTAAATGTCCTGACAAAACATCTTGACTTCAGCTGCTGACAAAATATCCATGTTTATTGCACAAAACAATGATCAGGATCCGGAATGTTTGCCTTATTTTGTATAATTGATACTTGATACTGTACTTTTTGCTTTTCTGTTAACTTCTATTCATTAAATACCCCAGTTGAAAGAGACCGCAGTGGTGAGGGTAGATGAATTGATATATTTCATTATATTGTTTTTTTCAGCCTGTATGTTTTGTTAACAGTAATAAAAAAAAAAATTAAAATAAAAAAAAAAAAGAACATATTTTACAGCAGTAAATAACCAACAGTGGAAAGGGTACTGAAAAATCACACTCAAGTAAAAGTACCATTACTTGCCCAAAAATATAGTGCGAGTAGTGTAAAAGTATCTGTTGTAAATATTACTCAAAATATGAGTAAAAAGTAGCCTATTTAAAAGTTCTCAAGAGTAGTGAGTGATGCAGTTTGTGCAGAGATGTGTAAACGGAACATTCTGTAGTGCATTTAGTCATCTTCCTATATTCGTTCATTCCTTTTAACCTTCCTTCCATTGTTTGTTTGTTCTGTCTGTTCTTCCTTCATTCATTTGTTCCTTGCTTCGTTCCTCCCTTCATTCGTTCGCTCATTTATTCATTTTCTTTTTGGCTTAGTCCCTTTAATAATCAGGGGTCGCCACAGCAGAATCAACCGCCAACTTATCCAGCATATGTCCTACGCAGCGGATGCCCTTCCAGCCGCAACCCACCACTGGGAAACACCCAGACACAGTCATTCACACACATACACTATGGCCAATTTAGTTTATTCAATTCACCACCGCATGTCTTTGGACTTGTAGGGGAAACCAGAGCACCCGGAGAAAACCCACACCAACACGGGGAGAACATGCAAACTCCACACAGAAATGCCAACTGACCCAGCCGGAGCTTGAACCATCGACCTTCTTGCTGTGAGGCGATCATGCTACCCACTACACCACCGTGACGCCCGTTTGCTCATTCAATTGTTCATATTTTTGTTCCTTCATTAGGTCCTTTGTTAATTCATTCATTAGTTTGTTCGTTCCTTCCTTCATTCATTTGTTCCTTCCTTCATTAGTTTGGTCCTTCCATCCTTCGTTTGGTCCTTCCTTCCATTCCTTATTCGGTCCTTCCTTCATTCTGTCCTTCCTTCCATTCTTCATTCGTTCCATTTAGTGATTGGTTGGCTGTTTAGTGATTTCATTCATCATACCGTCGACATCCTTCATTGTCTCATCAGTGACATGCAGTCTAAAAGTCTCTGGGTCATTGCAAGTAAAGATTTTGGACATCTTGGACATTTCTAATGCTTCCAAAAGGTTTGCTGCTTTTATAAAGCGCCCGTGTCTTGAGTTTGTTTAGTATGATGCGATTTACTTTCTATGTGTTTGATTGGACAGGAATTGCAGGACTGTGTTTTCTACTTTAGCCAATCACCATAGACAAGAAAGAAAAGTAGTGACTGCAGGTTGAAGGAAAATAGTGGAGTAAAGGTACTGATACTACACTAAAACTGTACACAAGGGAAAGTAAAAGTACACATTTTTAAAACTACTTAGCAAATTACAATTCCTGAGAAAAACTACTCAATTACAGTAATTTGAGTATTTGCAATGTGTTACTTTACACCACTGTAAATAACAATATTGTGAAACCGTGAAGTAGTGACCATCTCTCCCTCATTATTTTTGCTTTTAAATCTGCCACTATGCTGACACACTAAGCTCCACCCTCTTTCAAAAAGAGCACAATCTCATTTGAATAGAAAGCGACAGTCACCAAAACACCACAAACAGGATCAAAGCCTAAAAAGGGCAGTTTCAAAGAGTTATAAAACATTATTTGTGAGGTATTTTAAGCTGAAACGTCAAATCCACACTCTCTAGGGACATCAGAGACTTATCTTACATCTTGTAAAATAATTGGTCCCCTTTAAATAAAGTAAATTAAAACTGCAGAGAATCAACAGCCTTGAAAAGCTGGCATCAATTAATCCCAACCTTCTTCGCCACGATGCACACTGAGGTGTCATAATCGCATGCTATTTTAATATACCCAGATTCCAATTAACCCATCACGTGACATCCACAAGCAACACAATCACCACATGTGCAAATGAAGCTGCTAAAAACATCACACTTGTTTCCAAGCAGGAATCATCAGCTGTTGCTGGCGGGAGTATCAGTATCACTATGAATACATTCATGCATTCTGATTGTAACAAATGCATAACCTAATTCATATGATAATACTCACATATGCTGCCTGATGCACGTTCATGAAATATGATTCACAAACACACAGTTCATTCATTTATTCATTCATTATCTTTTCGACTTAGTCACTTTATTAATCAGGGGTCACCACAGCGGAATGAACCACCAGCAGATGCCCTTTTAGCCACAACCCAACACTGAGAAACATCCACACACACTACAGCCAATTTAGTTTATTCAATTTACCTAGAGCGCATGTCTTTGGACAGTGGGAAAAACCGGAGCACCCGGAGAAAACCCAGAGGGAGAACATGCAAACTCCACACAGAAATGCCAACTGACTCAGCCGGGGCTCGAACCAGCGACCTTCTTGCTGTGAGGCAATTGTGCTACCCACTGCGCCACCATGACGCCACACATAGTTCACACAATCTTAAATATTTTAACAGTTAATAATTAAATAAGATGGAATTAATGAGTGCATTACAAAATCCTGAATGCATGAGCTAATTTACATTCACATTTTAAGATTCATAAATGCATATAAGACAACAAATGTTTTATTAAGCACATTCATAAAATATGATTCATATTCAAAACATGATTTACACAAACAGTTCACGTTTTACATTTTAGAACTGATTAGTAGTCAATTTGTCAGAGTATAACAGCATTATGTGTAATTAATGAATAACCTAATTCAAATCATGATTTTATGATTTACTTTTCTTTTTTTTTGTTACCAGATGCGCACTAAAAAGTATGATTTA
This sequence comes from Danio kyathit, assembly GCA_903798195.1. Classification (NCBI taxonomy): domain Eukaryota; kingdom Metazoa; phylum Chordata; class Actinopteri; order Cypriniformes; family Danionidae; genus Danio; species Danio kyathit. The sequence continues at coordinate 60,619,148 of LR812527.1, forward strand.
TAAATTTAATACATGATTTTTTTCTTATGTTCTGAAAGCATGTAGAAATTGAAAGAACAAGTTTAATTTTCTTGTACTTTTGTTTTGATTGTAATCCACTGACTGCAACAAATGGCTGAATATGTATTTGTAGATGTAGGGCTGGACGATATGGCAAAAATTTATATCACAATATATTTTTTTATTTCGGTTGATTTGATATAATTCCGATATTGATATGGACAATATTAAAAAGAAAGGAAAAAACTGCCAAGAACGCACACAATGGATGTCTGTACCTACAAATGTCTGCAAAGTGAATTTGCAAAGTCGATAACACCTCCAGGCTCTTATAACTTTTTTTAAAAATAAAAACAAAAAAATTAGTTCAATTTTTATTTGTATTTAGCCTATACAAACAAGAAAAGTGAAATAAACTATCAAATAAATAAAACTCTCAGACTCAGCTTATAATATATAAACAGTTTGTGGGGGTTAGCTTGACCAACGTGATCAACAGAAACTTTTATCAGTGTTTTATTTTTTTTGTATATGCTGAATATTTAACAATCAAAATAATACCAAAATCTTACAATTATGACATCCACATCGTAAAAAAACATAAATAAAAAATAATAATTATAATAATAAAAAATCATTAAGAGTAAAGCCTACATTAATATTTGCAATAGAAGAGTTGTTTGAGTATATTCATACTTCTAATTGCTTTTCATCTTGAACGTCCTTTAAGGGTTTTATCTTTCTATTTATATTTGTGTATGTATTTACCTAATTAAATTGAAAGGTTTAACATAAATATCTCTTATATATTTTATATAGTCTGTTTATATAGACTAATATTTAATATAACACGTTTTCATTATTTAACAGATTTAATAGCTCTATTGATCACATTCTTTCTACTTCATCAGCTTTGCAATAACCTGATTCCTGATTAAATGTTTGTGAGTTTGATTTTGTAAGTGCGCGAGTGCTATATGCCAGCATGCAGTGAGTTTGTGTATGTGAGTGTTAATTTTGGTGTTTATGCAAGGATCGAGTTTGTTTGTGCGTGTGTTAATGTGCGAGTATATGCAAGGATCGGCGAGTTTATATGCATATGTGGGTGTATGCATGCATCAAGTTTATATGTATATGCGCAAATTTCATACATGTTTTGAACATTCAATAGTATAGGTGTATATGCGAGTGATTTATAGGTGTATATGCACGTGTTGATAAGCGAAGTGAGGCCACAGGTTGGCTTAAACATTTATGTTGCCTCATCTTCTGACTCTCAGTATGTTTTATCGGGTGGAACTGCTTCAAATGGTGAAACAGATTTGATGTGTTGCGCCGCTAGTCAGCTACACTCTCTGGCACACTTTGCAGAGCACCGAAACTAAGTTTATCGAAACTTAAAAAGCCGAACCACTTCCACACCACTCCATTAGTCTTTCCTTTCTTATCAACTATTTCGTCTGCATTCTTACTTGTGGAAGCTTGTTCATTCGCATCTGTATTCAGAGCACTCATTTTGTAGCTAAAACTTTCTGCGGCGCAGCTTAACCAACTGCTGTGCTGAGCGCTGGCAGTGTGTCTGTGTTGTTCGTCATCACGCAAGTGACATCAGATCACGCTCTTTCTGACGGCTGAGCACTGAACGTCATGTATAAGATCTTATATAAAAAATAATATATATTTATATATATGCAAATTTATATCGAAATATCGGAAATGGGTTTAAAAATCATATGATCGTTATTGAAAAAAAATCTATCGCGATATATATTGATATCGAATTATTGTCCAGCCCTATGTAGATGTTTTACAAAACGAAAAAAAAACGCATTACTTGACGCACATTCAGAAAAACAAATTACACTTTTACGAATGTTTTTACAATAAGAAATTGATTTTAATCAATTTATGAATACATTATATACATTACATTAGATTCGTGGACACATTAATTTACATTTAAATTTGAGCTGCACGATATTGGAAAAATCTGACATTGTGATATTTGAATTTTCTGCAGTTTCTGCCTTAAATAAGCAAAGTCTAAGGGCGTACTCACACAATGTACAGTTGCCTTGAACCGGGCCAAAGCAGTTTGGGCTAGCTTTTGCAGATGGACATTGCTTTACAATGCCCTTGATGGGTGAGTGGGGGAGTGTCTTTTTGTCTCTCCAGGTGTGAATTATTCATGACCATTGTCACTCACGCATAGACCTGAGATGAGCCAAACAAACTTAACAAAATGTAAATCTTTGTAATGTTTCCTTTGAATGAGAGAATAAAATAATTTTTACATAATTGTGAAGTAAATATTCTAGACTACCAGACTGGTTACTCAAAAGTCTTGCTCAAGCACATTTAGTGTGTTTTTTGGACCTTATTTCAGCTACATTTATTTCTACAAATCCTACTAACCACTCATAATATTTTTTTTTCTAAAAAACAAAAGCATGTACATCAATAATTGTCACATGTTGTTGTAGCACAGTTTGTGCTGAATACAAATAAAATACATGTTGGCCAATACCATGTAATAAGTAGCTGAAATTAGCACAAATGTCAGGGCATGTCAAAACATCTCAGGGGCCCCAAAATCACCTCAGACCCCAGAGGGTTAAAAAAAAATTTACATTAAAGAATTTATTATTGAATATTACTTTGAATAATTTTCTTCAGTGTAATTGTGGTGATTAGCAAAGATGATTCCTTAGATTTACTTTCAGGATTAACTTTTATTTTGGATTTATTTATTTTCTTTTAAGTGGTTGTAAATTTATTTGGGCTGAATTTAAACAAACACATTAAGTTGAACATTACTAAATTTAATTTGTTTGTTTAAATTCAACCCATATAATTGTTTGCAACAATTTTGCAGACATCATTTTTTCAGTGTATTTGTGGATTGCTTGCGTTCGTAAGTGGAGGTTTGACTTTTCTGACAGTTGTTGATTTGTTAAAAAAAAAAACAATAATAATATATCTTCCAAGTCAACAAAATGAGATGATTTCCAGTGCAGCTAAATTCGACTGCATGACTCATGTTGTGTCTGTGTGTCATTCATGGCGAAATGACTCACAGCACAAGCCACACTAATGCAATAAAAACAACAAAAATCAACTGTGATGGTCTGCCGCTTTTCATTCTGATCAGCACAAATCTGGTCACCATTAAAAGCAATACCGTCAATGACATTGGAAGTATTTAAAATATTTAGAGAATGCGAATGTGTGAATATAATTATTTTGGGAGTTGTGTTATCCCTCAGCAGCCCACCTCAGGAGAGCTCATCTGAGCTAATAAACATCACTTAAGTTGAAGAGAGCTCACCCTTTTCATTTAGCATGCACAAGATGCAGCTGCGCCTTTAGCACAAACACTCAATGAACAGGGGAATACACAGACAAGAGACCGGAGGCTGCGTTCTGAATGGAATAATAGTGTTCAGGGCTCCACACTAGGATTTTTAATTTATTTATGAGCGTTTCTAAGTACAAAGAATTAGGAAGCATATACAATTAGGCCTGTCACAATATCTATTTTTTGTCGTATGATATATTGCACCAAAATATATTGAAATAAATTATATTATTGTCATTTTAAGACACTCGTTATATAATGCCAGAATGCCAATATAATATCACAATGTACACTCTTCCAAAGAACACATAATATTTTATTATTAAAGGTGCAGTAGGTCCCTCTTCTGCTGTCCAAAGCTACGCCTCCTGAAATCGCGAACGTGCACATTAAAGTTGACAGAGACCCACTAGATCATGTCATTCGCCAGTTAGAAAACTTCATAATACTACAATTCTGAATGAAAAAGTGTATTATACCTAGCACGTTTTTGTAGCAAGCAAAACAAAAAAGGATCACTGGTCTCACTCTCTCACGCACTGTCCTAAAGTGACTACTGTATGCTTAGTGGTTGGCCGGCGGCATGAACTTAACACTTATTACTAAGCCATACTTACAGTACATGCTATTTCAGACTGAATATTCAAAGTAACATGGTAAAAAATATAGGGGCCGCGTCACAGGTTGTCAATGTTCAAAAATGAACCAATGTGAATATAAAACCAACTTCATCTCAGTAAAGCAGGCTAGGTGGAATAGCGCTATTTACTGATGTTTTGTTGTTAAACTAAATAGAAATCTACATTATCGATGCTGTAAAAGGTCCCTTATGAAATTGAAAGTAGTCACATCAATCTTTCACTGGAGGATTTTAGTGGCTGAACAATACTTCCGTATACAGATGGGGCCATAAAAAAAGGGCGTTTTTACCGCGGCTCACTTCAGGATTTTAAAGGTTTTGATGAGCAGTTGTTTTTACCGCTGTTACTCGTGTCCACCACGGCGCATGTGCACAGTTGTACAAATCTACATTTGTTGACAGACAGTTTGGGCTACTTATCAGAAATTTGGGAATTATCGGCCTGACAATTTTTAATTGGATGAACATTTTTTAGTCTTATGGCTTACCAAAAATATAAAAACATATACGTAAATACATTTAGATTATTTACTTTAATCATTACTTTTGGAATGTAAAGAGACTTTCAACCAGCACAACAAAAATATTTCTGAAGACAATCACCCACTGCACTTTTAAGAATATTTCATTTATAGTCATTTTAACAATTTAATGAGGCATTGGAATCAAAATGTGAAAACGCATATCCTAAATAAATAATAATAAATGTTAACAAAAAAGTGCAAGGTAAAAACTAACAGAGGCTGCGATATCTGCTACCAAATCTATTTTTAGTTGTCAGACAGCCACATGAAAATATACTAAAGTAATTTATAGTAAATACTATAGTGTTTTTTTAACCACACTGACACCTCCAATAGAGATAGAGATGTTTCACAATCAGCTAAAATGTTGCTAGAATTGGTTTTTATATATGGGCGATATATATTGCAAAAATGATTGAGGTCATGTCCATGTGTTGTCTTTTAGACTATTGCACTATATACGGTTTTACATTATACTGTATGTTTTGCACTATATACTGTTTTATATCTGCACAACTCTGGTTTGCACTCCTTGCTATATGCCCTTAAGTGTAATTGTATTGTTTACAAATTTTTATTTTTTACTTATATTTTTAGATTACATTATATGTATAATTGTATTTATTGTCATTTCTTTTATGACTTCTAGGCTGGATTACTGTAATGCTCTGTTTGCTGGTTGCCCAGCATCCTCTATTAACAAACTTCAGCTAGTACAAAATGCAGCTGCCAGAGTTCTTACCAGGTCTGGAAAATATGATCATATCACCCCAATTTTTTCCTCCTGCCTATTAAGTTTCGTATTAAATTTAAAATATTACTCCTTACCTATAAAGCTTTAAATAATCTAGCTCCTGTTTATCTAAACAACCTTCTGTCTCGCTACAATCCAACCCGCTCTTTAAGATCTCAAAACTCAGGGCTTCTGGTAGTACCTAGAATATCAAAGTCGAGTAAAGGAGGTCGGGCCTTCTCATTTATGGCTCCTAAACTCTGGAATAGACTAGCTTCTCCACAATGGACGTCCAGCTTCTCCAGCCTCCGTCACCTAGACTGCAGCTCCACACAGGAAGTTTGGCCAAAAAAATAATGGTCGTGCTCAACAGAGCCTGGTTTCTCTTGAGGTTTTTTTTTCCCCCTTCACTTCATCAATTGGTGAAGTTTTTTTTTCCTTGCCATTGTTGCCACTAGCTTGCTCGAATCAGGACTTGTGGAGCTATGCTTCGGTGGATTTGCTCTTCTGTGTTTGAACTTTCAGCAGTGAAACTTAAACCACACTGAACTAAACTGAACTTCAACTCTGAAATCTGGACTTTACTAGAATTATGTTAAGCTGCTTTGACACAATCTATATTGTGAAAAGCGCTATATAAATAAACATGAATTGAATTATTTTTAAAATTCTTAAATCGGTTAGGCACCTAGGGTCTAAGAGTGACGCAATTTCGATTCTCTGTATGTCTATATAGACAGGTGTATGCCTTTTCAAATCATGTCCAATCAGCTGAATTTACCACAGGTGAACTCCAATTAAGCTGCTGAAACATCTCAAGAATGATCAGTGGAAACAGAATGTACCTGAGCTCAATTTAGAGCTTCACGCCAAAGGCTGTGAATACTGATGTACATGTGATCTTTCAGGTTTTTTATTTTTAATAAATTTGCAACAATTTCAAAAACTCTTTATTGACATTGTCATTATGGGTTATTATGTGTAGATTTTGAAGGAAATAAATGAATTTAATCCATTTTGGAATAAGGCTGTACCATAAATATAGAAAAAGTGAAGCCCTGTGAATACTTTCCGGATGCCCTGTATATTTTATTGTTAAATGTTATATGCTGTCCTTTAAATGAAATAAATCAATAAAAAGCTTTACTTAGCCTTATAGTGAAACCATAAACCTGGTTATGGCTCCCATTAAACTGAAGCTCTACCGTAAAACACTCGCAGTTAATCATCTGACATGTCCCATGAATTCGACAGATGTAGATATGTCAGAAACAAGTTTAAATTATGATTTCTTATTGCTAGTCACTGAGGTTGGGGACACATGTGTGAGCTGGCAGCACTGTTGCTAGGCATTACCTTGGCTGGCACAGGTGCACATTTGTACTGTAGGTATTATTTTTAGCCTCCATGAAATCAAAGGAGAGACACTTTTTTGCACGCTCAAGGTCCCAAGCAGATTAAGTATGCCAGCCTGAATGTCAAATTTAAACAACGGTAATTGGAGAATGGCGCAGTCAGCCGTGGCCATTCGCACAAGTATCGTGCTTTTCTGACGGAAAGTGAAATGAAAGGTTTGCTTAAAGACTGCCTGTAAATATGCCTGCACTGTAATTATGAGGTGTCACATGCAATGCAGATTTCAGATTTAATGTGTCTGGTTTGCATAAAATAATTAGGAACAATGTGCTTTAATAAAATCTATAGAATGATGCATAATTCAAACTCTAATCTGTGATTGGACGAGCCATGATGACAGTGAATGCTTGGTGATTTCCAAAAATATCATATATGTTATTAAACTATTAGAATTACAATATTTTATCCATAACCTACAGAAAATAAAAATAGTATTTAATAGTTACATAAAAAACAACATGCAAATAAAAGTTCTTGTTGTTCTGTGCCAGTACTTGAGTTTTTAAAGGTACAGTTCATATATCTGACTGTTTGTATTAAAGGACAAAATTGTATTGCAAATAATATATAAATATAAATATATTTATACATTTTTCTTGTGCTGTGAAGTAAAATATAAAATATAGAAAACAATATGTATGGAAAGCATCATCAATGCACCGAGATATTGAATTGAACTGAATCGATGGAATGATAATCGTAACCAAACCGACCCTTGAGACCAGTGTAGGTTCACACCTCTAGTTATTACACTAGATTAATGACACAGGAATAGTGTTAGTTGCAGCAGATTGATTTTACGGTACAATGGTAAACTTTGACACCTTTTACAGCAATCACATATATTCAAAATAAAGGCCACGACTGAACATAGAGGCTCCAATTGGCGGCCTCCAAAATTAAACCAAGAATAGTCTTGTGCTGTAAACATTGTGCCTACCATTCTCATTAAGTCAGGTTAATCTTAAATGAAAAAATATGAAAAATGACTATATCAGGTCGTGAGTCACTGGAATTGTTATTTTGGGGGTCACAAGCTGAAATGCTTGGGAAGCCCTGATTTAGACTATAACTTATAAAAACAAATATAAAGTTACAAAACAAAAAACGGCTTAAATGTATGCATGTATATACTGTGTCTGTGTGTATATATATATTAGGGATGCAACAATACAGTTAGTAGAGGTGTGAACCTACACTGGTCTCACGGTTCGGTTCGGTTACGATTATCATGCCATTGATTTGGTTCAATTCGATATCTCGGTGCATCACGGTGCATTGACGATTCTTTCCATACACAGTTTTATATTTTCCTCACAGCACAGCAATTCTTGTATTAAAATGTATAAATATATTTATATACTATTTGTAAAACAATTTTGTGCTTTAATACCAACAGTCAGAATAAAGGTAAAGTTGGTTTTATATTCACACATTCGTTCATTTAGAAGTCTCTATATTGTTTATCATGTTACTTTGAATATTCGATTGGATTTAGCATACAAGTAACAAACAACATAAACACTATCTAATTGACTGTGAACAATGTTGTACTTTGATAGTCATTGGCTGCTAATATGATTTCCCTATTTAGAATTTGCAAATAATACTTTTCTGAAATTATATTATTAAGGAGAATGTCTGAATATCCCAATATAAAACCAACTTTACCTCTATCTTCAGATATATAAACTGTACCTTTAAGCAACACGAGCATTTATAGCAAATAAACAAATATAAATATCCCGCTCGCTTTCTGAGTCTTGTCTACCAACTAACTACCAAGTTCTTTCTTACACCCCTTTGATTGGTCACGCACTCAACAGAAAGGGCTGCGATTGGCTCTTACACGCTGATGCTCTTCACAGCTGCACTCATGGGCCACAGTGAGAGAGAAATGGAGTTTACTTTCATTCTCTTAATCGCCGTGAAATAGGGGCTTTTGCTGCAAGTTTCAGTGAAACAGTGTTCAGCAAACACACACGCAGTGAAATTGTGCACAGTTTCAGAGTTTTTACGTAGTTAGAGCGTTGTACTCGCGCTCGCCGCTCGCCTCCCTCGCCATAGTAAGCTACGGCGACATAGCGCATGTGAGATAAATGACGTCAGTATATAATAACCGGTTATGATTATTACTGAACCGATACCGAATTGTCCGCGTCTGCATCGCGGTGCACCGAAGAAACGATTAATTTTGACACCCCTAACAGTTAGCTTACGGTTCTATACATACCTTGGTTTTATAAAACGGTTTTCGGTTCGGTTCTGATGGCTTAACACATAAGTGTTTTTTTTATTGTTATTCTTTGCTTAGGCAATAGGAACAGTAAGAAAGTAAAAGAAATAAAAACAATTTATTGCAATACTCCTTTATTTTACTTCAAAGACAAGAAAGGTACACTAGTTCCTAGTGTATTGTATAATAAAAAAATTAACACTGAAATCTCACAGCTGCTGGTAGCCCATGTACAAACTGGGCAACACATAAATTCCTACATTTTAAAAATAAACATGCATGTGAAGTTAATGAACATAAATTGACCATTTCAAATAAACACATTTGTACTTCAGTAAATATAAATAAACCATCTTAATTAAACTTAACACTGCCTTTGTTATTTTTATATGTCTTTCGGAACCAGTTGGATATGTTTGCTGGAAGGATTCAGTGAGGGATTGTTGTTTTCTGGAGTTTATTACCTTCTCTGCTATTCTGCCTTCAGACAGTGATATTGCTGGGTTATGGCGCCGCAGATGTGCAGTCATGTTGGAAGTGTTTCCGTTCAATTAGTCTATACGTGTAACCGAAATGTCCCCACACCGCAGATTTGAAAGACATCGGCGCTTCCTCTTATTGCTCCCTCACTTCACTGCCGCTCGCCATGTTAAAGTGTGGAATGATGGTGGAGCGCCCCCTAACTTTAGAGCATAGTGATTGAATATTTACTCGCAGGGAGGAGTTTTCTCATCTCAGCTCGTAGACTTACAGGCACACGCAAACAGTCTATTCGAAGAGAAATACAATGCACATAAATTATTTAAACGTAAAACCGGAAAAAACGCAATTCACAAGCGCGTATTGAACCGTGGATGTCGTACCGAACGGTTCAATATTGTATTGAGAATTGTGGCATCTCTAATATATATATATATATATATATATATATATATATATATATATATATATATATATATATATATATATACATATATATATATATAAAGTAGTTTATACTGTTTAATAATCATTTTAAATTATGTCATAAATAAATAAATAAATAATCGGCATTGATTCCCGCCCTAGCATGGTATAGCCTACGCACAGTGCGTACAGCAGGCACCACTGCAAGAGTGTATCCTGTGTGTGTGTGTGTGTGTGTGTGTGTGTGTGTGTGTGTGTGTGTGTGTGTGTGTGTGTGTGTGTGTGTGTGTGTGTGTGTGTGTGTGTGTGTGTGTGTGTGTGTGTGTGTGTGTGCATCTGCACCGAAGCCATTCTTTTCCAAATCCGAAAGTTGCTTACGTCACGCAATATTTCGGCTTTTAATCGAATTAATTTAGATGAGCCAATATTTTAAAATTGCAGTAAAGTAACTGTGTCGTGCGGCCACACATCGAATCTGAGGTCTGATCTCATCTCTCTCTCGCTGTCATCAAGACATTGATACGGAGACGCCACAAGTTAAGCCGCAAAACTGAGGCTGATACCAGTTTACAGAATAGCTAAAGCCTTTGCGAAATGTCAAAATACAGCACTGAAATAATAGGCACAAATGTCTTTGAGCCAAAAAGTCTATCTCTATAATAACATTGGCTCTGATTGCGTCAGATATGTAGAATTTGTGTAGCCTAATAAATATATTAATTATAATAAAATGAAAACCAAAATCAACAATTCATTGCATTTTTCATTCGATAAAAAATATACAGAAATGAAAAAAAATCAAAGGGTGGCTAGTTTGTATTAATTTGTTTTAATATGAATAAAAATATGCTTATCCTATTTATGCTTAACGGTTATATGCGCTGCCAATAGGCAAGCCATTCAAAAATACTATTTTACTGTGTACTGGGTTATAATGTATATTTTACAATAAAAACTAAATGTAGCATGCCTCGCTGTCATTTAAAACATGCAATTCATAACACACCAGAGCTGTAGGCCTGTGTCCTATGCAGTTTTTAAACTTACAGGGTACCGTCAATAGGCCTACTGCGCACCACGTTATTGAACTCCAATATCTCTGAGGGAGATTATGTTACCCGATAGTCTATATTAACTTGAGAGATTTTAAAAATAAAAGGCATTTTAAAAAAGGAACAACAAGCAAATCTGCATCAAATAAAACTGGTTTCGTGAAGTTCAGCACTTGTCCTCTTGCCATTGTATGCTGCTGTGTAGTATAGCGCTGTGTCAACTACTGCTGGTGAGAGAAAGCGCTCGTGACAGCTCAAAGCCGGTATCGATTTAACCACAAGCAAGATCATATCGTTATAAATATTCCATTAACGATACTTATCGAAATATTTATACATTTACATGGTGTTTATTGAGATCGTGTGATCTGTATAGGCTGTTTGATCTTTACAGAAGCTGTAAACTGACACGCGTGCAGTGACCGCAGTGATGTTTTAACTCAGGCGCTTTTATTTAGCCTGTAGTAAATTTTTTACATAATGTTCTATTACTTAATTTATTTAATTTTTTTATTTATAGTTTATATATAAAATGAGTGCTAGCTTGTTTGAGTGCTTAGTTGTGATCATTATGCAAGGATCATATTTCATATTCGGTTCTTCAGTTGGCTGTAGATTCGTTAATAATGTATTTTATACACTGATTGTTTATAAGGACAAAGCTATTATATATAATACATTAGGCTAATTAATACATTAAGACACTGTAGTCAGGTAGGACAACAAATCACAGCCATAGTGAATTACTGTTGAGTGGTGTCGGTGCGTGGTATCGGCCTTTCATGTCCGATACGAGTACGAGTATTTTAACCAAGTATCGACTCGATACCCGATACTGGTATCGGTATCGGTGCATCCCTAGCGCCAGTCATATATTGGGTCGGCTGACTCGCCTGCTTTTCCACAAACGCAGAAAAATTAAAATCAGCGCACAACAAGACCGAGCATTTAAAATGACAAAAACCAAAACCAAAGCTTATAAAGAGTAGTAGAAGTGAGACTTTTTTTCCTTTCTTTTGTCCATTCTTTCTGGTTATTATATTGACATGTATAAAAACAATAGTGCAAAATGCATGCATTTCTTACTGCAATGCTTCATTTTTGTTTGATGCAAACCATAGATTTTTTTTCTCATAAAGTAACAGCAGGACTTTTTATAGCAGATAACTCACATCCAAGCACATTCAAGGCAGCATGATAATGTAATTAACTGTTAGTATTATTGTCATCATCGACATCATTAATATTTTATAATTATTAGACATTCATTTTGGAATTATTGCACAAATATCAATAAGTCATAACAGAATTAGTTAGTTGTTTCTGTTTTTTGTTAGTCCTGATTGATGCTGTTTTCAATTACAATAAATCTGTTAATATACAATTTGCAGTGGTGCTCATTCATTTTTGGTGGTGCTCCCAATTTTTTTATGATGAAAATTTTTGAAGTTGGGAGCACCAGTGGTGCCAAGCAAAAAAGTTAATTTCAAGCCCTACATTAGACATAATGTTTTATTTATTATTTATTAATTTTTCTGTCATTTATTTACAGTGTAAAAATAATGTATGTTTAAATGTCAAAAATTTTACTTATTTTAAAGCACAAAGAGAGACATGGACTATTGTTTGTTTTTAATATTATTATGTGCTGTATTAATTGGTTACTGAGCAGCAATAAATATAACTTTAAAATATAAGGAGTTTTCATGTGATTTTCTAAAGTAGCAGTGTTTTAAAATTAATAAATGCATAATAATCGTGATAACCGTGAATATTTCTTAGACTATAATCGTACAACCAAAATCTATAATCGTTGCATCCCTAATTAGCTGTCAATAACTCAAGGCTTTCCGCTGTCAGGTAACAGGTAGCTTATAGCCGCGATCAATCGAGGGTTTTCGAAGAAGGTGCCCGAATCTCGATGCGTTGCATTCACTGCATGTTCAGCGCAAATGTCCGCTAAATGTAACACTGTACACATCATCGCCAAAGAAGCTCGCCTTTACTAAGTTTAAACTGAATCTGCGGCTCATAACAAAGAACGGTATTTGCGCCGGTGGTCATCGCGAGAATCCTGTTCTGCCCCGCTTATTGGGTCGGCTGACTCGCCTGTTTTTTTCCACAAACACAGAAAAATGAAAATCAGCGCATAACGAGACCGAGCATTTAAAATGACACAAACTGAAACCAAAACTACACCAAAAGAGTGTAGAAGTGAGACTTTTCTTACTTTCTTTGGTCCATTCTTTCTTGAGATATATATTATTTTTCTATTTACTGATGACTGCTTTGCAGCTTTCAGCATTGGATTAAATGATTTATTATAATCTTACGTTTGTTTTGTAGCAGAAATATTATTTATTAAATTGACATGCATATAAAAACAATAGTGCAAAATAAATATTTCTTACTGCAATGCTTTATTTTTGTTTGATGCAAACCATAAATTTATTTTTCAAAAAAAAAAAAGTAACAACAGGACCTTTTACAGTACATAACTCACATTCAAGCACATTCAGGGCAGCATGATAATGACAAATGTATTTCATTGTAAGTATTATTGACATCATCGTCGTCATTAATATTATTTTATAATTATTAGACATTTATTTTGGAATTATTGCACAGATATCAATAAGTTATCACAGCATTAGTTAGATAGTTGTTTCTGGGTTTTGTTAGTCCTGATTGATGATGTTCTCAAATACAATAAATCCCTTAATATACAATTTGCAGTGGTGCTCATTCACTTTTGGAGGGTGATCCTAAATTATTTCTGGTGCTCCTAAATTTTTGAAGTTGCGAGCACCGGTGCTACCAAGTAAAAAAGTTAATTTCGAGCCCTGTGTAATATAACATTATATTATATTATGCTTCATGGAAGTGGGTGGAGCCATAGAGTTATTTTGACAAGGTAGAAATCTTTTCTAATTGTGAGATTTCACTCAAAAAAACTAATATTATTTTGAAAACTTGTGTGCATTGACTGCTTCAATACTGTACTTATCATCAATTACCAACATCATAATTTTAAAAAGATACTAAAAATATTAAAATATTAAATAAAAGCGTTCATATTTGATATTATTACTTCCTTTTCTACCATTTTTCAACAGCTTCTCATACTGACAAAACAAGTCATTTTTGATTAAGTCAACACCTAATGATGGGTTTTAGAGTGCACTGACTTTTAGTAAGAAAAACTTAAATGCACTATAACAATTCCAGTGCAATAGCTAAACACACCATCAGAATGTTAGTGACACCCTGACAACTTGTATCATGCCAGAAAATTTATATTTCTGTTAACACCACCATGTCACTGAAAAATGAACACATAAAGACAGTTCATTCATTGTGGTGACAGAGCAGAGTGTATAAAAATGTCTTTAAAACCCCTAAATTAATGCAATAGAATAAGCATATTTTAGTAGCCTTTTAAACTGCAAACATTTGCCTTAAGTTGGACATTTAACTGGATGTCTGAAAAATTACTCTGTATTGTAGTCAGCGTGTTAACCAATTCTCTGTGGTTAAAACTGAATGTAAAGAGCAAGACGGTGAAGTTCAGCCTGCGTTTCAGAGCTGTCAACAGCAGTGAATGAACGGTTTAAAGAGCATAACCTCTTGAGTAAACCGAGAAACCTCATGACCTTACGAATAAAAGAACTGTCACGTCGTGTAATACACGTATCTAAGCAGTGTGACCTACAGAGCCGCTTCTCACAGAGGTATAAACGCCGACATGACAGGAAAAACACATTTCAGGAGTATCACCTGCGCAACAGGTCGGTTAATGGTCACGGAAACTAGGCCGCAGACAATCGTAATCTCCGTGTACGACTGCCAGTCTGACAATCATCTTTATAAAGCAGCTCAATAAATAAATTATATTGTAGTAACTTACATTTTAGATGAAAAGTTTTCCGTTAAATCATTCATTGTTTTGCTCTCTGCCAACAAATGTAGTTGATTAACGAACATAGACTAAAAGCCGGACTGGAACCTTATTTAAAAGTGGACCGCTCATGGCGTTCTGAAAACACTCGGCAAATAATCCACTCCGGATTTTTTTACTGTCCTCACTAGTGAGTGAAACTTTTTTTATTGTTGTATTAAGCTGACCGTACAAACAAAATGGTACATATTACATATAAAATATTACATAATGTCATCTCAAGGTTGAGTTACAATATAGGCAAACACAATATGTATATGCTCTGTTCCTCGAAAATGCTCTCTCCCCCTTCCATCTCACATTGGAACAGTCTTTTGATCATTTAAACTGGGAGAATATAAGGTCCATTCAGCAAAAACAAATTCCTTACTAATAAGGTAAAGGAAATATCTTTTCAATTATTACTTTACACTTACATTATGACTTAACATATAAATAAGTAGAGGGGTGGCGCAGTGGATAGTGCTGTCTCCTCACAGCAAGAAGGTTGCTGGTTCGAGCCTCAGCTGGGTCAGTTGGCATTTCTGTGTGGTTTTCCGGTTTTCTACACAGTTCAAACACATGCGCTATAAGTGGATTGAATAAGATAAATTGGCCGTATTGTATGAGTGTGAAAGAGTGTTTCCCAGTGTTAGGTTGCAGCTGGAAGGGCATCCGCTGTGTAAAACATATGCTGGATAAGTTGGCGGTTCATTCCGCTGTGGCGTCCCCTGATTAAAAAAGAGACTAAGCCATAAAAAATGAATCAATGAATAAATAGAGGGGTTGGCGTGGTGGCGCAGTGGGTAGCACTGTCGCCTCACAGCAAGAAGGTCGCTGGTTCAAGTCTCGGCTGGGTCAGTTGGCATTTCTGTGTGGAGTTTGCATGTTCTCCCCGTGCTGGCGTGGGTTTCCTCCTGGTGCTCCAGTTTCCCCCACAGTCCAAAGACATGCGTCATAGGTGAATTAGTTGAGCTAATTTGTCCGTAGTGTATGTGTGTGAATTAATGTGTATGGATGTTTCCCATTGATGGTTTGCAGCTGCAAGGGCATCAGCTGCATGAAACATATGCTGGATAAGTTGGCGGTTCATTCCACTGTGGTGACTCCTGATTAATAAAGGGACTAAGCCAAAAATAAAATGAATAAATAAATAGATAGCTAAGAGGCGGCATAGTGGCTCTTGTGGTTTGCACTTTCGCCTCACAGCAAGCAGGTCGCTGGTTCGAGTCCCGGCTGGGCCAGTTGGCATTTCTGTGTGGAGTTTGCATGTTCTCTCCATGGTAGCGTGGGTGCTCCAGTTTCCCCCACAGTCCAAACACATGTGCTAAATGTGAATTCGGTAAGCTAAGTTGTCTGTAGTGTATGAGTGTGAATGAGTGTGTATGGGTGTTTTCCAGTACTGGGTTGTGACTGGAAGGGCATCCGCTGCATAAAACATATGCTGGATAAGTTGGTGGTTCATTCCGCTGTGGCGACCTTTGAAATAGAGATTAAGCTGAAGGAAAATGAATGAATGAGTGAATAAATAATTTAAATAAATATGCTTAAGGGGTTTTTTATTTACCAATTTTACAGATTTGCAAAAAAGTTTTTACCTCATTCAACCACTTATTAAAGTTAGGAGTAAAATGTTGAATGCCGGTTAGAAATGTGTTCGACTTGCGTCCACCTTGCTCTGATGTCATGCTAACTTGTGCCAAAAAACTAGCTACTGAGTCAGATTGATCCGTCAGGCACAGTAGCTCTCCACTGACTGTGCTCACCAAAAGTACAATGGGAAACGACTGGCTGACGACACAGCTTAATGCATATTGTATGAGCCTAGCAAATTATACATTTACTAGTCCATTACCCATTTTTACTTATTTTTTTAGATTTCCATGCAAACAAAAACACTACAAACATTTGTTATGACCTGTGTCACTCAAAAGCAACTTGCTATTGACTTAATTAATGATTTTAGGATTCAAATCTTGAAACATTTCTTGTTGTGCAAGCTGTTTATTTTGACATTATTTTAACATTTACCACTGCTGAACATTTATTATAAGTAATGAGCACTGTTTTTGTTCACTTTTGGCGTTTGTGACCATGTAAAAAGAGTGATATTTCAATTGCATCTACTCCTCCATTGCTAACGTTTACAGGCAGCAAAACTGAGAGATTCAGAAAGTGTCCGACTTCAATTTTTTTTTTTTTTTTTCGTGGCCTCCCATTACTCTCGTCTATATTTTAGGCAAGGTGAGGTGCAACTCAAACAAGCCTAATGTCTAATCATCTTGTATGATCCGTAGTCACAGCATCAAAGGACAGAATTTTGCATGCTCAAACTGTAGAGTGACTTACAGTAATGGCTTAATATGAATTCAGTCTGATAAAACAGCGCTGTTTGTTCTCCACATGATCGCGAGTGGAAGAAACGGAAGCAGTGGACCGTGTGGCATAATAAAAGTTCAGCTGTTTTCATGCCACGTGCTGCTCATCTCTCATCATCGGCAATCACTTCAGTGTGCTCTTCTCAATAGGCCATAATCAGGGCTTTACATTAAGGGTGCTTTCACACTAGCACTTTTGGTCCACACCCGGGTTCGTTTGACGTCAGAGTATGGTACGTTTAGCTAGTGTGAATGTGTCTTCTGAACTTTGGTGCGCACCCGTGAACTGTACCCGAAGGAGGTCGTCTGGGGTACGGTTCACGCGAACTCGGGTCCGGTTCACTTCTGGTATGAATGCAATCGTACCAAATAACAGAAGTTAACTGCCAACTGTACAACAAATTCGTGTGTGTATGTGTGTCTGTGCATCACGTACTGTACCTTGGTGACAAGCGGGACTGAGCCAGGGCAATCACAGTGATAATGTCTGCTTGTCTCCTCCAAAAACAGCTTCTGCAGACATCGCGTTATGTTCTGAACGTTAATAATATATTTGCGGCAGGTAGACGCTAGCTGCTTTCTGTATGTCCAAAACAAAAAGATTCAGTAAAAACAGAACAACCACGATATGTAGACATCTTTCCATTTTGGCACTTTGCTTTCTTGTCCGTCACCTAGCAACAGCCGTACACACAACAGCAGCTCGATGACGCAAGTGTACCGGGGTTCAGAAGGAAAAAAGACAGTGTAAACACAAACCAACCGAGAAGGTGGCAGGGGGGGGGACAATCGAACTTGGGTATGGTCCAGGCAATTGAACCAAGTGTGAAAGCACCCTAACACCCGCCAGATGCAGGTAAATTTCAGCTGTGGCGGGATAGACAGCCACGCTCACCAGCCACTTTGGCTGTTTGAAGATCATTTTTAAGTTGTAGTTTTCTTAAAAGCAGGGTTCGACAATAGAGATGGCCCAATATGCGTGCAAATGTCATGTTAGAATCGAGAAGCAGCATGACTGACAAAACTGGTGTTCGCTTGATCAAAAGAAAGCAGGTGAATACAGTCCGTTTACCTTAGGCGTGAGGGACAAGTCTATATGCCTGCAAGTTCCATCCTGGACAGAGAACAACATTCGAAAAGCAGCCCATACAGTCACATATGCTATACATTTTAAGGAGGAGTGTAAATACTGCAGTTATGACTGAGTTAAATGTGTTCAGATGAAGAAAAAAACAGACGAAAAATCACTTCATCACGTTAAAATGACAGTTAACATGAATGTATTTTTACACATTTATTCACACGTTTGCATTATTGAGAGCAGGAAAGTAGTCCCATTTAGCAACTTGATAGCAACCATCTTTTTAAAAAAGAAACGTAACCGATTTAAAAATTCAAGAGTGTGATGTAACTGATGTGTTTTATGTCGTAGAACAAAACGTGAAAGTATCTTGAGTTTGTGTTTGCCACAAACCTTATTTAAGCAACTTAACTGAAATCCCATTGAAAAAACCCATTGACTTAGGGACGAGAGAACCGGAACTGCTAAAATGCTAACTCGCTTCCAGGTTTTTGCATACAAATTGACGTCATAGTTCCTCCACTCCATGAGAGTGAAGTGAACTGACGCGGTAGGTCACATGACCATAACAAAAAGGTGGATGTAGTATGTCCGAATTCCATTCATACTACTCACATTCATACGGTTGTTGTTAGATCGGATATGGTTGCGGCCGGAAGTTAACGAGAATTATTAATATTATTTATTACATTTCCCATTTATTGTGTTTTATTAACGCCTACCCCCACCCCAACCCTAAACCCAACCGTCAGAGTAATGTAAAAACAGTAGTTATACCGAGTATTATTTACGATATCTATTAAATTATTCAATAAATAGTATTTTTTAATGCCTACCCCCACCCAACCCTAAACCTAATCGTCACAGTACTGTACAAATATTAATTGTTTACAGTGTCATAAAAAATGCTACTATAATTGATGTACATATCGCACTTCTGGCTGGCCTCGTATCCGATCTAGACTTTACCCATTCATACTGTATAGAACTTACTTTTCTAACGGTCGAGTAGTACGTCTAAAATCAAATGCAGTACCTACTGAGTAGTAGGCTGTTTCAGGTGCAGCCTGAGTGTTTGGTGTGGCCAGGTTAATACGGCCACCATACAGGTGAGGTGAGTACCGAATGAGAGGATGATCACTCACGGGCACAGGTGATGTGATGCGTGCCACTGTCTAAAAAGCATGCGCGCTCCCGTTTCCTGGCGCGAAGCAACTGTGCCTGGAAACGCAACTGCTGCAATCGGTTCTCTTTAGACTGGACAAAAAGTGATGCTCGTGCACCCACAGTCCTGCTGCTTCCAAAAGCTCCGGATGTTTTTAAAAAATGTCTTTTTGCAAGCAGCAGCGGTTGCTGGTTTCGCTTTAACCATTCTTTGAACAGAACAGATTGTGGGCCTAACATTAACCGTGTGCACGTGATCATCCTTCCATTATCACACACGGTATGTTTTTCACCTGCTTTCTTTTGCTTACAGTTATATTTGTTAACTCCCCATTTATGTGTAGTTAACTGGTGGTCTGAGAGACCTTTAGCCTGGACAGATTACTGTGCATAGTTTTAGCTATATGGCAATAATAATTTTTTTAAATGTAATTGTTATTTTTAAAGAAAGGTTTTGTTAAATAAAAAGTGTATGTATACAGCTATATTTTGCTTGTTTTGACATATTATTTAAAGTGTGTGGCTAAGAAATAATTATTTATTTATTTTTGGTGTGGTCAAAGATAAATTTGGTAAATCCTTAGTGTTGAGCCCTGAAAAGTCATGTGAAATAAAAACGAATTGCAACGCGACACTATGAAACCAAAACCCATGTGCTCATGCACATTAAGCAAGTTTATACACACCAAAAGTGAAATAATGTGGAGGCATGTGGACATAAAACAAAGTCTATATCAAGTCATTTTAGCATGCCAAAGTCATATTTATGCATATAAAATATATTTTCCAAACAACAAAATTGTGGCTAGTGAAAATGCCGAGTGGCTAGTAATGTTGGAAATCTACTAGCCACAGTGGCTGGTGATCAAAAAAGTTAATGTCAAGCCCTGGCTATAATAAATAAACAATTCCCCAAATATTGCACTGCACCAAATCGTGCCAATTTCTTTATGCAGTTAAAATGAGGGTTAGGGTTAGGGTCACCATACAGGAATTAACTATCGAAGAATTATCAGTCAGAATTCTGGCAAGGGCTCCCTCTGCTGGCTGGACAAGCAGTAACCAGTACTGTTTGTTAAATAAATAGTGACTAAACTTTCATTTTTAGGTGAACTAACCCTTTAATCAAGACTGATGTTTTAATTATATTGTAGATGAATATCAAACTTCTTAAGTAGTGAAGTTTATGAGCTGATGAGAGCATTATGCAAACTATTGCACAGAAAACTGGCACATTTTTGTAGCTCATAAACAAAAATATGTTCTTAAGGTGTCAATGCCATTTTAAGACACTCACAGCAAAATCAATAGAGCGAATAGAATAATTTTATTTTAACTCAGACTGTGTGATTCTGAATCAATGCTGTTAATGCATTTTCACATCCTCAGCACTAATGTTCTGTCAATTTTCTACTGCCATTTATTGCTTTAGACATCTTATAGGAAATTTAGACCTGCCATTGTTGCACATTGACATTGACATCATCTGAGTTGTAAATGGTGATCATTTTCACATATTAGAACTGGGTAGTCGGGACTAAGGGGTCACAGTGTTAATAAGCTGACAAACAGGATAACTTTCACCAAGATTGTACAATTGAAAAGCTGCATCAAGCGATACAAGCAAAAAAAGCTCCTCGGTAAAACAAATATAAAATGACTGATATAAAATAAAATAATATAATATAATATAATATAATATAATATAATATAATATAATATAATATAATATAATATAATATAATATAATATAATATAATAATAGGTGGGCATAGATTAATTTTTTAAGAGTCTATAAGACTCTATCGAGTTTATAACTGTGCGTTCACACCGAAAGCAGCGTGAGCGTCAAAGGTCGCTCTGGCCGCCCTGGCAACAACGCTGTCTGCCTTGAGCTCCGGCGGCGAGAGCGTCAAAATTCGCTACACATTGATCTCGTATTTAAAGGAGCCGTTGTTACACTCCCCCATAAAACATGCTTTCTAGCGTGAAGATGTTGCACACTTATTATCAAATTCACTTAACTACGGAAGATCTAGTTGCATGTGGTGTGGATTTGCTCCACTATATGTGTCCATATGCCTGAAATATTCTGAAGCAGCAATACTGTTTTGTATTGTCGCATGAAATTTCCGCTTTTTTATGAAAAAAAAAATATATATATAACATTGATGCACATCAGTAACTCGCCAGTAACTTTTTAAATTTACGTTCCAGTAAGAAAACATTGCAAATTATTGGAAATCCAGCGACCGCAATAATTAAACCCTTGGGAACAACTGTGGTCGGAACCAAAGTTCACAGTGACTGTGTTCTCTGACTCCTCTCAAGCGGTGGACTTCTACATTCTGATTGCTTGCCGCCGAACCGCGTCATAGCTCATTACCATAAAGTTGACTTGATTTCAACTTTCCTCGACGCTCACACCGGCGAAGACGCGCCGCGCTGCTCCTCGCCGCTTATCGCCGCCGGCTCCCATTGGAAATGAATGACTTCCGGCTACTTTGACGCTCTCGCCGCTTTCGGTGTGAACGTACAGTAAGAGTCTCACATTAACACACCACGTTAACGCTGATAACCACCCACCACTAAATATAATATAATATAATATAATATAATATATAATATAATATAATATAATATAATATAATATAATATAATATAATATAATATAATATAATATAATATAATATAATGCAATGTAACGTAACGTAACCACATAATATAATATAATGTAATGCAATGTAACGTAACATAACATAACATAATATAATATAATGTAATGCAATGTAACATAACATAACATAATATAATATAATGTAATGCAATGTAATGCAATGTAACGTAACGTAACGTAACGTAATGTAACATAACATAATATAATATAATGTAATGCAATGTAACGTAACGTAACATAACATAACATAATATAATATAATGTAATGCAATGTAACATAACGTAACATAACATAATGTAATGCAATGTAACATAACATAACATAACATAATATAATATAATGTAATGCAATGTAACGTAACGTAACGTAACATAATATAATATAATGTAATGCAATGTAACGTAACGTAATGTAACGTAACATAACATAATATAATATAATGTAATGCAATGTAACGTAACGTAACGAAACGTAATGTAACATAACATAATATAATATAATGTAATGCAATGTAACGTAACGTAACGTAACGAAACGTAATGTAACATAACATAATATAATATAATGTAATGCAATGTAATGTAACGTAACGTAACGTAAGGTAACGTAACGTAATGTAACATAACATAACATAATATAATATAATGTAATGCAATGTAACGTAACGTAACATAATGTAACATAACATAATATAATATAATGTAATGCAATGTAACGTAACGCAACGTAACATAACATAACATAACATAACATAACATAACATAACATAACATAACATAACATAACATAACATAACATAATATAATATAATGTAATGCAATGTAACGAAATGTAACATAACATAATATAATATAATGTAATGCAATGTAACTTAACGTAACATAACATAATGTAATGCAATGTAACGTAACGTAACGTAACGTAACATAACAACAACATATATAATATAATGTAATGCAATGTAACGTAATGTAACATAACATAACATAACATAACATAATATAATATAATGTAATGCAATGTAACATAACGTAACATAACATAACATAATATAATATAATGTAATGCAAAGTAATGTAACGTAATGTAACATAACATAACATAATATAATGTAATGCAATGTAACGTAACATAACATAACATAACATAACATAACATAACATAACATATATAATATAATGTAATGCAATGCAATGTAACATACTATAACATAACATAATATAATATAATATAATATAATATAATATAATATAATATAATATAATATAATATAACATAACATAACATAACATAACATAACATAATATAATATAATATAATATAATATAATGCAATGCAATGTAACGTAACTTAACGTAACGTAACTTAACGTAATAAAATGGGGGCTGCACGATGGCGCAGTGGGTAGCACAATCTAATCATAGCCAGAAGGTCGCTGGTTCAAGCCCCTGCTGGGTCAGTGTGCATTTCTGTGTGGAGTTTGCATGTTCTCCCCATGTTCGCGTGGGTTTCCTCCGGATGCTCCGGTTTCCCCCACAGTCCAAAGACATGCGCTTTAGGGGAATTGGGTAGGCTAATTTGTCTTGACTGAGTAACTTGAATGAGTGTGTATAGGTGTTTCCCAGTGATGGGTTGCAGCTGGAAGGGCATCCGCTGCGTAAAACATATGCTCGATAAGTTAGCGGTTCATTACGCTGTGGCGACTCCAGATTAATAAAGGGACTAAGCCAAAAAAAAATTAATGAATGAATATAAAATGACAGATATAAAATGACTGAAAGCAGAATTTTAAAACCAGAATAAAATGGATGCTATATTTTACATGTATTTATTTGGCAGCCCAGGTAGCAAAGAATTCTGGCACAGATTTGGCATAAAGCTGGCACAGTAGGCATTCATTCAGCACTGGCATACAGCTTGTGGGCCAGACACAGGCCAGGTTTGGCAGAGGTGGCACTGTCTTGTTTTTAATAGTATCTGGATGCAGCCTTTTTGATGCAAGCTGAGACTGCATCTCACAGTGATGCAATGTCAGACACAATGCACTCAGTGGAGTATTGTCACTGTGAGGGATAGGGTTAGGGGTGGGGTTAGGTGAGCACATTATAAAGCATTGCATACAGCTCAGATTGCACTGCACCAGGTCTGCATCCAGACCCCTTTCCTGTCTTTAAGGCAGCACATGGGCCAGATGATAAAAATTGAAATGTGGGCCACATAAGTTTGGCCTATCTTGACCCATTGTCATTTCCATCTTGCTGTTTGTATCTCCTAATGCCTTCATTATCCAGGAAATGCCTATTCAACCCAGAAAACAATCAGTGTTTCCTGTATGTTGCAAAACAACCGAATTCAACCTACATTACATAATTTTATTGACCTTACTATTTTACAAATTATATTATTATTAGGGGCGACGCGGTGGCGCAGTGGTTAGCACGATCACCTCACAGCAAGAAGGTCGCTGGTTCGAGCCTCGGCTGGGTCAGTTGGCATTTCTGTGTGGAGTCTGTATGTTCTCCCCGTGTTGGTGTGGGTTTCCTCCGGGTGCTCCGGTGTATGAGTGTGTGTGAATGTGAGAGTGTATGTGTGTTTTCCAATACTGGGTTGTGACTGGAAGGGTATCCGCTGCATAAAACATATGCTGGATTAGTTGGCGGTTCATTCCCCTGTGGCGATCTTTGAAATCCAATTTCCGGTTTCCCCCACAGTCCAAACACATGCGCTACAGGTGAATTGAATAAACTAAATTGGCCGTAGTGCATGTGTGTGAATGTGAGAGTGTATGGATGTTTCCCAGTACTTAATTGCAGCTGGAAGGGCATCCGCTGTGTAAAACATATGCTGGATAAGTTGGCAGTTCATTCCGCTGTGGCGACCTCTGATGAATAAAGGGACTAAGCCGAATGAAAATGAATGAATGAATTTTATTATTAACCATACTAACCATTACCATTATTAATGCGCCTAAAGCACAATGCTTCATGGGTTTATCAATTTCACTGCAGTCATGACACACCAAGTCTAGCTTCCAGAATGACCAAACACGGGTTATATCTGGCCCAGTTCAGGCCCAGTTATTGATTAATAACTTGGTCGAGACTTGATATAGTCCATGTTTGGCCCTTGTCTGGAAGCCAGACTTGGTCCAGTCATGTACCGCAGCATGTGAGCCAGGCAAAAACTGATTGTGTGGGTCAGCAGAGAAATTTTGCTATGTGGGAGTTTAAGCAATTTACAAATGAGAACAATACAAGTAATCAAAAGCAACAATGACTAAAATAAGAAAATAACAAATCCTGATTAGTTTAACGCAGTACAGATAATACAGCTTTGGAAACAATTAAGATATCACTTGTCAATTCTGTTTCTCTGAATTTATGATGTATTGTTATGAGTAACAAATGAAAACACTTGTTATTCCGATCAATTTTCTGAATAAACTTTGGATTTTAGTATTGGTTAACAATACCTCAAAGTTAATGTCCTCATTCTTAATGGTCAGTAAAAAATAACATTTGTATATATACGTAAATTGCACATTTCATGAGAGAAAGTCGACACTAGTACAAAACAAATCGTGTTTGTGCAATTCCTAGAATTTGCCACTAGATGTCAGTATATAATAACCTCTGGAAATATTACCTAAAGTCTGCATCACAATGGAATGACGATGTCTCATCTTGATCTAAAGGTAATCAGAATATACACTGATTTAAAGAAATGTTATGGATCAAAAATACATATATTTGATCAATTACAATTATGGAATCACCTAAAATTTAAATAAAAGAATCAATTGTTTTCCCTGAAACACATTAAATATAGCATTATGCTTTATTGTATAATTTTAATGATAGCAAATGTTAGCACAATTACTGTTAACATATTAAAATATAATTTTAATTATGATGTTTATCTTTCACTTATGCATATTATTATTATTATTATTAGTAGTAGTAGTAGTAGTAGTAGTAGTTTATTATAGTTATTATAGTATTTATTATTGTTGTTGTTGTTATTATTATTATATAGTGTAGACCAAGGCTATCTGAAATCATTCTGGCACATTTTATTTATTTATTTATTTATTTATTTATTTATTTATTTATTTATTTATTTACATATATTTAGTTTATTCATTAATCCATTCACAAACTTATATCAAACTTATATCTTCAACACCCCACATGAAAAAATACTATATTCATTTATAGTAATACTATAGCATTTTTAAGCCGTACTATTGTAAATTGAATAGTGCTATATACAGTGTAACAGTATTTACAACTCATCAGCATACTGTAATATCAATTATAGTGAATTGATAAACTGTAAAACAATATTATGTAGTATACATGATTCTTACTACAGTAAATCCTGGTGTATAACCTAATACTATAATAATAAATATACTAAAACAGCCTATAGGATTTGGGTCATTTGTAATGTAAACTTAGTATTGGGTCATTTGTTTACATCACTATATAATTGTTGTATTACCACAGCTACTATATAATTACCACAACAGATTAATTCAAATACTATAGTAAGGTTCAAAAACCCTGTAGTTAGCTATTGTATGTTACTAAAGTTTTTTTTTTTTCATGTAAGACAAAAGGGCCATTATAAACATCCTGCAAAATCCCATTTGATCAGCCAGCCAAACACCCACATGCTTATAATCTTAATTATGATGTTTATTCATTCATTCCTTTTCTTTTCGGCTTAGTCCCTTTATTAATCTGGGGTCGCCACAGTGGAACGAACCGCCAACTTATCTAGCATATGTTTTACGCCATTCCAGCTGCAACCCATCACTGGGAAACACCAACACACACACTCATTCACACACATACACTACGGACAATTTTAGCTTACCCAATTCACCTATAGCGCATGTCTTTGGACTTGTGGGGGAAACTGGAGCACCCGGAGGAAACCCATGCGAGCATGGGGAGAACATGCAAACTCCACACAGAAATGTCAATTGGCCCAGCCGGGGCTCGAACCAGCGATCTTACTACCTACCTACTGTGCCACCGCGTCGCTCTATGATGTTTATGTTTTACGTAATATTAATAGTAATATAATAATAATAATAATAATAATAATAATAATAATAATAATTATTATTATTATTATTATTATTATTATTATTATTATTATTATCATCATTATGAAGTATATTTATTATACTTTAACATCTTTTTACTGGAGATCAAGGGTATTAAAAATCATACTGTCATATTGTATTTACAGTTGCAATCAGAATTATTAAACCCCCTATGAATTTTTTTTTAATCTTTTTTTAAATATTTCCCAAATGATGTTTAACAGAGCAAGGAAATTTTCACAGTATGTCTGATAATATTTTTTCTTCTGGAGAAAGTCTTATTTGTTTTATTTTGGCTGGAATAAAATCAGTTTTTAATTTTTTTTAAAACCATTTTAAGGTCAAAATTATTTGCCCCTTTGAGCTATATTTGTTTTGGATATTCTACAGAACAAACCATCATTATACAATAACTTGCCCAATTACCCTAACCTGCCTAGTTAACCTAATTAACCCAGTTAAGCCTTTAAATGCCATTTTAAGCTGTATAGAAGCGTCTTGAAAAATATCTAGTCAAATAATATTTACTGTCATCATGGCAAAGATAAAATAAATCAGTTATTAGAGATGAGTTATTAAAACTATTATGATTAGAAATGTGTTGAAAAAATCTGCTCTCTGTTAAACAGAAATTGGGGAAAAAATAAACAGGGGGGGCTAATAATTCAGGGGTTTAATAATTCTGATTGCAACTGTATTTATGTGTGTCTTTATCGTATGAAGTTCATGTAAAATGTCCTCATTCATTCATTTTTAACAAGTGCATTTATAACAAGTGTATGGTTTTCCTCAATCCCAACTGGATTGAAATAATATCATCAACATCTTGCACAATCCCATTTCCTCACCTCAGAATTATAAGGTTTTATCTGACATTTTTGTCAAAATTGAATTATTCACATATTCTCATTAAATGACAACTTTTTGTCATTTTTTTTTTATAAGTTGTTTACATTTTATTTCAAAAACAAAAACAGTTTATCTACAAAGTCAAACTCTAGCTTGACACTATAAGGTTCTTTCTGTGAGCCAATCAGCATTTTTAATGCACACACGAGGACCAATAAGGATCAGCTTTCTTTGTCATTTCG
Organism: Danio kyathit; assembly: GCA_903798195.1. NCBI lineage: Eukaryota > Metazoa > Chordata > Actinopteri > Cypriniformes > Danionidae > Danio > Danio kyathit. The sequence continues at coordinate 60,647,458 of LR812527.1, forward strand.
CCGGGCTTCTCCATTGACAGTGCCAGAAAGGCAAAAACCACACAAAATCAGAGTCCGCTAAATAATGCCGCACCAAATAAAATTGAGATGTGTGTAAATGTGATGATTTAGATTAGATGAAATATTAAATTTTACATTTTACATTTGAAAAAGAAACGAATATTACAAAATGTATATATTAAATATGAAATATTTTTATTTGTGTATATATGATGAGTGAAACATTTTTCTGTGTTTATAAAACTCATTTGCTTATTGTCTGTTTTCTTTTAAAGTCTTTAAATTTAATATTAAGCCTTGAAGAGCACATAATTTATTTCATGGGGCATATAATTCAATAAATATAATTCAATAGTTCATATATATATATAATGTAATAAATATTAACATATTATTAAGATAAAATTAATCTATTTAGCACAGCCTTCTATGCTTAATTTGAACAAGAAAAATATTCATCCTAAAACACACATGATAGAAAGCAAAAATGTAACTTTCTCAAGCATATTGTTACAACACCAAATGATATATTTTTTGATTGTATTTCTTGAAAAGTAATGCTTTAATGAATGATCTGCCAGATAGAACCTTATAATTCCAAGTGGAAAATGACTTTTCAGAATTAGAAGTTTCTATCTGCATTTACCGTTTGTTTTACCCCAATTTGCAAATGTAAGAGAAGTTTGATAATTTACATTTAGAGTATATTCAGGGTCTCTGTCATGTTAATGTATGAAAGAGAACTGTTACACACAGATTGTTTGCTATATGGAATGCAAAACCTTTGAAGCTCAATATCTCAAAATCATTTAGAAAGCAGATAGAACCTTATAATACCAAGGTGAAGATGATTTGACCAGGCAGCCACACACCCACATGCTTATAGTTTTAATTATGATGTTAATGTTTTACGTAGTAATAATAATATTAATCATTATTATTATTGTTAGTAGCAGTAGTAGAAGTAGTATTGTTTGTAGTAGTAGTAATATAATAAGTGGTATATAATAATAATAATAATAATAATAATAATAATCATTATAAAAAATATTAAGTATACTTATTATTATTATTATTATTATACTTTAACATATTTATATTGGAGACCAAGGATAATAAAAGTAATTCTGTCATATTGTATGTATTAATGTGTGTATATATCGTATGAAGTTTCTGTAACATGTCCTCGTTCATTCATTCATTCATTCATTCATTCATTCATTCATTCATTCATTCATTCATTCATCCATTCATCATTTACAAAAAGATTGTATGGTTTTCCTCAATCCCAAGCGGGTCAAACTGAAATCATCAGCATCCTGCACAATCCCATTTGACCAGGCAGCCACACACCCACGTGCTTTCATGAAGAGGAACAATTAAATTGGCCAAAAACCCAGGAGACGCAGCGGCCTGAGAAATCCTTCAATCCCCTCTGCAGGTACTGCTGTGTTTCTCTAGTGGCCGCTGGATCACGCTCAAATCCCCACTGCAGCCTGTTTTAGTACGGAGAAGGCTTTCATTCTTAATATTTAACAGCTCGTGCTCCAGCATTGGACTGTAAAAACCGAACGTCACAGCCTCCTATTTAATATTCATAACCCAAGCGTTCTTCATTGGACGCCATCTCAAGAGCGTCAGCAACACCTCATCAATATTCATGAGCTTCGCCTTGGCTGTAGTGGGATTGGTAGTTTGTGGGCTCGCCTGCACCATTGTTTCTTCTGTTCTTCATCTGCGGCAGATGCCGGTTCTGCACGAATCCAGTATTCTGGTGTAAAGCTCGTCAAAAATCTGCGATGCGTGTATGATTCTCTCCCTCGTGATGAAAGCGCGATCATCTGACGGCGGTGTTATCAGTATGAATGGTAAGTCACCCGTTTGTTCTCTATTGTCAGTTCTGAATGGACGCGATAACGGAGTGACGTGAACGGTGTCGGTTCCCACACGAGCATAAAGCGCTTTTAAGGTGTGTTCCCGGTATCTATGACAGGCTGGGCTGCAGGAATTAGAAATCGATGTATATTATTTGTATTATTTCCATGTTCTTCTCTTCGATAATCAATACGCAGAACCGATTATTAATTACAGTTGTATTAGTTTTTTTTATTACAGTAACTGAATTGCTAATAGTATACTAAATGAGCAAAAAAGGGCGAAGAATATATAATAATTAATAATAATAATAATTAATATTAATAGTAATATTATAATTATTAGACACGTTATTTAACACGTGCAAACGACATGTATTGCTATTGTCAGCTTCTTTTTTTCCTAGATCCAATAGCAATTTTAATAAAAAGCAAGACTAATCTGTGGCAAACATGTCAATTTTTGTTTTCAAATAATTTCTATTGATGTCCAGAAATAAAAAGCAAAGTTAAACGTAAATAAAAATGTTGTATAATCAGTTATTTCATCAGTCAGCTGTTTGAAAATATTTATTTACTTATTTTTTGTTTGTTTGTAATCAAATAAAAAGTAAACCAACATGCTGAAAGCCATTTGTTGTTACAAAAACATAATAATAATAATAATAATAATAATAATAATAAATACACTAAAGGGGGTTATGCAATGCTTTCATTAGAAGAACCATTTCTGGTTCCCCAAAGAACCTTTTAGTGGTAAAGTCTAGATAGGATACAGCATGGATATGCACATCAATATAGCATCATTTTTGTAACACTGGATAACAATAATTAATATTTTTACAGTACTGTTGGGTTGGGTTTAGGCATTAATAAAATATAATTTATTGGGTAATTTAATAAATAACAAATAATACTCAGTACAAATACTGTTTTTACATTACTGTGAGGGTTGAGTTTAGGTTTGGGGTAGGGGTAGACGTTAATAAAATACAATCAATGGAAAATGTAATAAATAATATCAATAATTCTCGTGGTTAATCAGCTATACTAATAGAGAAGCCTCCAGATCCAGATATGTTTTTACATTACTGTGGCGGTTGGGTTTAGGGTTGGGGTAGGGGTAGACATTAAATAAATAGAATTAATGGGAAAACGAATAAATAATATAAATAATTTTTGTTAACTTCCGGCCACGACCTAGCAACAACCCATTTTAGTAAAAGTTCTGCAAAGAACCATTTTTTTCAGTGTAATTTTACATTTTGATATTTTTAATAATTAAGCACATTCATCAAGGCCAGTAGGGGCCTTCTGCACCTATTAGTTCAGAAGGCTGTTATCATCCATCCACATGGTTAATCAGCTATACTAATAGAGAAGACTCTAGATTCAGATCTGTTGGTATTTTACTGTGATGGTTGGGTTTAGGCTTGGGGTAGATGTTAATAAAATACAATTAATGGGAAATTTGATAAATAATATCAATAATTCTTGTTAACTTCCAGCCGCAGCCATATCTGATCTAGCAATAAGCCTTTTTAGTAAAACTTCTGCACAGTGATTTTACCACATTTGACTATTTTTAATAATTAAGCACAATCATCAACTAAACAGAACATTTTGTTCAGTTAAAATGTTTCATCGATGTTCCTCAGGGAACCATTAAGGAACATTTATTTTTAATTTCTAATAACTGTCCACCAATAACAAAAGCATTTTTTAACCTGTTCTTCATTGAAAGTTTTTTAATTGGTCATTTAAATTATGACATTTATCAGCAGACCTGGAAAAAATGATTAGGTAAAGAAAACACTAACAGTAAAAATAATTGGTCAAACCAATCAGTAATCCACCCGCTTCGAATGTCATCACTGGATTAAATAGGCGTTATCAGTGGTTATCAGCTGATAGATATGGGCCAGTAGGGGCCTTTTGCGCCTATAGGCTCAGAAGGCTGTTATCATGCATCCACATGGTTAATCAGCTATACTAATAGAGAAGACTCTAGATCCAGATCTGTTTTTATTTTACTGTGAAGGTTGGGTTTAGGGTTGGGGTAGGGATAGTTCCCCATTTAAATACAATTAATGGGAAATTTAATAAATAATATCAATAATTCTTGTTAACTTCCAGCTGCAGCCACATCTGATCTAGCAACAACTCCTTTTAGTAAAACTTCTGCACAGAACCTTTTTTGTGTGTGTGTGTGTGATTTTACTACATTTGAATATTTGTAATAATTAAGCACATTCATCAACTAAACAGAACATTTTGTTCAGTTAAAATGTTTCATCGATGTTCCTCAGGAAACCATTAAGGAACATTTATTTTTAATTTCTAATAACTGTCCATCAATAACAAAAGCATTTTTTAACCTGTTCTTCATTGAAAGTTTTTTAATTGGTCATTTAAATTATGACATTTATCAGCATGTCTGATGATTAGGTAGAGAAAACATTAACAGTAAAAAATAATTGGTCAAACCAATCAGTCCATTTTGTACATTGTGTGTGCAATGCATGCACACGCTGAAAAAAGCAGTACTTCATTCAATTAAAAATGCATCTTTCATTTCAGTTCAATATTATATGTTTCATATTTAACGAAATATATTTTAAGTTCAAACCACAGTTAAATATAAATGTGTTTGATTAAGAGCTCAACTAAGAAATATTTGTTTTGACCAATGTAAAATTTTAAGGTTACTCACACAGGTCAGTGCATGTGCATTAAACAGAAGCTCAATATGCTTTGTACTTTCATGGACTTAAAAAAAAATACTGTTTAAGGCGAATGCTTTGTTTTTCATTGTCTCAAGTGATCAAATTTAGATGTGAAACCTTTACCCTGATTTTTTTTTAATTGGATGAATGAACATTTTATGGGGATTATTTATTGTTGTTTTGATTAAAGCTATATCTTCTTGTTTAAAACAAAAAGAGAATTCAAAATAATTGACTATCTTCAACAAGACTAATATGCTTTGTACCAGGTTATATAAAATTTTTCATTGGGTCAAGTGGTAAAATTTACATGTGAACCATTACCCAAAATCTTTTTAATTGAATGAATGAAAGCTTTGTTCCAGTATATATATATATATATATATACAGTTAAAGTCAAAATTATTAGCCCTCTTAAATTATTAGCCCCTCTGTACATTTTCCCACAAATTCTGTTTAACAGAGAGATTTTTGAACACATTTCTAAACATAATAGTTTTAATAACTCATTTCTAATAACTGATTTACTTTGCCATGATGACAAAAAATATTTGACTAGGTATTTTTCAAGATAC
>LR812527.1:60690211-60740211 GCA_903798195.1 Danio kyathit
AATCGGACATTGCGATATTTCGTTTTTCAGCAATATATATTGCGATATAAATACGACTTTACCAGATGACTTGAGTAGCTCTATTTGGAAATAATTCATTCATTTAGTTTGATTATCATTTGCATACAATTTAATAAACTCATTTCAATCATTGATAAATGCAACAGATCAAAGACACAAGTGAAATAACCAGTGCTTTTCAATTTTCTTGGCACTCTTAAACATATTCGGCTTCAGAAATTGAATAATCAAATGTAAAATAGCACTGTAGTCTTCATCATATTAATAATTACATTTGTTTAACCTTCATTACATAGTTGAAATAGTTACAAACTATAAACATTTATTGTCTCTGAATGCTTTAAGCTCTTCTGAAATCCTCACACAATCGCAGGCCTTAAAGGGCACCTAGGTTACCACTTTTTTTCCAGATTTAATATAAGTCTTTTGTGTCTCCAGAATGTGTCTGTAAAGTTTCAGCTTAAAACACCCATCAGATTTTTTATTATACCTTTCATAGGTTACTAATTTATAGCTTTGAGCAGCAGGTTGCGGTTTTTGTGTACTGCGCCTTTAAGGCTAGTCCTTCACACCCACCATTTCCACGTGCCTGTCAGCGTGCCTTAATCTCCTCCCTCGGCTGCCTCAGACAACAGACAGACATAAAGGAAGAAGATCTCACATAACGATTGTGAGAAATACTACAGTAAAAACTTAACCAATGAGTATTTTATTTTTTTATTTTTTTAAATTATAATATTTTTTATTTTCATTTAGTTTTTTTTATTTATTTTATAAAAAAAATTTATTTGTTTTTTTATTTTTATTTGTTTTATTTTTTTAATTAATAAATTTTTATTTTTTTATTTTATATAATTTTTGATATTTTATTTATTCATTTTTATTTGTATTTAATTATATATTTTATTTAATTTTTTTATTTATTTAAATTTATTTATTTATTTTTCATATTTTTCATTTATTTTATTTTATTTATTTATTTATTTAAGACCTTTACAAATGAGTATTTTATTTTTTTTATTTTTTTATTTTATTATAATATTTTTTATTTTCATTTAGTTTTTTATTTATTTTAATAAAATTTTTTATTTGTTTTGTTTTGTTTTGTTTTATTATTTTATTTTTAATTAATTAATAAATTAAAAAAATTTTATTTTACATAATTTTTGATATTTTATTTTATACATTTTTATTTTTATTTATTTATATATTTATTTATTAAATTTTTTTATTCATTTAAATTTATTTATTTTTATTTCATATTTTTCATTTATTTTATTTATTTATTTATTTATTTATTTATTTATTTATTTATTTAAGACCTTTACCAATGAGTATTTGATGCATTTGTTGTGGAGTTGCAAGGATGAGTCACACACAATGTTGTTACAAAGTTCACGCACACACACAGACAAACACACACACAGCGCAGACACGCACGCACACAGACAGCGCGTGCGTTTAGCTTTGCACTCTTTTTGCATGCAAATGTGACAGGATACAGGTTTATATCCACTGCTGTATGGATATCTGTTACGCTAATGTATAAAATAAACCTGATTTAACGTTCACAAACCGGGATTGAAGCGTCTTCTTTTATAATTGTTCTGACACGCAAAACCGCTCCGATTGATCCACCATTTTATGTTGTTAAATTGACAAAAAAGGACTGAGTGTGTTTATATCACGCCAATATGACGGTCTATACACTATACCTACACATATGTCTGTCCAAACTGCTTGAAAAGTAGATTTTTCACCATAGGTGCCCTTTAAAAACTCATGCAAATGATAAATTTGTACTCTATTATGGTTATACTTTGCAACGGTGGCTCGTGTTGAACTATAATATCAACTCCACATTGCAGATTTTGCGATGTGACTATAGCACATGCACACATTGCGATATCAATGCTGAAATGATATATTGTGCAGCCCTAGGACTCAATACAACTTAAAATCCCTATAAATTATAACACACTGTATAGACAGAATAAATTAAACTCTTTTAATTCTTTCAATTTGAGTCAAACATGACCTTTAGCTTTATTAAAAAAAGACTAAAGCTCTTTAATAACAAGCATGACATTCTTTATTTAAACAGAACAAAAAAATAAACATTTCATGTATAAAAATATGAAAGGCAAGTGCATTACTGTATAAGCAACAATAATTAAATGACCTAAATGTACAGTAATCCTTTATCTTTTAAATGGCTTATCCTCTATAACTACAGTAAATTTGTAACTAATTACACCCAATGGTGATTATGTTCCACAGCCATGTCACCCTGCAGCCCAAGACCAGTTACTCACTGAAGCTAAGCAGGGCTGAGCCTGGTCAGTACCTGAATGAGAGTTCACATGGGAAAACTAGGTTGCAAGTGGTTGAAAGTGGTGTTAGTGAGGCCAGCAGGGGGCACTCAACCTGTGGTCTGTGTGAGTCATAATACCCCAGTAAAGTGAAGGGGACACTATACTGTCAGTGAATGCAGTCTTTTGGATGAGATGTTAAACCGAGGTCCTGACTCTCTGTGGTCATTAAAAATCCCATGGCACTTTTTGTAAAGAGTAGGGGTGTAACCCCGGTGTCCTGGCCAAATTCCCTACATTGGCCCTTACCCGTGGCCTCCAAATCATCCCCATCCACTGAAATGGCTCTATCACTGTCTCTTCACTCCACCTATAGATGGTCTGTGGTGAGCGCACTGGCGCCGTTGTCCTGTGGCTGCCGTCGCATCAACCAAGTGAATGCTGCACACTGGTGGTGGTGTGGAGAGACCCACCTCGTGATTGTGAAGCACTTTGGGTGTATGGGCATACACAATAAATGTGCTATATAAATAAACATTACATTAAAGTCTGTGTAAAATCAAAATTTGCTATTTATTTTGCTAGCACATTTTGTTTTTTGTTATAGGTGAACAATTAATCTATGCAAGTTAATCCACTGAAAAAAATGTTTCAGTCAAAATCTGAGCATTTGCTTCTCTGATGATGTTAGTTTGATGGTTTCAGCCATAATATTCTTAACCCCGCCCCTCTAGAGAATGACGTGCAAAAAGGAAGCCCCACCCCCTACTCAATATTTATGCATCTGCCTAACATGCCACATAAGGACATTATGCAATTCTGAGAGGGCCTCACACAGGTGAGGGGGCTTGACAAACCACCTGTAGAAAAAACACTCTTTCATCTCTCTGATGCTGTGTTCACACCAGACGCGGAACGCGCAGCTAAATCGCGCTATTCGCCCGTAAATAGACGCGTGAACATTTGAGTTTCCCCCGGACACCAACAACAGGTGCTACGTCACAATCATGCCCCCACAAGAGCAAGCTCCTGATTGGTTAACGCGACGCGAATGGCTGCAGAAGTTCAGATTTTTTAACTCGAGCGATTCGAGCGATTTGCACGTTAAGCGCGTCAAACGTGCAAAACGCTCAATTCGCGCGGTGCCATTCGCGCAATTCACGTCATTCGCGCCATTCACGTGTATCGCGCCACAGGATGCCTATTCGCGCGTTTGGATTGACTTAACATGTAAATGAAAATGTAAATAGACATGTAAAACTGACACTTGCAGCAGTTTTTGCACCTGACACCTTCTTACAATCATTCCATATTAAAAAAAACATTGTGCTTTTATGAAGTGTGCCTCACACAGGTGAGTGGGCTTGACAAACCACCTGTAGAAACACACTTCTCTCTTACAAAAAAAACCCCACTCCTCTTTACTCTAGCACTTAATTCTCTGAGCACTAAAAGTGTCTTTGGATAATTAGCACTTGTTGTGTGTATATTGCCTTTTAGTTGAATTTCTGAATGCCTCCTCAATTGTAAGTCGCTTTGGACAGAAGCATCTGGTAAATCAGTGGTCCCCAACCTTTTTATCACCACAGACTGGTCAACGCTTGACAATTTTACCACGGACCGGGTAGGTGGGCGGTGGTTCGTAGGTTGCTAAGCAAGCATCAACCGTTTACTCAGAGGATGACAAGCTGACAAAACATTGTCACTCTGATACAAGTTTTATTTATGGAGAAAAGTAAAAAGCACTGCAGTGTTTGGGTGTTCTGTGTTTGTCTGAGATAATTAGTCTACCGAAGTGTGTATATTCCATACAAAGTATGAAGCTGATCGGTCAGGCCTTATCACCTGACTTGCGGTGCGCTCACGGCATTCATTCAACTGTTTGCGTCTAGAAGGAACAAACGCGTCACACTGCAAGCCGCACACCTCCATTGGAAATAAGGAACTTGCACAAGCTCTAGAAAAGACGTGATATGCGAACAGCCCCTAAAAGGCCGCCGTCATTTGCGATCTCCAACAGTTGATGATCTTGTTTAGACATGCTGGATTCTCCTGATTTGTTGACAAATGTGTTGCGGATCTATTCCTTGGAAGTTCGCTGGTGCTTCACTGGGCCTTTTCCCCTTCGCACAGAAACTTTACAAAGACGTCTGTTTCTTACTCATTTTGCTGCTTGTGGGTTGAATTTGGATGCTCAAGTGACCGAGATGTAAGTCAGAGAATACAGTCATTTTTCAAACTAAAATATTTTTCAAAATAAAAGATCTTTCAGACTCAGATAATAAAGAAAACGAAAATAATTAATGATTTCTTGTGCGGCCCGGTACCAATTGATCTACGGACTGGTACCGGTTATCTAGAAATGTGTTTCAGCTTATCCAGTTGTGCAGAAACATACAACTGGAAAGTTTACCTAAATATGGTAGGAACGTAAAAGAAATGTCAACATTTTAAGGTAAATTACCGTATTTCATCATTTCATTGTCATACAATGTTTTGAAATACCAACATCTACACAATGTAGCTTTGTTACACAGAAAAAACCCAACCATAAGCAGCTGTAGATGAGACATATTCATTCTTTGGATTTGCGGGGAAAACCGGAGCACCCGGAGGAAACCCACACAAACATGCAAACTCCATACAGAAATGCCAACTGACCCAGCCGAGGCTCGAACCAGCGACCTTCTTGCTGTGAAGCGACAGTGCTACCCACTGCACCACCATGCCACCCTAGATGAGAGATATATAAAGAAGCATACTAATATATAGAAGACGCTCAGTGTCATTTACCTACTTAACACCATAATGAGAACACATTATTATAAACTATTATAGAATAGCAATGTTTTATTATAGTTTATACTGCTGTAGTGCCTTGAGTGTAAGAAACATGCATAACAAATGAATTCATTCATTTTCCTTCGGCTTAGTTCCTCATTTATCAGGGGTCACCACAGCGGAATGAACCGCCAACTATTCCAGCATATGCTTTACGCAGCGGATGCCCATCCAGGTGCAACCCAGTACTGGGATACACCCATACACTCTCACATTCACACACACAGTCATACACTACAGCCAATTTAGATTATTCAATCCACCAGGGGAGCCGGCGGGGGGGGGGGGGGGGGGGGGGGGTGAATGGGAGGATGAGTTAGGCCAATTCTAAGTGCCCACGCATTTTGGGCCCCCCCGGAGATATTATTAGGTGCCCACGATCAGATCGACCACACCCTCCTATTCACTTTCGTCCAAAAACACCACCCCCACCTTTTCACTTTTGTCCACGACAGATCAAACCTCCCCTCCACTTTCGTTCACGACCCCAAACACATCCCCAACCACCCCACCCCGCTCTTCACTTTTTACCGCGACACCCCCACCGCTCTTAACTTTCGTCCTCGACAGCACTCCTCCACCCCCCCCAGTCTCGCCGGTCCTTCACTTTCATCCGTTAAAGGCGTTAAAGGTTGTAGAGGGCCCGTGGCGGCAAGCGGCACCCCTGCCTATAACGCATGTCTTTGGATTGTAAGGGAAACTGGAGGAAACCCACACCAATACAGGGAGAACATGCAAACTCCACACAGAAGGCTTTACTATGTTAATTAGGCAAGTTAAGGTAATTAGGCAAGTCATTGTATAACAATGTTTGTTCTGTAGACAATCGAAAACAAATATTGCTTAAGGGGGCTAATATTATTGACCTTAAAATGGTTTTAAAACTGCTTTTATTTTAGCCGAAATCAAACAAATAAGACTTTCTCCAGAAGAAAAAATATTATAGGAAATACTGCTAAAAATTACTTGCTCTGTTAAACATCACTTGGGAAATATTTGACAAAAATTTACAGGAGGGCAAATAATTGTTGACTTTAGTCGTATTAAGGAAACTTACTGCTATTATAGATTATTACTGTAGAACTTTTACTGTTAAAATCACACACAGTTTTGTAGAGTGTAATTAATATTGAGCGCTACCCTCTTGACTAAATCTTCCTTTGAGGCCTTTTTTTTGTTTTTCAGTGGTAAACAGTGATCATCATCTGTCTGTAAGCTCTCAGTGCTGGGGTTGTTCAGTTCGGTTTTCGCTCCTCTGGCATGAATGACGGTTTAGTCATCTTCGGGTGACACACACTCGCTGTCTCAACCCACACAGACACCCGGTTAATTTTAGACCGCATGCACTCCGTCTGTGAGGCTCTGCCAGTCACAGCTCCTACAAGACAGATGCTGAATAGTAATTGTGCGCTGTGTGCTGACATATGTGATAGACTCGCGTTAGGGAGTTATTATCTTACTCAAGAAAAATCGTGTTGTAGTTCAAGTGCTGAGTGTGTATGGAGTGCGAACAGAAGCACTTTTGTTTTTATTTTATTGACTGATGTTGTTTTATTTGGGTTTGTGGAGCTGATTTTAGTTTATTTTTTATTTGTTTGAGCAGCCATTAATTAATATGCAGAGGAAAATGTATTTAAAAAAACTTTTTTTATTATTTGACACAGAAGACCACAGTCAGGTAGATGGAAAAGTTGAAAGTGAGTAACTATGACTACTATTGCATTTAGTAATATTACTTTTCAGTGTGGAGTTTGCAGGTTCTCCCCGTGTTGGCCGTAGTGTATGAGTGTGAGTATGAATGCGAGAGTGAATGGGTGTTTCCCAGTACTGGGTTGCAGCTGGAAGGGCATCCATTGCATAAAACATATGCTGGATAAGTTGGCGGTTCATTCCGCTGTGGCAATCTCTGATATTTAAAGCTGAAGGAAAATGATTGAATGAATAATAACAATAAAACATTTAAATTATTATTCAGTTTATTATTTTTTATTAGTTATTATTTTGTACAGATTCATTGATTTATTTAATTCATATTATTTATTACTGATTCATTCAAATACTATTAAAACATTTAATTTAATTTATTGAATAATTAAATACATTTTTAATAATTAAATTATTTTGTAAATAAACATAATATCCAACCCCCTCCTTTTATTTTTTACTGATTTATTATATATTTTGATTTAATAAAATAGATTTTAAAGTCGTAGGTGAGAGTAATTCATGATTAAATCCTGACATAACAAATATAAAATACTTATTAATAAATTGTTGTTTAATTTATTTAAAATAATTATAGCATTAAAGGTTACTTTATCTTTGAGAATGTTAATATTATTTTATTATTTTATATATTTTATTATTCATTACATCTAGATAACAGATTTAAAAATATATATTTCAATTTATTAAATACATTTTTTTACATACATTAATCAAATTATACTTTTTCTATATATATTCTATTTTTTGTATTATTTTTACTGATTTATTCTAAAAATCAATCGAAATAAAAAAATATATCCATACATTCATTCATTTACTTTTCGGCTTAGTCCCTTTATTTATCAGGGGTTGCCACAGAGGAATGAACCACCAACTTATCAAGCATATGTTTTACGCAGCGGATGCCCTTCCAGCCGCAACTCAACACTGGGAAACACCCATACACACTCATTCACACACATACACTACGGCCAATTTAGTTTATTCAATTCATCTATAGCGCATGTGTTTGGACTGTAAGGGAAACCGCAGCACCCGAAGGAAACCCACGCTAACACGGGGAGAACATGCAAACTCAACACAGAAATGGCAACTGAACCAGCCGGGGCTCGAACCAGCAACCTTCTTGCTGTGAGGCGATCGTGCTACCCACTGCGTCACCGCCATTATGTATATAAAATTTTGTTGATATTTTGTAGTTTGTATTTTTTGTAATATTTTACTTGAATTGAAATGTACTATATTTCTATTTTCAAAGATGTTCAGTGACTGAAATATCATTTTAATAAATACAGTTGAAGTCAGAATTATTAGCCCCCCTGAATTATTAGCCCCCTGTTTATTTTTTCTCCAATTTCTGTGTAACGGAGAGAAGATTTTTTCAACACATTTCTAATCATAATAGTTTTAATAACTCATCTCTAATAACTGATTTATTTTATCTTTACCATGATGACAGTAAATAATATTTGACTAGATATTTTTCAAGACACTTCTATACAGCTTAAAGTGACATTTAAAGGCTTAACTAGGTTAATTAGGTTAACTAGGCAGGTTAGGGTAATTAGGCAAGTTATTGTATAATGATGGTTTGTTCTGTAGACTATCAGAAAAAATATATAGCTTAAATAATTTTGACCTTAAAATGGCTTTTAAAAAATTAAAAACTGCTTTTATTCTAGCCGAAATAAAACAAATAAGACTTTCTCCAGAAGAAAAAATATTATCAGACATACTGTGGCTAATAATTCTGACTTCAACTGTATATCTGTTTAATAAATCTGCTTTGTTCAAATAGATTAAAATATATTATCTATATTCACTGAGAAATGGATAAAATATTAATTTTCAAATTGGGGTGAACTCATTTATGCTGAGCACTATACAGTATATGAGCAATATCACACAAGAAGCAGTGCGATGTGGCTGTTTATCAGCACTGGTGGGAGGCATATGTTGGCTCAAGGCCGCAGGCGTTGCTAATTCACCAACGTCACTTAAGAGCTTGAATGATTCTCTAGCGTAATGTCTAAAGTGATGACAAAACAGTTGATTTTGCTTAAATTTTAAGATTATAAGGCTTATGAAAATTATTATGAAATGCAATCAGCCTACAGAGATTTCCCAGTATTTCTTTTGTTGCAATTGGGATACCACAATAATTAACCCAGAAAAAGCCAGAGCAAAGCAAATACTACCAGTTTCTGTGGTATAAATACAGCACTACAACATACAAAAGAGAGAGATCGACTCAGAATGTCACTTACATTTATAATGAGTTATTCAGCTGTACTTTAAAGTTTTCTTCCCTAAGCACTTATTATGTGATCTCTGTCGCCATCTTGTGGCAGAACGTCAACAGTCACTTTCTTTGGTCAGCTCAGACAGGCTGATGGCGGCCGATGCACTGAATACGATGCTCTTATATTATAAATATTTTAAAATAGGCACTATCCTTATAAATAAACTGCATAGTTGCAATCTAAACAACTACATTCTCGCCTAAAAAAGCTTCAAAAGTACATTATGTTGTCCAACAGCAGCAATATTTGTCAAACTGTAGATCAGGGGTGCTCAACCCTGTTCCTGGCGATCGACCTTCCAGCTGATTTCAGCTCCAACCCTGATCAAACACACCTGAACCAATTATTTAGAACGTGAGGAGCGCTTGATAATTACAGGCAGGTGTGTTTGATAAGGGCTGCAACTGAAAACTGCAGGAAGGTCGATCGCCAGGAATAGGGTTGAGCACCCCTGCTGTAGAGTGTCCTCTGATTGTCGCTATTTGTGGGCGGAGTAATACACAAGGGTGAAGAAGCTGGATGAGTGCTGTTACTTGCAGAATATCGCACGGCTATCAACCATGTGTGTGTATGTATGTGTGTATATATATATATATATATATATATATATATATATATATATATATATATATATAAAGTTGTAATTTCTGTGTGGAGTTTGCATGTTCTCCCCATGTTGGCGCGGGTTTCCTCCGGGTGCTCCGGTTTCCCCCACAGTCCAAAGACATGCACTATAGGTCAATTGTATAAACTAAATTGGTCGCTGTGTATGAGTGTGTTAATGTGTGCATATGGGTGTTTTCCAGTACTGGGTTGCAGCTGGAAGGGGAAAAAAAGTCAGAACACCCCCTACAACTTTCTAATTTCACTTCTTTCTAGGCGTTCTTTTTGAAGAGCAGCGTAACAAAAAATGTTTGTGTTTTTGTCTGTGTGGTGAAATGAGAGTTCCTTTTGTAGCAGAAACACAAACACGAGCGGCTCTACAGATCCTCGCAGACATCAGACTGAAACATTTTACATATGAAAATACCAGAACATCTAGTGGAGAAAGTGAATGAATAATGAGCCCGTGTGTGTGTGTGTGCGCGCGTGTGTTTGCGTCGACCCTCGACACCCTCAGCCTCCCAGCGCTTGTATTAAAGATGAAAGCTTCTCCTGCACCGCTGTCTGTCAGAGCTACGCTTCCTCCAACTTTTCTTTTTTTTCGACGGCATGGGGGAAATACAGACATAAATAAAATATAGTTGTATGAATTATTCAGGTGTGCATTGTGATTGACATGAGGGTGAAAGTACCTGATTATGCCACAGACGTACGTGATTGGAATGAGCCGCGGATCAGCAAAGTTCAGACTCCCTCGTCTGCATCTCTGTTAGATCGAATTACAGCCGGAGTGTGGAAATCAGAGCCGCCAGAGTTTTGTGTACGTTTACAATCAGTTCCTTCCTTTCGCTCGTCTGCAGGGTTTAGCGTGTGGAGATTGAGCTCCTTTAATTTGTTCTGTCTAGACTGGTGGGTCTGCAGGTTTCGTAAGTGCTGGACTCTAATTTTAGTATGTAAAGGTGCATCATATATTTCAGTTTGCAGCAGTGTCTTTTAATAGCCTTTTCCCATACACAGAAAAAAATTATTAATTGGATTTACTAAATTGTTTTAAGGTAAGTGATTGCAAACATTTTCTATGGGCTGAATTTAATCAAATTAAGTTAAACATTACTAAATTTAATTTGTTTTAAATTCAGCTCATATAAATTGTTTGCAACCACTTATCTTAAACACTTTTAGTCAATCCAATTAATCATTTGTAATGATCAGTGTACTATATATACAATTATAATACAATTGTCATATACAGTGCTCAGCATTTATGGGTACACCCCTCATGCTGGCAGCTAGCACTCTGCAACTCTCATAGGGTCGCCCACTGAGCCTGGTCAGTACCTGGATGGGAGACCACATGGGAAAGCTAGGTTGCTGCCAGAAGTAGTGTAAGTGAGACCAGCAGGGGGCGCTCAACCTGCGGTCTGTGTGGGTCCTCACGCCCCAGTATATTGACGGGGACTCTCTACTACTCAGTGAGCGCCGTCTTTCGGATGAGACGTTAAACCGAGGTCCTGACTCTCTGTGGTCGTTAAAAATCTCAGGATGTCATTCGAAAAAGAGTAGGGGTTTAACCCGGCATCCTGGCTAAATTTGCCCACTGGCTTCTGTCCATCATGGCCGCATAATTATCTCCATTGCTGCGTCCCAATTCGCATACTTATACTACGATCTAAAAGTATGTACTTTTTTTGTGGAGGAAAAATATATACTTTTGAGTGAGTAACAGAAGAGTATGCAAGCTTTGGGACATACTACTTTATCGTTACACAGATTGTTTTGTTGTTAAGTTAAGAGCCCTGTCAATCATCCACATTTCTGTCATATTTAATTTCCTACCTTATTGGAGAAGCAGCGGCAGGATAATCTCCCATTCACGAGTCTTTCATGCAGTGAAATCTCCTCAGGTCGTTGGATAATTCTGCATTCAGATGGTAATGTCCAAACACGTCTTTATATAAGTTCAGTATTGTGTTGCAGATGAAATATAACACAGACAACGGTATTTAAATATTCTCCAGTGGGCTAGATATTAATTAACAGCCATACAAACATCTTTACCGAAGCCTCTCTGCTTGACGGTTGGTCTCGGGCGTCCATCATGTTTGTAGTCTGTTTACACTTTTCACCCGCGTTTTGTAGTTCTAATCGAATTCACGTCCAACCCGCAATGTACTGTGGGCAATATCAGCGGTTAGAGTATGGACGCTTCTACACTTACAATTTTGACCGGAAATAGTAAACCATCCGGGAGTTTTTGGCATACTCTTTTCAACATACTACGATTTGGGACATACTAATTCTATTTTCACATACTATTTAGGACGGATAGTATGCGGATTGGGACGCAGCACATATCATAATTGGCTTCATCACTCTGTCTCCTCTCCACCAATCAGCTGGTGTGTAATGTGCGATCTGGCACAATATGGCTGCTGTCGCATCATCCAGGTGGATGCTGCACACTGGTGGTGGATGAGGAGATTCCCCCAAAAAATATGTAAAGCGCTTTGAGTGTCCAGAAAAGTGCTATATAAACGTAATGAATTACTATTATTATTATTATTATCCCTCACAGATCTATCTTTTTAATGAATACTTTTAATAGGATGCTATACAATATTATATTTGTGCATTAGATTAGTCAGTACCGAAGCCAAATCTGGAGCTAATCTAACCAAAACAACAATCAAAACTTTCCAAAAATGAGTACACCCAAATTTATATAGCGAAAAATATTAAATAAATAATTTAAAAAGACGAAAAATCAAAAGAAACAAAATAATTTAGTTGATTATATTTTTCTTAAATATTTCACTTGAATTTAATTGTATTATATTTCTATTTTTAAAGATGTGTAACGAGGAGGCTGAGGCAACGTTAGAATCCATATGCAGAAGTTTAGTAAAGGGACTAGGCAGAGACATCAACGTATGAACAGGCGAATAGTCAGCAACAGTAAAGCAGTCCAATCCAATCGACAAACACAGGGGCAATTCCAGAAGACGTAGTGATAATGCAGGCAGGAGTTCAGTATAACAACAATCAGCCCAAAACAGATCAATAGGGCAAAGACAGAGAACGTACGTGACCAAGGCAGGCAGGGTCATACACAGGATAGCAGTCATGGAGTCACTTGGAACAAACGCTTGGTAAGGCAGGTAAACTGGCAATACTTCGCAAGGAAGCATGGCCTGACTCTGGCTGAAATAGGACATAAACAGGAAGTAACCACAGAGGGAGCGGAGCTGAGTCAGTAGTCGGGCGAGGGCTCCCTCTGCTGGCGTGGCGTTACAAGATGTTCAGTGACTTAAATGTAATTTCAATAACTATATCTGTTTAATAAATCTACTTTGTTCAAAAGCACCAACATATATTATCTATATTCACTAAAAAATGCCATCTTTTTAAAAATGGTGCAAACTTATTTATGCTGAGCACTATATATATATATATATATATATATATATATATATATATATATATATATATATATATATATATATATATATATATATATATATATATATATATTTATACAACAGTTCTGTCTAATTCTCAAATCTGATTGGCTGATAGCTGTGCGATATTCCCGTAATAACAGCACTTGTACAACCTCTTCACCCTTCTGTATTACTTCGCCCACATAGAGTGACAGCAGATAAATGCTCACTACAGTTTGACAAATATTGCAGCTGTTGAACATTCTAATGTACTTTTGAGGATTTTTTTAGAGATGTAGTTGTTTAGATTGCAGCTAGTGCCTATTTAAAATAGTTATAATTTCTGAGATACAGCGCGTCGGCATCCATCAGCCTGCTATGCTGAGCAGAGCAGAGCAAAGACGGTTGACGTTCCGCCACAAGATGGCAACAGGACTGCATACTCATAAATTTCAAACTGCAGCTGATAAAATCATTATAAATCAGGTAAGTGACATTCTAAGTCGATCTCTCTCTTTTGTATTTTGTATTGCTGTATTTATACCATAGTAATCTGGTAGTGTTTGGTTTGCTTTGGCTTTTTCAGGTTAATTATTGTGATCTCCCGTTTGCAACAGAGAAATACTGGGAAATCTTTGTAGACCAGGGGTGCTCAACCCTATTCCTGGAGATCGACCTTACTGCAGTTTTCAGTTGCAGCCCATATCAAGCACACCTGCCTGTAATTATCAAGCGCTCCTCAGGTTGTAATTAATTGGTTCAGGTGTGTTTGATCAGGGTTGGAGCTGAAATCTGCAGGAAGGTCGACCTCCAGGAACAATGTTGGTCACCCATGCTGTAGACTGATGACATTTTGCACACAGCCATATCGCACTGCTACTCATGTGATATTGGATATATATTAAATAAAAATAGAAAATAAACTAAAATATTTAAAAATAATTGAAGACAGTTTAAATATAATAAAAACAATAGATTTGACAATTATGATGATCATGCATTTTTTGCACATTTCATAAACAAAATATAAAAATTCCGAAATTCTTATGAAATGGACACAATTTGTATAAAATCACTTATATTTTTAAGTCATAAGTTATTATATGACAGTCTTTGATTTACACTAGTGTGTTTTCATCTTAAAATGATAAAGTTTTATTGGTTGAGCATAGTGTCTGCACTACTCCGGCATTTTCAATTTGCAAAAATGGAGCATATAAAAATGCTAAAGACCCTGTTTTAGTCTGGGAACACTAGGGTTTTCTTTCAGTATATCAGTGGATTGAAATGTACACTTTTGAATAAGGAGGTGTGGCTATCACCAAACACTGATCTTGGGCTATAGTGAGTCATTTTCTGATTCGTCAAGGCCAGATCATGTGACTAAGACATAACTAGTACAAAATATGTGCAACATATGTACATGCCCAGAGATCGTGAATGGTCACGCATCATGCATTTAGGCTGTATAGTGTGGATGAAAATTATTTTTAACACTGACAAAATGTCAGTCTGGACGAGAATCATACTGTGTTTAAAATGAGTGTTTCCCGGTACTGGGTTGCGGCTGAAAGGGCATCTGCTGCATAAAACATATGCTGGATAAGTTGGCGGTTCATTCCGCTGTGGTGACCCCTGATGAATAAAGGGACTAAGCTGAAGGAAAATGAATGTATGAATAAATGCGGCCTTAATTACCGCAGGAATTATACATCAGGTTCATCAGGCTATACTGTGAGTTTGTCCATAACAGTGTGGACATTTGATGTCTGTCATGCTTATTGCTTTGCCCTCATTATGAGTGCATTGAGACTTTCGCTGATCTCATTACTGTATGCAAATGCAACAGTTAATCAGGAATACTGGAGCCCGATGTAAAAAAAAAAATCACTGCATGCTTATTAATTCAGCATCATTAATGTCCTGATTGACAAGAATGTCTGAAATGGGTCACTTATATACTAGAATATACTTTATATTTTAAAAACAAAAAGTAAGTTCACTGTCAGTATATTGAATGATATTAAGTATAATCTAGCTGCAGTTCATTAGATGGCCACTGGTGTTACTAAAAACAAATGTTAACAACACTGGAAATAAATCTGCAAAATGATGCTTGCTTATAGTGACGAGTTCAAGCACAGATCCTGGATCAGATTGCATTTGTGTATCTAGAGTTCACAGCTTGAGTCTGCGCTCAGCAACTGATGGAAGAACAGTCTGTTTCTCTGTGTTTTTTGTGCATTAATGATGAGTTTGCACAAAGATGTAAGCTTTTGTTTTCTTGTTTTCCTTGTGTTTTATGTTGTTTTTGATAGGAAAGAGCATATTTACATACTTATCTAAATATGTAGATGGCATATGGATGTTTATTTTCAATATATGAATGCAAATTGTTTTAAAATTATTATTTTAAATGACACAAAAAAGACGTTCACTGTGAGTATATTGAATAATATTAAGTATAAGCTAGCTGCAGTTCATCAGATGGCCACCGGTGTCACTAAAAACAAATGTAACAACACTGGAAATAAATCTGCACAATGACATTTTGTTAAAAAGCACACTAGCTTAAATACTTATCTCTCATCTAAATATCACTCTTAGCAGTGTAGTTGGAGTATGGATGTTTGTTTTTCAATATATCATTGTAAAGATTTTTATTTATTTATTTATAATTGAACAAAAACATTTACCGCAAAAATATTAAATAATATTCAGTTCAAGGGCAACCCAGTGGCGCAGTGGGTAGTGCTGTTGCCTCACAGCAAGAACGTCGCTGGGTCGCAGGTTCGAACCTCGGCTGGGCTGGGTCAGTTGGCGTTTCTGTGTGGAGTTTGCATGTTCTCCCTGGGTTTGCGTGGGTTTCCTCCGGGTGCTCCGGTTTCCCCCACAGTCCAAAGACATGCAGTACAGGTGAATTGGGTAAGCTAAATTGTCCATAGTGTATGAGTGTGAATGTGTGTGTGGAAGTTCCCAGAGATGGGTTGCGGCTGGAAGGGCATCCGCTGCGTAAAATCGTGCTGGATAAGTTGGCGGTTCATTCCGCTGTGGCGACCCCGCAAGGGACAAAGCCGACAAGAAAATGAATGAATGAATGAATGAATTCAGTTCAAGCTAGCTGCAGTTTATCAGATGGCCACCGGTGTCGCTAAAAACAAATGTTAACAACACTGGAAATAAATGTACACAATGATGTTTCGAAAAAAAGCACACTGGCTTGTTGTGACGAGTTCAAGCTCAGATCCTGGATCAGACTGCATATGCGCACCTTCTGGGTTGTTTTTGAGAGAAATAAGCATATTTAAATACACATCTCTCAATTAAATATCACTATTAGCAGTGTAGGTTGAATATGGGTGTTTCTTTTCAATATAACACTGCAAATGTTTTTATTATTTCAAATTGAACAAAAAAAAAAGAAGCTCACTGTGAGTATATTGAATAATATTCAGTTCCAGCTAGCTGCAGTTTATCAGATGGCCACCGGTGTCGCTAAAAACAAATGTAACAACACTGGAAATAAATCTGCACAATGACTTTTTCGAAAAAAGCACACTGGCTTATAGTGACGAGTTGAAGCACAGACCTTGGATCAGACTGCATATGCGCACCTTCTGGGTTGTTTTTGAGAGAAATAAGCATATTTAAATATTCATCTCTCATCTAAATATCACTATCAGCAGTGTAGATGTATAAAACTGCAAATGTTCTTATTTATTTATTTATTTATTTATAACTGAACAAAAAAACAAGTTCACTGTGAGTATATTGAATAATATTAAGTATAAGCTAGCTGCAGTTCATCAGATGGCCACCGGTGTCGCTAAAAACAAATGTAACAACACAGGAAATAAATCTGCACAATGACTTTTTAAGCACACTGGCTTATAGTGACGAGTTGAAGCACAGACCTTGGATCAGACTGCATATGCGCACCTTCTGGGTTGTTTTTGAGAGAAATAAGCATATTTAAATACTCATCTGTCAATTAAATATCACTTTTAGCAGTGTAGGTTGAATATGGGTGTTTCTTTTCAATATAACACTGCAAATGTTTTTATTATTTCAAATTGAACAAAAAAAAAGAAGCTCACTGTGAGTATATTGAATAATATTCAGTTCCAGCTAGCTGCAGTTTATCAGATTGCCACCGGTGTCGCTAAAAACAAATGTAACAACACTGGAAATAAATCTGCACAAAGACGTTTTGGAAAAAAGCACACTGGCTTATAGTGACGAGTTGATGCACAGACCTTGGATCAGACTGCATAGCTGCACCTTCTGGGTTGTTTTTGAGAGAAATAAGCATATTTAAATATTCATCTCTCATCTAAATATCACTATCAGCAGTGTAGATGTATAAAACTGCAAATGTTCTTATTTATTTATTTATTTATTTATTTATTTATTTATAACTGAACAAAAAAACAAGTTCACTGTGAGTATATTGAATAATATTCAGTTCAAGCTAGCTGCAGTTTATCAGATGGCCACCGGTGTCGCTAAAAACAAATGTTAACAACACTGGAAATAAATGTACACAATGATGTTTCGAAAAAAAGCACACTGGCTTGTTGTGACGAGTTCAAGCTCAGATCCTGGATCAGACTGCATATGCGCACCTTCTGGGTTGTTTTTGAGAGAAATAAGCATATTTAAATACACATCTCTCAATTAAATATCACTATTAGCAGTGTAGGTTGAATATGGGTGTTTCTTTTCA
The DNA here is from genome assembly GCA_903798195.1 of Danio kyathit. Taxonomy (NCBI): domain Eukaryota; kingdom Metazoa; phylum Chordata; class Actinopteri; order Cypriniformes; family Danionidae; genus Danio; species Danio kyathit. The sequence continues at coordinate 60,708,186 of LR812527.1, forward strand.
ATATAGCACTGCAAATGTTTTTATTATTTCAAATTGAACAAAAAAAAAAGAGGCTCACTGTGAGTATATTGAATAATATTCAGTTCCAGCTAGCTGCAGTTTATCAGATGGCCACCGGTGTCGCTAAAAACAAATGTAACAACACTGGAAATAAATCTGCACAATGACTTTTTCGAAAAAAGCACACTGGCTTATAGTGACGAGTTCAAGCACAGATCCTGGATCAGACTGCATATGCGCACCTTCTGGGTTGTTTTTGAGAGAAATAAGCATATTTAAATATTTATCTCTCATCTAAATATCACTATCAGCAGTGTAGTTGGAGTATGGATGTTTGTTTTCAATATATCATTGTAAAGGTTTTTATTTATTTATTTATAATTGAACAAAAACATTTACCGCAAAAATATTAAATAATATTCATTCAAGCTAGCTGCAGTTCATCAGATGGCCACCGGTGTCACTAAAAACAAATGTTACACTGGAAATAAATGTATACAATGATGTTTCGAAAAAAAGCACACTGGCTTGTAGTGACGAGTTCAAGCACAGATCCTGGATCAGACTGCAAATGCGCACCTTCTGGGTTGTTTTTGAGAGAAATAAGCATATTTAAATACTCATCTCTCAATTTAATATCACTTTTAGCAGCGTAGATTGAATATGAGTGTTTCTTTTCAATATAACACTGCAAATGTTTTTATTATTTCAAATTGAACAAAAAAAAAAAGAAGTTCACTGTGAGTATATTGAATAATATTCAGTTCCAGCTAGCTGCAGTTCATCAGATGGCCACCGGTGTCGCTAAAAACAAATGTAACAACACTGGAAATAAATCTGCACAAAGACGTTTTGGAAAAAAGCACACTGGCTTATAGTGACGAGTTGATGCACAGACCTTGGATCAGACTGCATATCCGCACCTTCTGGGTTGTTTTTGAGAGAAATAAGCATATTTAAATATTCATCTCTCATCTAAATATCACTATCAGCAGTGTAGATGTATAAAACTGCAAATGTTCTTATTTATTTATTTATAACTGAACAAAAAAACAAGTTCACTGTGAGTATATTGAATAATATTAATTATAAGCTAGCTGCAGTTCATCAGATGGCCACCAGTGTCACTAAAAACAAAGGTTAACAACACTGGAAATAAATCTGTACAATGACGCTTGCTTATAGTGATGAGTTCAAGCACAGATCCTGGATTAGATTGCATATGCGCATCTTCAGAGTTCACAGCTTGAGTCTGCGCTCAGCGACTGATGGAAGAACAGTCTGTTTCTCAGTGTTGTTCTGGGAGGATGAGAAGATCAATGCGAGCTGCATCAGTCTGCTCCGTGTGCGGGTTACTGAACAGCAGCCAGATACGGCTCCTTCTTTCATGTGTGTGTGTGTGTGTGTTGATGTCTTCTGCCTCAGGCAACAGCAAGTTAACAAATGTACAAAGCAGGAATGAAGCCTCATTTCCATAAAGCACCCAATGTAGTAGAGCGCCTATTTAAATGGGCTCCTTTGTTTCTAATTGTGCTTCGCTTTCTTGCTTGTTGTTCTCCTTAAAAACTCTCAAGTCCTTCTCAGACAGACGTGTCGTTTCAAGAAAGCATCTGCGCTTTACAGTTTACTTTGTAAACTATGTTTTAATGAGAGCTGCTCAGGCGAAATGATCTTGACTACGCAATAAAATAAAGATTTATTAGCTCTTCATATGCGTTTATTGGAGTTGTACATTGTGTTGGTCTTTGAATCACTGAATGTGCAGTATATGAATGGATTTGAGGATGTAATAAGGCAACATTTGGTGTGGTATAATAGGAAAATGGGCTGTAATTAGTTATATTGAGTTATTTAAACAGTGATTTAGTATGTTGTGATGGCGTACAGTATGTGAGGATTGTTCGTTGTATGTGCAATGACACTGCATTGATTTTGCGTCTGAAGCTCCTTACAATGAATCTTTTTGTAATGGAATTAATGTACATCAGTATGATCACTTACAGTTGCAATCTGAATTATTGAACCCCCTTTGAATTTTTTTTTCTTTTTTAAATATTTCCCAAATGATGTTTAACAGAACAAGGAAATTTTCACAGTATGTCTGATAATATTTTTTCTTCTGGAGAAAGTCTTATTTGTTTTATTTGTTTTATTTTTTATTTTTTTATTAGAATAAAAGCAGTTTTTAATTTTTTAAAAGCCATTTTAAGGTCAATATTTTTAGCCCCTTTAAGCTATATTTTTTTTCAATAGTATACAGAACAAACCATCGTTATACAATAACTTGCCTAATTACCCTAACCTGCCTAGTTAACCTAATTAACCTAGTGAAGCCTTTAAATGTCACTTTAAGCTGTATAGAAGTGTCTTGAAAAATATCTAGTAAAATATTATTTACTGTCATCATGACAAAGATAAAATAAATCAGTTATTAGAAATGAGTTATTAAAACTATTATGATTAGAAATGTGTTGAAAAAATGTTCTCTCTGTTAAACAGAAATTTGGGAAAAAAATAAACAGGGGGCTAATAAATCACTGGGTTGAATAATTCTGATTGCAACCGTACGTCATTATGAAAGAGAATGTCATGTTTGAACAGAGCTTAAAGGGGAAATGAAGCACTCAGTCAAGTTTACCTTATTTTGTACATTGGATTCCACTTTAATTAAAATATATTAAACAAACTCGATTAATGTAACCATTTAGAAGAAAACGGCATGTTTTACTATAGATTTTAGATCTAGGGCGCCGCCATCTTGGAATGTCGCTGTGTCTGATGTCACGGGGTTCATTATCATGAAATCCCTATTGCCACAGAGAAATACTGGGAAATCTCTGTAGATTGATGGCATTTCATGCTGTTCAGCCTTATAATCTTAAAACGTCAGCAAAATCACCGGTTTTGTCATCCCTTTAGATATTACGCTAGAGAATCATTTAAATATTAGCTCTAAAGTGACGTTGGTGAAGCAGCTACAGTTACTGTTGTTTTGACATCAGCTGCAGATGTAAAGGAATGGCGGAAGAAAGTAGTTCCTCGTACAAAAGGGTTTTTGAGACTCTTCGTGATTGATTTTCTTTTTCATATACATGATTATGGTGTTAACTGTTGTATAAACCCAATATCACACTTGTAGCAGTGTGATATGGCTGTATATTGTCACTGGTGGGGGAACTCACGCACGGTACTCCCACCAGTACCGATATACAGCCACATCGCACTGCTACTCGTGTGATATTGCACATACATATATAGTACACACACACACACACACACACACACACACACACACACACACACACACACACACACACACACACACACACACACACACACACACACACACACACAAGTCTAAGGGTGCTTTCACACTAGCACTTTTGGTCCGCACCCGGGTTCGTTTGACAACATAGTACGGTACGTTTAGCTAGTGTGAACGTGTCTTCTGAACTCGGGTGCGCACCCGTGAACCGTACCCGAGTCCGCCTGAAAGAGGTGGTCTGGGGTACGGTTCATGCAAACTCTGGTACGGTTCACTTCTGGTATGAATGCAATCGTACCAAATAGCGGAAGTGAACCGGCAACTGTACAACAAACTATCGTTTTCATAACGTTTATTCGTGTGTGTGTGTGTGTGTGTGTGTGTGTGTGTGTGTGTGTGTGTGTGTGTGTGTGTGTGTGTGTGTGTGTGTGTGTATGGGCGCCACGTATTGTACCTTTAGCGGGACTGAGCCAAGCACAGTGATACACAGTGATGTCTGCTTGTCTCCTCCAGAAACAGCTTCTGCAGACACTGTGTGATGTTCTGAATGTTTATAATATTTTTGCAGCAGATAGACGCGAGTCGCTTTCTGTATGTCCAAAACTTATGATTCAGTAAAAGCAAATCAACCGCGATGTGCGGAAGTCTCCATTTTGGCGCTTTGCTTTCGTGACTGTCACCTAGCAACAGCCGTAAACAAAACAGCAGCTCTATGACGCAAGTGTACCGGGGTTCAGAAGGAAAAAAGACAGTGTGAACACAAACCAACCGAGAAGGTGGCAAGGGGGGACAATCGAACTTAGGTACGGTCCAGACAATTGAACCAAGTGTGAAAGCACCCTAATATACATACACACACATTAAAAAATTCTATGTATAATCCTCATAAGACAAATTAAATGGCAATTTCATATTTCAAAAAGAAACAAATCCTCACTTCACCTCCAAAATGATGACATGAGCTTTGTGAGGTGAAATTAGGATTTATTTGTTTATATATTATTTGTTTTGTGAGGATTATACATAGTAATAAATTGTGTGTGTGTGTGTATACATGTTATTATAATAGTCTAGCACAGTGATTTGCATGTTATACAAAATGTCTAATTCTAATTTATGTTTATTCACTGTTTATGGTAAATTACAGTGTCTAAATACATTGCAGGAAGTGTAATGAAAATTTCATTACAGCTCTTTAAATGGATCTGTTTGCCTGGACAGCAAGAGTCCCAGAGGGACGCGGCGGTAAACACGACTGTATAATTCACAGCGTAACGCCAGGAGCCCTGCTTTATGAGTGCCGCCCGTGACCTTTTACAAACAGATTCTTCTTCTTCTGCTATTTTAATGCTGTGGATTCTGAGGGCTGTGACTCTTCCCAACACTGGTGTGCAGTATGGAATAAATCACGACTGCGTTTGTGTTTACTTGCACACTGCGGCCACACACACATGGCAGAATCCCATCAGATATATAATTATTGCAGACTCTGGTTCCTGCAGATGAAACCTGCGCTCTCAGGGTCGCTCTTTATGGCTCAGCAGGACACAATTTATAAGGTTAAACACAACCTGTGCTGCGTTTCAGAGATATTGAAGGCTTTTCTTGTAATTTACAGACAAGATACATGTTTAATAATATATATATATATAGTATATAAGTACTCAAAAATACAGTAAAACAGTAATATTCATTCATTTATTCATTTTCTTTTTGGCCTAGTCCCTTTATTGATCTGGGGTAGCCACAGTGGAATGAACCGCCAACTTATCCAGCATATGTTTTACGCATCAGATGCCCTTCCAGCTGCAACCCATCACTGGGAAACATCCATACACACTCATTAACACACATACACTATGGACAATTTAGCTTATCCAATTCATCTGTACCGTATGTCTTTGAACTGTGGGGGAAACCGGAGCACCTGGAGGAAACCCACACGAACACGGGGAGAACATGCAAGCACCACACAGAAACGCCAACTGACACAGCCAAGGCTCGAACCAGCGACCTTCTTGCTGTGAGGGGATTGTGCTACCCACTGTGCCACCGTGCTGCCTGCATCTTATTTTATTACAATCATTTTATATTTTAAATTATGATAACATAATAATAATAATAATAATAACATAAAGGTTCATATCAATGTACATTAATTCATTACAAAAACTCAACAAAATATGCCTTTGTTTGTTGTGAATACACGCCCTCTAGTGGTGGAAATCGCATACTGTACCTTTAAAATAAAATTATTTTCCCTGAAATCATTATTAATAATAATAACAATAATAATAATAAAAATGATTATATAATACGTATATGTGCACTACCTGACAAAAGTCTTGTTGTCAATCTCAGTTGTAGGAGCAACAAATAATATCTTGACTTCTAGTTGATCATTTGGAAAAGTGGCAGAAGGTATTTTTCAGAATAATCATCTGTTGAACTGCATCCCATTTATCACATGCAGAAGACCTATTGGAACCCGCATGGACCCAAGATTCTCATAGAAATCAGTCAAGTTTGGTGAAGGACAAATCATGGTTTGGGGCTACATTCAGTATGGGGGCATGCTAGAGATCTGCAGAGTGGATGGCAACAAACCACAGGAGAGGGCAAATTCTTCAGCAGGATAGCGCTCCTTCTCATAATTCAGCCTCCACATCAAAGCTCCTGAAATCAAAGAAGGTCATGGTGCTCCAGGATTGGCCATCCCAGTCACCAGATATGAACATTATTGAGCATGTCTGGGGTAAATGAAGGAGGAGGCATTAAGATTAATCCAAAGAATCTTGATGAACTTTGGGAGTTCTGCAAGAACGCTAAGCAAAGTCAGACCTTTCTGTCCTAATTAAATAATTAAAAATCAAGACATGATCATGTTTTATTTTGGTAAAATAAGCGTAATCTAGAGGCCTTTGCCTTTCATATAAGCCACTTCTGATACCAAAAGATCAACTAGAAGTCAAGTTATTATTTGCTGTAGTTCCTAATCCTTAGATACTGTAGGTGACAAGACTTTTGTCAGGTAGTGTATATAGTATACACACACACACACAAGAACACAAGTAGACATGCTTTAAATACCCAAATAAAAAACAAAACCGTGATATGATTATTAAAATGATCATGAAAAATATTTAAAAATAATATAATACAATACACAACTGAACATTCCATGTGTCTCTTTCTCTCTTTCTATGAGCTTTCTGTCTGAGCTCTGTCTCACTCTATGCTTTTCTTTCTCTCTGTCTGTCTGAGCTCTCTGTCTCTCTCCATCTCTGTCTGTGTGGCTCCAGTGAGACTGCGTGTGTGTGTGTGTGTGTGTGTGTGTGTGTGTGTGTGTGTGTGTGTGTGTGTGTGTGTGTGTGTGTGTGTGTGTGTGTGTGTGTTGAGTGTAGTTTGCAGTTTCTCTGCCTCTCTCTCTCTCTCTCTCTCTCTCTCTCTCTCTGCAGACTGAAGAGACTGAGTTAGAGAGAGACGCTCCTGTCATGCACTGATCTGACCCCGCTTCTGTGTACTGAACACTGCTCAAAAACACTGCAACACAGGAAAAATGAGCTAGAAATGAGCTTTTGGTTACTCACCCTTCATGCAGAATCTTACGAACATTTTAAGCAGCATTTTTTACCATGCATGTCTGTTCAGTTCTAAAAAGGGAAGAAAAAAAAACATAAAAAATGTGAAAATGTTATATGATGATAATTTTCATCTCAAATGCAATTTTCATTGATGTTTTGATGTTTGCTTACAAAATGTAAGTGTCTAAAACATCAAATCAAAGAGGAATTAGATACGAAAAAATATGAAATATATTTAGCTTTTTTTTTTACCAGAAAAAATGTCATTATTAAGATTTAATATTTTGTTTATTTTACTTTGTACTAGTTTTTTCTTTTAATTAAATTATGCTATTTTTATTTATTTATTTAAATGTTTTTTTTTTAGATGGACATTTAGTGTTTTTTATTCTATTGCTTCTATTTATTCTTTTCTTTTAGTGCTTAACTTTTTTCTATATGCTAAACCTTAACCTTAAAATAAAAGATTTTTTTATTACATGAATATATATGAAGAGTTCAGATGCAAATCTCTCTAAATCCATCAGACCTCTTTTCTTGTACGTGAGCATTTCTATCAGGCTCCTATAACTAGGTTCAGAAATTTTATTTTATAGATAATGAAAAGGTTATTAGCGAGTAAATAAAATAACTTTTTTTTTAAATGTCACTTTAGACAATTCTTTAGTTTTTAAGAAGATAAATGTTGTCATTTCTGATATTTGGGATTTTGATTTAATGTAAGTAGAAGAATGTAAACATTGCAAACATTGTAAACCAAGCTTGGTAGATTCAAATAATGTAGAGTAAAACATTGTGAAACATCAATATCTGTGCAGGGTTGCAGCTGGAAGGGCATCCGCTGTGTAAAACATGTGCTGGATAGGTTGGTGGTTCATTCCGTTGTGGCGACCCTGGATTAATAAAGGGACTAAGCCGAAAAGAAAATGAATGAATGAATATCTGTGCATTGTTCATTAATATAAAAAGCTTATCAGACGTATAGGTATTATGAAGTAATACAAATAATGTTTAGTTTTATACATTATATTTATCTTTTAAAAAATAGCTTAAATTAGCAAATAAAACACAAGGTAGGCCTACTCGGCAAAAAGGGGATGACTCTCAGACACTTTTAAAAGCTTTCATTCGTTCATCCTCATCATACTCAAGGTGTTGGTCTCTTTTTCGTCTCATGTGGGATAAAAGAACGGCATCTTAATTCTGTCTTTCGTGAAACGCAGTTGCTGTTTGATGTACATGTATAGTAAATCGGACTCATTCAAAGTAGCGTCGCTGCACAAAAGAAAACGTTATGAATGCATGCTACACTTCTGACTGTACAGTGTGTTTTTTTCTTATAATGCACAGAGTTTTAAGGGTAAGGGACTTTTCATTTGCCATTCACTGACAGTCGGACAGTCCAGTTCATCAAACTTCTTCCTTAAAAATCGAAATCTCCTCATAAAGCTGGTGCATGAGCGCGCTGTTACATTCAAAACATATGATTTGATTCGAGCCTTCCGATTGGTTCTCGGGATATAGCGGCTTTGCTGTCAAAGGCAAGTGGCGTTTAGCAGCTTTTGCCAACAAACTGTTATTTCTGAATGCGCTGATGCTGCGATTTAGATGATTTGAAGCAAAAATATTTTTTGAACATGTACTATGTGCCCAAAGCATTCACTCAATGTCATTAGCTCATTTTTGGCGGAAGTGGCGTTTAGCAGCTTTTGCATCTGAACTCTTCATATACAGTATATACAGAACTCTTCATATACAGTATATATAGAACTCTTCATATACATTATATATATATATATATATATATATATATATATATATATATATATATATATATATATATATATATATATACTGTATATATATGGCAATGCAGTAGGTAGTGCTGTTGCCTCACAGCAAGAAGGTCGCTGGTTCGAACCTCGGCTGGGTCAGTTGGCGTTTCTGTGTGGAGTTTGCATGTTCTCCCTGCGTTTGCGTGGGTTTCCTCCGGGTGCTCCAGTTTCCCCCACAGTCCAAAGACATGCAGTACAGGTGAATTGGGTAAGCTAAATTGTCCGTAGTGTATGGGTGTGAATGGGTGTGTATGGATGTTTCCCAGGGATGGGTTGTGGCTGGAAGGGCATCCGATGCGTAAAATCGTGCTGAATAAATTGGCGGTTCATTCCGCTGTGGCGACACCGGATTATTAGGGGGGGACTAAACCGATAAGAAAATGAATCCATGAATGATATATATATATATATATTAGGGGTGTAACGGTTCACAAAAATCACGGTTCGGTTCGATACGACACAGTGGTGTCACGGTTCGGTATGTTTTCGATACAGCAAAAAAAAAAAAAAAAAAAAAAAAAAAAAGGAAAAAAGCCAGAGGATTTTGTGATTGAAATCTTTTTATTGTATGAAAACTAACATCATAAAAGCATGATCTCTCTTCTTTTCTTTTTTTTACTTTGAACTAGGGATGTCAGTTTCTACAAAATCCAGTGATCAATGATCATTTAAATTAACGACCAATTAATCTATTAATCGCTCATTCTTATAAACGATCCGTTTAAATCTAGGCTACCAGCCTGTGTTGAGGCTACTGAAGAATGAGCTGAATATGCAATGCATTATGATTCTTGCTTAATCGTCACAACGAAAAAATCCCAAACTAGGCTACAGGCTGAGTAGCCACTTCAGAGGTGAATGCGGCACACGCTTCTGTTAAAGCTTCCGTGAAGAACGAAAGCGAAAGCAACTACTAAACACTGTTATGCCATAAAATTATTTCATTTTTAACAATCAATTAAATTACACAGCGGTTTTATATCAAAAGTTTATAGTAATATAAAATATACTACATTTTGATGGTAAAATAATGATTTAAAGGACGGCTGTTATTTCTTTCAGCTTTCAAACATTAAATAACTAATGCATCAAGTGAAATAAAAACGAATATGAAACAACACATAGCAGGATTTAAAGCATATAAAGGACTATTATATTTAGCAAAATGCTGCTCTTTTTATCTTTGTATTTTTTTTTATCATTTTATTTTTGTTATTTTTAATATTTCTTTGTCTTCATAATTAAAGCTAATCGACAAATTCCTGCTTGACATTTTAGAAAATATTTTGCGTAGCTACCCAGTATATATTAAAGATCACCGAGAACAAAAAAACAAACACAAAAACATGTTACATGGCCCCATAAATGTCCAACTTATATTTAACTGAATCGTATAAATTATGAAAATTGCTAATTTTATTTTTATAAAACATTTGTTATTTTTTTTGAGTAAAAACAATATCGACATTTAAGAATAACTTTATTAATTCACTCATTCCTTTGACTTGTTTATTGGCGCATATATAGGCTATAATTTAAATCAAACAACAGTAAATTGGACCTCTACAATGCCACTAAGCTTTCAAACAAAAGTCCAAAAAATTAAAGAAAGATTGGACTTTATCCGGTGACGGCCGACACTGAGCTCAGTAAATGTTTTTGATAAGTTATTAATAATCTGTTCAATAATTCGTTAAAGCCAAAATGAATGGTAATTTAATATAGGCTATTTAAAATATATATATATAATAAATATAGGCCTAACATATTTTTAAATAAAATAAAATAGGCTATTTTCTGAAAAATGCCCCTGTCTGTGTTTATCATTCCATCGAATTAATTTGATCGCAACACCTGTTATTCCAGAACAGAACATTTGAGCTGGTTTCAGTTCTTTTCATTTTCTTTTTTCTGTAGATTCATTTTTACAAATTATTTTATTTCATTTGTTTGTTAATTAAATGTTGTTATTTAGCCTATTTGTTATACAACAAAGTTGCAAATTAATTTGCTACAAGATGTGGCTGTGTAGTGCGCTTATCCAGAGCGCGTGAACTGCTGCTGAGAGAGAGAGAGAGCGCAATGGAAATAGGCTATTTAAATTTTCGCATGCTGATTTATGTGAAATTGCGAATACATGACTAATCGCATTGCAATTTTAAAAATGATTGTATTTTTTCCTTTAGGAGGGAAAGTCGATTTCAATTCATGCTAAAGACATGTGGTGCTGAAGTCTGAAAGTGCCGGTCATGTTGATGTGAACAGCTGAAGCTGTCAAATTATTTTTAGTTTATTTATTATTAATGATGATGATTAAAAATAATAATGCTATTCATTTTATTCAATAATGTAATTAAAACATGTAATATATCTACATTAATGCGAAACAAGCTAAATATCACCTTTAAAGTCGCCATACTGTAGATCTCAGCTCTCTGCAATATCTTTGACTATATCCTCCTCAATACATGATATTGCAGGACAGGCTTAAAACAAAATTCGCAGCACTGAACATGTTCCCAGACTGAAAGTGATTGATGATGAGAAAACTCAGAAACCTGTGAAAACGGAGATGTTCACCGCATATAGCCGTGACGAGCGATTTTTTTTTAAATGAAAGCATAGTTGTGCCAGTCTGTCAAGATTGCTTGAAACACCTTAATATTTTAGAGTAAATAGTTAAAGTTTGCATCACCAATAATTGATCTTACCCACGCGTGACCCACTTATACTTAAATATCATGCGACCTATTTTTTGATTACCTGACTCACGGATTAACGGCAGCACATGGGGATACAACCGGGATCTGCTTGATTTGACCGTCACCTGCCATCTCAGTGGATCTGAAAGCAGGAATAAGCAAAGTGCTCCCAAACGCCAGACCCGTTGTTGGTTATAGGAGGATTACATTAATGTTAGCTACTAGCCATTTTGCTAGCTGTAGTGCAGTCAGTCCGCGGCGCGTTTCCACCCTTTCGCTTTCGTCCGGAACAAACCCTGCATCATCTCAGCGCCCCTCGGTCTTCGCTTTTGTCCGGGACAAACCCCGCATCATCTCAACACCCAGCTCCGCCGGCTTTTTCGGATTGAAAGCGGCATAACTTTCGGTTTGAGCGCCAATTGAGCTTACTCCGACCCTGAGTGCAGTGTGTGCCTGACTGGAGGTGGGCGGGGAAGGCAGATGTTGCCTGTCACATCATGGGATGCCTTGTTGAGCATTGTTCCACTGAAAACATTATATTTGTCTGAATCGTTCGGTTCGTATGCGTACCGAACCGAAAGCCTCGTACCGAACGGTTCGATACGAATACGCGTATCGTTACACCCTTAATATATATATTATATTCATATTAGTGGTGGGCCGTTATCGGCGTTAACGTGCTGCGTTAACACGAGACTCTTATTGTGCGATTAAAAAAAATATCTGCGTTAATCTATTCTCAAAATTGTGTTGGGAGCTGGGTCTATTCTACGCAAGCTATGATGACTTTCAACTTGATATTTTAGTGCAAATGTATACCTGGCCGGTGAGCCGTCTGACAAAAAAGTGCCCTTCAGGGTCTTTCACTTACTTCGAAGACATTGACTACATTTACATGGACATCTGTAATCTAGTTTTTTGTCTATATAGACAATTTTGGGTGACTAACTGCAGTTCGGCAGTTCCACTTTCACTTATGAACATTTCATTCATGCCCCCATGACAAACTGGGGTATTAGACGCAGATAAGGAGTAAAGACTGGTGAGAGTGTTATGGAATTTAATAATGCACGCCAAATGGAAAGAAAAAAAACTTCCGCATTTGCGTGTGTGTGTGTGTGTGTGTGTGTGTGTGTGTGTGTGTGTGTGTGTGTGTGTGTGTACGTGTTTTTGTGACAAGTACATCTTATTGAACATCATTTATTTTCATCACCAATTATCATAGTAGAACAGTTTCTCAAGCAGTTTGTGATGCATTTTGGAAACAGGAGATGAGCCCCTGGTCTAATGCACCACCTGGCTTGAGAAACCCGTTCTCAAAGACTTACTTTTAGTTGTTATTTGGGTATTATATTACATATAATATATTACATTGGGTAGCATATTACATATTCTGAATGCCTTCGGCAGAATTCAAATGAACCATTTTAATGTAGATTAATCTAGATTAATTCCAAGATTACAGTGAGATTAATCTAATCTATGCCCACCTATAATATATTTACAAATTTAAAATGTAAATATGTTACAATTAAAATGAATGAACACTAATCAGAAAAGTGACGTAATTAAAGATTAAGAAAATGAGAGTGTAAATAAAAAAAACATAAAATAAATGAGAATACCAATTTTGAGTTTATGTTGACTTTAGGTGCTATCTTTGTAGGCAGCTTACTATGTTTCACAACGAAGCCTTTGTGCTCATTCATTCTCCTCTTCCCCCTGTCTGAGGAAGAGGAGTTGACCGTGATGATGAGGTTCAAGTTTGGCTAAGAACGGTTCCAGAAAGCAGATAAAACAAAAACAAAAGGCAAAAAATAAAATAAACAAGTAAGTAACAGGGTGAGAACGTGGTAAGATCTGAAAATGTGGTAAAAATCAGGCAGTGGCGAGGGCTTTACTTTTTCTGGATTGCTTTTGAAAACACTGTTGGTTGAGTTTAGGGAAGGGGTGTGCGGGGGCATCGGTCAGTCAGTCAGTCAGTCAGTCAGTCAGTCAGTCAGTCAGTCAGTTGACAGCGGCCTCTGGTGGAATTATGTGAGAAGAGCAGGCGTGAATGGCACTCGCAAGAGAAATTTGAGATCTCAAAAATCCTACACAGCGGCCTCTGGTGAATTTGCGAAAACAAAAACTGCAAAAAGAATTATCTCCTGGGAAATTAATTTCACAATCTCCAGAAATGTATATAGGGGTACATATCAATAATGAGCCTGGGGCGCAACAAGATTTGACCCAAAAATTTGATTCTTATTTTTAATGAACCCCCGGTTGAGAAACACTGCTGTTTTAAAGTACATATAAGAATCTCTGATGTTATTTCAATGTGGATAAAGTTTTATAATTTGCTAAATGACTACTTTCTCAGAAGATAAAGATGTTTTTGTGATGTCCTAAAAGAACAATTCTAGGTTACAGATTTATTTTTCACTTTAAAAACCATGTTTTAATGTAAAGATTCATTCAAAGCTAATAAAGAAACCCTTTTTCGGATCCAAACATCTTTTCTTTGAAACCACGAATCGCTCACAATGAAATCATCAACATGAGTTGAGAAAGAAAATCTGATGTCATGTCGACTTTTAACACAGATCCGATTTCATATGTACATAAATCAGTATAAACACAAAACCTTCTGCGGAGTTCAGCCGCCCTTTGGGTCTGATTATGAGCATGACTCATATCACACAGAGCGTCTTCCAGCAACTGGTTAGTGTTAGTTAAAGAAACGGAGCATGCTTTAACTGACCCGTATGACTCAGTGTGCTGGTTTTCCGAGGCTGGAGGCCAGACAGAGGTTAGCATGGAGTTAATTACACACCACAGAAATACCAAACAGCCTATAAAACACCCAGAAGTGAAGCAAAGACTATAGAGAGAGGCTTCGGAAAAGAACATTCAAAGGTCAAACCCTCAAAGCTGAGACTTGTTACCTTTCTGATGGTCTCTCCATAGTGAAGATACAAGTAGTTCAATTATACCCCTTTTTACTAAATGTAAAATAAGTCTCTGATGTCCTTATAGTGTGTATGTGTGTGTGATGTTTCAGCTCAAAAAACCCCACAAATAATGTTTTAAACTCTTTAAAACTGCACCTTTTAGGCTTCGATTGATTCAAATTGTGCGTTCATTGATCGCTTTAAATTCAAATGAGATTGTGCTCTTTTTGAAAGAGGGCGGAGCTATAAATGCCTATGTGTCAGCATAGTGGCAGATTTAAAACTCGGACAGCATTCAAAACGGCGGACAGCTGCTTGTCACTCAGGATTGTTTATGCTAATGAGGGAGAGATGGTCACTAATGGGCAGGGCTTTCCCCATTTGATGACATGTAAAAAAGGAGAATGTCAATCAAAGTGTTTCTGTTTTTACCAAGTGTGGTAATGGTAATTTTTACCATTAGAAGCTGGTTATGTTTACACACTGTTGCCACACAATTGTGTTTAAACATTAGACTGTAAAAAATACAGACGCAGTATCTGTGACATCACCCATAGGTTTCTGAAGAGCGCAAATGAAGCTACAAGTAGGCGTGGCCAACCGGCGCCATTTTGTTCACGCATCATCACTCCAACCAGACGTGTCCAAAAAAGGGTAAAGAGGCAGAGCATGAGCAGAGCTACAGACGCGTGCTAGCATTTAGCTTAGACAGCCTTTTCTTTGGGAGAAACGCTTAAAGGTGCAGTATGTAAGTTTGACACCCAGTGGTTGAACTAGGTATTGCAGTCCTGGATCAAAATAGACGCAAACGCGGGATGCCAGATTGAGTATAGGAGCGAGTGATTTAAAACTGTCTTCTAAATAAAAGCAACGACACGCAACAGAGGGAATATTTTTCATATTAAAAGTAGTTTTGGTTCTAACCAACACCTCGAATTGATATATATGAAATGGCTTCTATTTCTCACAGCTCAACATGTGAAACCTATGACAGTGATCACCTCAGGTAAATCTTGGGTGCTTTATTCAATGCTAAATGCTAACAATGTGAGTTTGAATAGATTCTAAACCTTATCGTTTCATGAGTGAGTGCTTATTCTGTGCTTCTGAATGGCTGTATTTACATTTCTGCCGTGTTTCGTCTGGTGCAAACAGCCAAACTGCTCATTACTGTGTATCTCGTCACAAAGCATGTTATTAGGACACAGGGTTACAATGTAACCTGCTCACCTAATGTTTACATTCACAATATTTATATCATTTGCTAATTAATAACCTCATGTGGAACTGAATCTGTCTCATTTCGATGTCTGATACTGTCCATTTTGCTCACGGACGCATGCTTTCAGAGCCTTTCTGAATGAATGAATGAATGAATGAAATACGCTGTTTTCCAACAAGGCAACCCGGAGTGCTGAAATGTAATTGGCTAAACTGGCATTGTCCAGGTTGAATTTACCTAAACAAAGACAGCGTTCCGGCACGGAAAAACCATTTTCAAAGCAGAATATCTGACTTCAGCATTGTTTTTCAGTTAAACAAGTATGTTCACTTGGGATGTTTCTTAAATATCTGCAAACATATTATGGTATTTTTATGCTTTAGAAGAGTCAAAACCTTACATACAGCACCTTTAATACTTTATTAACTGCGACTCGCTTGTGTTCTGACCAAATGTGCTTGGTTGTATACTATATCAATAAAATGTTTAGACTTTTAAAACACTGTTGTAATACATTGAGCCACTAAACATTGTTCTAATGACGTTTTTCTACAGGGGGAAAATGCGAATTACATCCATATACTTTATATATAGTCTGTGTTAGTAAATGCAAGGCTGTTTATAAAGTCCAGGCATAACACCGTATGACAACGCTTCAGATGACTGTTCTAGAGTCTACAGCTAATCAATCTGTCAGATTCTGGAGTGCATTACTGGTCTAAAGAAAAATATAAATGATAAATGATCTTAAATAAAACAAATGCATTTAAAGAGATGGTATATAAGTATATAATTTCACTCACCTGGGAAATGGAGGCAACTTGAATGGTTTGTGAGCACAATTAATTGCACACAGCATGCCATATTATCTGATAATTGTAGTAAATAATTCCAAAAAGCAACTGACTGTGTAAAGAAACATTAAACAAAACAAAAATATGATGTATATGCCGAGTTCAGCAGCTAATCAGCAGGAATCAGCTGAGGTGACATGACTGTGACCAACGAGACCTAGCTGTCACTCAAGTGGCCACGCCCTTAATTATGCAGACTTAATATAACTTATTAATAACAAAATAGATGAGTTATAAAAAAATTGACCCTTAACAGTTGTCATGAATGGTAATATTAGCTATATGCACCAAAACCATCTTTTGTACCAGCCTGTAAACATGTTTTTATCAGCTGTAAAATTGGCTAATTTACCATTGCAGTCAGTGAACATCTGGAGTTCCTGGAGCCAGCCCCCAAAGGCGAGTCGATGAATTGCAGTTTCAGTTACAAGTCGGCGATATTGTGTTCCCGGGTTTGTAAGAAATAGGAAAAAATTATCACTTATACCCCAAACAATTAATTTTTTTAATTCCTCCTCTCTCAGTTCATGGCTAGTAGACTGGATATTTATATAGAGTAGGGGTTCCATGTTTTTCATATATATATATACAGTTGAAGTCAGAATTATTAGCCCCCCTGAATTTTCCCCCAATTTCTGTTTAACGTAGAGAAGATTTTCTCACCACATTTCTAATCATAATAGTTTTAATAACTCATTTCTAATAACTGATTTATTTTATTTTTGTCATGATGACAGTAAATAATATTTGACTAGATATTTTTCAAGACACTTCTGTACAGCTTAAAGTGACATTTAAAGGCTTAACTAGGTTAATTAGGCTAACTAGGCAGGTTAGGGTAATTAGGCAAGTTATTGTATAATGATGGTTTGTTCTGTAGACTACTGAAAAAAAATTAGCTTAAAGGGGCTAATAATTTTGTCCTTAAAATGGTTTTTAAAAAATTAAAAACTGCTTTTATTCTAGCCGAAATAAAACAAATAAGACTTTCTCCAGAAGAAGAAATATTATTAGACATACTGTGAAAATTTCCTTGTTCTGTTAAACATCATTTGGGAAATATTCAAAAAAGAAAAAAAATTCAAAGGGGGGCTAATAATTGTGATTTCAACTGTATATATATATATATATATATATATATATATATATATATATATATATATATATATATATATATATATATATATATATATATATATATATATATGCCAAATGTGAAATGTCAGAAGTCTCTGTGAGTGTATGCTGTAAATGAAATTTCCCTATGGGGACAAATAAAGTGAAAACTAACTAACTAACTAACTAACTTCTTGCTGTGAGGCGACAGTGTTAACCACTGAGCCACCATGCCACCAGAATGACACATGATTTTCATTTTTTTTTTCTATCTTGTCAGTCAGGACTTGGGTTATTGTTCTGCCGTGCAAGTTTATCAGCAGCACTACCGGCACGTTAAAAAGCATCCAGTTATTACAAAGCGCTTTTAAAATCCTCAGGCAGCAGAAATAATGACTTTTTTTTTCTTTTTTGGCGCCGGGCTTCCATTTTTCATGCTGCCGTCACAGCCAATGATTTGATTTGGAAGCAGACTCCTCATTTGCATATGGCCTAAATATAGTCGGAGGATGTCTAAGCAAACAAAGCATGATTTATTTACATTTCTGATATTCTCATGTACAAAATCACTAAATCAGACATGAATATATATAAATGTATACAAAACAAATGCTGGGTTGTTTTAACTCAATGTTGGGTTAGGGTCTATAATTAAACCCATGTTAGGTTACAACAAGCTTTGGAGTATAGTAAGGTTTCGAGCACAAGGCAGCTACCTACACTGCAAATAATGCTGTGCTGCACACAAGCGAAAACATAAAGGAATTAAGTTAACATTATGTTTCACAAATTTAAGTAAATTGAACATAAAACAATAAACTTTTGCAAAAAAAAACAAACTCCAGAATTGTGTTTTTTCAGCTCATTTTAAATAGTCAGTTTGAAGAAACAGCAAACATAATTTTTTGAGTGTATTAAGGGAGAATTCAAACCATCACTGGACCTCAAAAGTGGCTGATTTTGAGACATAGAAACAGAAAAATATTTGTTCTTCTGCAAATATATTTATGATAAGATATTTGATGTTGGCGACACGGTGGCTAAGTGGTTAGCACTGTCACCTCACAGCAAGAAGGTTGCTGATTCGAATCCCGGCAGGGTCAGTTGGCATCTCAGTGTGGAGTTTGCATGTTTTCCCCGTGGTGGCGTGGGTTTTCTCCGGGTGCTCCGGTTTCCCCCACAGTCCAAACACATGCACTATAGGTGAATTGAATCAACTAAATTGGCCATAGTGTATGAGTGTGAATGAGAGTGTATGGGTGTTTCCCAGTACTGGGTTGGAGCTGGAAGGGCGTCTGCTGCGTAAAACATATGCTGGATCAGTTGGCGATTCATTTCGCTGTGGCAACCTCTGAAATAGAGACTAAGCCAAAGGAAAATTAATAAATATTTATATTATAATCATATTATTAAACTTTATTATATTAAAACCACACAAAAAAGTCTATAAAGTCTACAAATCAGACCCCCTAGTGTTTCTCAATTCTGCGATTGCTGAATCCAACCCAAAATCAACAAAAAGCTCTAACTAGGGCTAACTCTGGGGAGTGAAATCTGAAAGAAAGTAAGATTGTGGATAAAAATAAGAGTTATACAACCTTCCTTAATCCCTACTGTTTTAGAAGCTTTATTTTTATGATTTGTGTCATTGTGTCAGCTTGCACACCCAACATAGTAGGCTACCTAATATGGTAAACAAGATATCTATCTATCTATCTATCTATCTATCTATCTATCTATCTATCTATCTATCTATCTATCTATCTATCTATCTATCTATCTATCTATCTATATCTATATATATATATAAATATATATATATATATATATATATATATATATATATATATATATATATATATATTAGTGGTGGGCCGTTATCGGCGTTAATTTGTTGCGTTAATGGGAGACTCTTAATGGGCGATAAAAAAATATCGCCGTTAATCTATTCTCAAAGTTGGGTTGGAAGCTGGGTCTATTCTACGCAAGCTATGATGATTTTCACCTTGATATTTTAGCGAGGATTTATACCTGGCCAAATTGCACTGTAGGTGGCGAGAACGAGTCTTCGAACCTGTGTCTATTCCTACTGTGAAATTACCACATCAAACGTGAATCTGATTAATGTTAGCTCCACATCTAACTATCAGGCACCTGTAGAGTTTATGCGTTCAAGTAAAACATATACAGATAAAATGGAGCGGGTGCTTTTAAAAATGAATGATGGTGAATAAAAGTCAAACCGTTGAGGCGTCTGACAAAAAAGTGCCCTTCTGAATCAAATCAGCAGGATGCCCTTCTGGATCTTTCACTTACTTCGAAGACACTACTGACTAGGCTTACATGGATATCTGTAGTCTAGTTATTTGCCTTAATAGACAATAATATAATGAAGGTGTTTACGTGAAGTGCTTTCATGTAAGAGTTTCCTGTAATTTTGGGTGACTTTAACTGCAGTTCAACAGTTTCACTTTTACTCACGAACATTTCAATCATGCCCCCGTGACAAACTGGGGTATTGGACGCAAATAAGGAGTAAAGACTGGTGAGAGTGTTGTGGAGTTTAATAATGCTCACTGAATGGAAAGAAAAAAACTTCCGCATTTTGCGTCACCAATTATCATAGTAGAACAGTTTCTCAAGCAGTTTGTGATGCATTTTGGAAACAGAAGATGAGCCCCTGGTCTAATGCGCCACCAGCTTAAGAAACCCGTTCTCAAAGACTTACTTTTAGTCATTATTTGGATAGCACACATATTCTGAATACCTTCGGCAGAATTTAAGTGAGCCATTTTAATCTAGAATAATTCCAAGATTACAGTGAGATTAATCTAGATTAAAATTTAATTATTTATGCCCACCTAAAATATATATATATATATATATATATATATATATATATATATATATATATATATATATATATATATATATATATATATATATAAAATTTTAATCATAAAATTGTCCGCAAATTTCTGGAAATTACCACCACAAAATCAGTCATTTTTATCGCAATAAAAAAATATCACAAAAAAATTGTGAAAAACTAGGGGATCTGATAAATAAAAGAAGTCTAAAAAAACTTTCAGTATTTACATTAATTTTTAACTTTTCAGATAAAAAAAAACTCCATTTCTCTCATCGTGTGTGTATCATCCTCATCCTGTATTTTTCCATTATGCTTGTGAAATGTAATATGGGACTGAGTTCGGCACCAAGGTTACATGCTTAATAAAGCAAATATAAAATTGATAAAAACAGAGAAGAAAAGGCAACACAATCAGAACATCCTTCACACCGAGAGCACTTAAAATGCAACCAACATAGGCAGCTCACTATGTTTTAGAAAAGAGCCTCGGTGTGTGTGTGTGTGCGTTTGTGTCTAGTGCCAGTCATATGTTTTGCATCTTTACGTAATGGATCTCCCGGTATATGAGATCCCAATTGAAAGAAAGCGAATGCAAATTAGACATGACTGTTATACAATAGGCAGCATTCCAAGATAAAGCGGAAAACGAGAGGGAATAATTAGATTTTTTTTTTTTTGCCGAAATCAAGCTCTGAGGCATTCAAGACAGTTTATTCCGCTCACTAATGGGTCACGGACCCGCAAGGCCATGGATTTCAGACAGGATAAACATTTTACATGGAAGAAAAATGAAGTAGTGTTTGATTATTTTGAACCGATATGCTGGAAGCCATAACTCGCTACTGTAATTCTGCAGAACGTCACAAAGCCTTCGAACGTTTCAGTTTTCCCACAAATCAGACCATAGCACACACACACAAGCTCTACTGTCTCTCAAGACGTTTTACACAAGAAATCCTGGTCCAGGATAAATCCATCTGTGGCTAGAAACACCGTCAGAGCTCTGATTTAAACCTTTATTAAATCCAAAACACACATTCAAGCGCTTCCCTCCTCAAACCAGCTGCCTTGCCACTAAAACGCTCATAAATGCTTTAAAACGCACTATGAAATCTGTTATAGGTGGGATTAAGCACTTTAAAATGAACGATCGGTGCTTAAATGTTCTTTATTTGAAGGGTTTGCTGATTTAGAGGCTTCTCACTGGTGTTTAAAGTAAGTTGAAATACAGTATAATTAGCAGGATTTACACAAACTGACAATAAATGATCTGTTAATTCTGTTAATTACAATCTAGTTGCTTGGTCAAACTATTTATTTAAAATGAACTGAAACAAAGACAATTATTGAGATTTTTTTTTGGGACGACTTAATTGTTTTATGTGTTAAATCCACATAAACTTGTTGAGTTAACTTGATCGATTTGTGTAGGGACAACATGATTGAATTGTGTGGAGCCCTGGATGTTTTACAGTGCAGAGCATGGATGTACAATAGCCTGAGGTTTTTGGAAATTAGCAAGGTCTGGTGTGTATATAGACCATTTTGAGGGATGTAAACAACAACAGTAGCCCTGATGCATTCCTGTTTTACATTTTTAATTACCATAGCTTACGATAGTCGGTCCACATATTGATAAATAATGTTATGACAGCTGTTTTAATGGTATGATTGTATCGCTTGTTACAGTTTATAGGCTAGACATCACCACAATAAAATGGTCTATATACTGTAGTTATACAGTTATAATAATATCTGGTGCATGAATAATGAATAACAATGTGTGCTCTAGTCTATAGCATGATAGCGGGAGATTATGCAAAGCCTTTGTTGAGTATTGTGATAATGATATTTCTTCTGATATAATATTTACCTGGAGAAATGCTATTTTTATTAGTATTTTATTCCCATTTTTATTTTATTTACTTATTAATGATCATATTAAATACAAATGTTTTTCTTTATAAGGTGCAAACATGACTTTAAAGCACTACAAATGACTGAAAACCTTAGCAGATATTCCGATTCTGATATTTTAATGGATATATTCGACAATAGTATTTATTTTCAGCTCTAGCTTCACCTTTAAGCTGCGGTCACACTGGACTTTTCTCCCCATATACTTCTATTCATACACACGCAAATGCGTTAGACCGGAAACGCAAGGTCATGCGTCGAGTTTCGCAGGTCGCTGTGGTGCAAAGTTCAAGCTTGGTGCACTCTGACCTGCGAAATCGAATCACTTGACTGCGTGAGACGAATCGAGGATCAAAACATGACCTCTCTGAACAGAAATTTAAAACATGGACCAATCGCTCGCTTTTTTTAATGTTTAATACCGCCCCTTTTCGCAGCGCTGTACGACAGAATTTAGCAAGCTCAAACTCTAGTGTGACCGCAGCTTTAGGCTGGTCTTATATAAATACATAATCAATAGCAGAAAGAAAATACTGAGGAGGCGGGTGAAAAGATAGTAACGCCCCATCTGATTGGTCAAATTTGGATAAATAACCTATGTATGTGACAAACAAATGCTTGGCACATTAAATTAATGTAATTTAATTGCTACTCTTAATTGGATACTGCATATACTATTATGATAATAACTATATTTTTTCAATACATTGTGAAGCCCTTTTAATGGTTAATTAATTTAACAAGACTCTGTAAATGATTAGCAGTTTACCTGCTTTCATTTCTGTTGTGTTGACAGAAGTGTTGTATTGGGGTCATTATGCTGCTGTTTACGGTTTCTAACATTTTTTTAAAATATCTTCTTTTTTCAAAAATATCTTTCAAAAAATGGGAACGTATAAAGATTTGGAACCATTTGAAGGTGAGAAAATACTGAGTAAATCGTCATTTTTGGGTGAACTGTCCTTTTAAGAAAAAAAAAAAAAGAGTCACAATTTATGATGAATTTATTTAGCAACATAATTCAAAAAGCATTGCTAAAAATAGTAAAAAAAAAAATATATATATATTCTTTTTTTTTTTTTTTGCAGTTCTGTCTGGTTCTTGAAACTGATTGGTTAATAGCCATGCGATATTCTGCAAATAACAGCAATCGTCCAGCCCCTTAACCCTTTATCCTTGTGTATTACTCCGCCCCCATACAGCAACAAGCAGAGGACACTCTACAGTTTGACAAATATTGCTGCTGTTGGACAACATAATGTACTTTTGAGGCTTTTTTAGTCAAGAATGTAGCTGCAGTTTATTTATAGACATTGTCTATTTTTAAATATTTATAATTTTGGAAAGACAGCGCATCGGCGGCCATTAGCCTGTCTTTGAGCAAAGACGGTTGACGATGTTCATCCACAAGATGGCGACGGAGACACATAATAAGCCGTAAGAGAAATTAATTGTAATTTTAAACTACAGCTGAACAAATCATTATTAAACAGGTAAATGACCTTCTAAGTCGATCTCTCTCTTTTGTATGTTGTAGTGCTGTATTTATACAATAGAAATATTGTGATCTCCTGATTGCAACAGAGAAATACTGGGAAATGTCTCTAGACCAATGACATTTTATGCCGTTCAGCCTTATAATCTTAAAATGTGATCAAAATCACCTGTTTTGTCATCACTTTAGGTATTATGCTAGAGAATCATTCAAACACTAGCTCTAAAGTGACGTTGGTGAATTAGTAACGGCTTCTGCTGTTCTGACGGTCAGCTGCAGATGTGAATAATTGGCGGAAGAAAGTAGTTTGTCTTAAAAAAAGGGGTTTGAGACTCTCCATGTTTGATTTTCTTTTTTAATACACACGATTATGCCGATGAACTGTTGTATAAATGCAATATCACACTTGTAACAGTGTGAATAGGTCTGTTTGGAAAGAATTCATAGTTTTATATTACGTTATCGACTATTGCGATATCGATGCTGAAACGATATATTGTGCAGCCCCATATATATATATATATATATATATAATGTTGCTAAATAAATTCATATAACTGATTGAATTAGCTCTGCCATGTTGCCAGATCTAGCTATTATAAGCATTGAATTATTACTCTACATTTTTATCATTTATAGAACATCAAATTTTATTTTTGAACATAAACAAATGATGCGCAATATAGATATCACCATAGCATTTGCCATCATTTTAATTGCTGGCTGCTGAATTTTAGGCTTAATTACAGCACGCCTGAATGCTTGCTCTTTACCGCAGTGACCAGTGTCACACGACGCCGCAAGCTAAAATCAAAGTGTTTTGACACAGCGTTTATTCGGCCTCTAATAGCTGGATGACCACACGCCCTGTTTGTGTTTTCTGTGCGTTTATGTGCCATCGACTGGAAGGATTTCCTGAAGCAAGCGCTGTAATCCTAACATTAATGATCGCTTCACAGCTCCACTCCCAGGAGCTTTCAGGACTAATTTAGACACACTCTTAACCCAAATTCAGGCTTTATTTACTGATAACGAGGAGGACTGGGCCATATAGGGAGCTATAATCATTGTATTGCTTGGATATTAAAGATATATGTGGGTCAACGATGAAAAGGGCGGTTTATTTAAGCTTTAAATAAAAAATAAATAAATATCAGACATATTTGCCTCATAGCAAGAAGGTCGCTGGTTTGAGACCCGGCTGGGTCAAGTGGCATTTCTGTGTGAAGTTTGCATGTTCTCACCATGTTGGTATGGGTTTCCTCTGGGTGCTCCAGTTTTTCCACCACAAGTCCAAAGACATGCACTATAGGGGAATTATATACACTAAATTGGCCGTAGTGTATGAGTGGGTGTGTGAATATGAGCGTATGGATGTTTTCCAGTACTGGGATGCAGTTGGAAGGGCATCCGCTGCGTAAAACATATACTGGAATAGTTGGCGGTTCATTCCACTGTGGCAACCCCTGATGAATAAAGGGACTAAACCAAAGGAAAATGAATGAATTACTAAACATTCAGAAAGCATACAGTATGACAACAGCAGTGCGTCAACCATCCAGCTGTTCACTGAGTCACATCACCCACCTAGAAGGCAGTATTTATAAAGCACAATGCAGCATACGCTCATTAGCACAGATCTCAGTGTGTGTGCGTGTGTGTGAATTGTAATCACTTGTGGATTACAAATTACAAGACAAAATTTGTCAGTAATATAATCTCTTAGTTTACAAATTTACAGTAATATAATCCTACTTTTGGATTACATGTAGATTACTTTTCATCTAAAAAGCACTAAAGTTGTCCCCTTACTGCTCAAAAACATGAAGAATTAACGAATTTATGAAAAATATACAGCCATTCTTCTTAAATGAATCAATGAATTGTGAACATCTTACTGCCATTGTGCAAATTAATATTCATGTAATCCATCAAAAAAGTAACTGTGGTCCGATCACAGGTATTTTAGAACTGAGTTTACTCCGATCACAAGTACTTGATTTTTGAAATCAGATTATATAATCCAGATTACGTGTAATCCATTACCTCCCAGCATTCTCTCTCTGTGTGTGTGTGTGTGGGTGTGTGTGGGTGTGGGTGTGTTTGACTTCATTATTCATTCATTCAATAATTTCCTTTTCGGCTTAGTTCCCTTTATTAATCTGGGGTCGCCACAGTGGAATGAACTACCAATTTATCCAGCATATGTTTTACGCAGCGGATGCCGCGACCTTCTTGCTGTGAGGCGACAGCACAACCTACTGCGCCACTGCGTTGCCCTTGACTTCATTATCTAATTATATTCAATTATGTAATTCATAAAGTGACTGTAGTCTGATTATGAGTATTACTCTGGTTACAAGTACTTGATTTTTGAAATCTGGTTCCGTAATCCAGATTGCATATACATCTATTACTACCCAGCGCACTCTTCTCTCTCTCTCTCTCTGTCTGTGACTTTATAATCTAATATTCATCTATGTAATCCATAAAGTAACTGTAGTCCGATTACAGTAGTTTAAAGTAGTTTATTCAGATTACAAGTACTTGATAGATAAAATATAGATATAATCTGATTTTTTTAATCAGATTACATAATATAGATTACATTTAATCCATTACTTTCCAGCACTCTCTCTCTCTCTCTCTCTCTCTGTGTGTGCGTGTGTGTGTGTGTGTGTGTGTGTGTGTGTGTGTGTGTGTGCGTGCGTGCGTGTGTGTGTGTGTGTGTGCGTGCGTGCGTGCGTGCGTGCGTGCGTGCGTGCGTGTTTGACTTCATAATCTAATAATATTCAATTATGTAATACATAAAATAACTAGTCCGATTACTCTGATTACAAGTACTTGATTTTTGAAATCAGATTACATAATCCAGATTACACATAATCTATTACTACCCAGCTCTTATGTGTGTGTGTGTGCGTGCGTGCGTGCGTGTGTGTGTGTTAATCCACCAAAAAAGTAACTTTGGTCTGATCACAAGTATTTTAAAAATTAGTTTACTATGTATTATGTATGGGATGATTTTAGTATCAATATTATTTGCAAATACACGCTCTGTCATCCACGCGCTCTGTTCATTTTGTATATGCAGTTGTACATCTAAAAACGAATGGCTTTCAACCGGAGTCTGTGAATTTAAGATTTGCGCAAACATAAACATGTTCGTGAAAACAAATATTATGTTTAACATTCATACATCTTAATTTACGTGCACGAAAAGGAAGTTTTGCATTTGCGGATCAGGTGACGCGCGTGTGAGAATTTACTTTTTGTTCACATTTATACAGCCGGCTTCGTTTGAATTTTGAGACTTTCTTTTCGCGGTTTTTAAGCTTTTCAGAAATCAAACGCAAACAACTTTACATGAAAAAGCCACAACGTTCTTATGCAATGTGTACACATCTACCTACCAATTTGAGAATTATACAATCCTGCGTTACCACACTTGTGTCTGAAAAGGACCGATTTACATAAATGTGCAGCATTTTGCAAAAGCAGAGTTGTATTTGTGAATACACATTCTCTCTTTTGTGTACGTGAATCATAAGTTGCGCATGGGTGGATCAGGTGACGCTCATTTGAATTTTGAGACTGATTTTACGCAGCTGGGTTTGCAAATCCACACGCGCGCAACTTTCGATTCACGCGCAAATGTACTAATGCAATTTAACCAGTGACCACTAGAGGGCGATCTCAGCATTACAGAGCAGGCCACGTCCATGGTTATTTATCACGTTTATAACCTAACGACCTGTAAAAGCCAGCAAAGTCACAAAAGTGGTTATCGGGACACATCAGCTGGAGGAATGGCTGTATATAGGTATTCTGACAGTCTATGCCTGTGTGAGGTCAACGTTTAACCACTGGAAAATCAAATCTCCTTGCAGGCGCACATTTTTACATTCAGTATAGGGTAACATGGGGCTTCCATTGTTTTGGGTCTGCGATTGATAGAATATTTTGAAGAAAGGTTATGAATACTTCACCCTAAGGGAACATTTCTGCCTATAGCGATACATGTAGGAAATTTTTTTTTTTTTTGGTAAATTTCTTTTATTTTAATATAGGCATGCAAACACACTGTGTTGTGTTATTCTGGCAATAACTTGTTTTACTGTCTGGGATGGGCAAAAATACATTGACATGTATTTTGAAAAAAATAATATATTTTTTTTACATGTATCAAAATAAAAATACAGCAGCCACTAATGTATCAAAATAAAATACTGTGTTTCGAAAATACTACAAAATACTTTTACATGAGTATAAGGTTTCTTCCCCAACCTTCTATCAATAGGCATATTCGATCAATATTAGTGAAGTAAACAGCAACAGCATTTCTCTGAGCAAGTTTAAGTCAGTTTCTCTGCCACCTCATTCACCTACTCCTGTACAAACGTTTGTTTCTCTTTCAGAATAGTATACATTTTGTACAAATTTCATACAGAAAGTACTGTCTTGAAGATGTTTCTTTAATCACTGTAAAAACCATGTAATGCAGATAATGAGTTGGAATATACTATATCTCTTCATTGTGTTTCCATCCATTGTGTGGCCAGTTAAATTACCACATCTCTTAACAGTCTTATTTTAAAAGGGTATTATATGAAGAGGTTATTTAAATTTTTTGTTCACATATTTTTTTAAATAAATCTAATTTTATGCAATTGATTTCTTCAATACCTCAATCAATCTTCAAAATCTTCTTTACTTTACAGTGATTAAAGAAACATCTTCAAGACAGTACTTTCTGTATAAAATTTGTACAAAATGTATACTATTCTGAAAGAGAAACAAACGTTTGTACAGGAGTAGGTGAATGAGGTGGCAGAGAAACTGACTTAAACTTGCTCAGAGAAATGCTGTTGCTGTTTACTTCACTAATATTGATCGAATATGCCTATTGATAGAAGGTTGGGGAAGAAACCTTATACTCATGTAAAAGTATTTTGTAGTATTTTCGAAACACAGTATTTTATTTTGATACATTAGTGGCTGCTGTATTTTTATTTTGATACATGTAAAAAAAATATATTATTTTTTTCAAAATACATGTCAATGTATTTTTGCCCATCCCAGACAGTAAAACAAGTTATTGCCAGAATAACACAACACAGTGTGTTTGCATGCCTATATTAAAATAAAAGAAATTTACCAAAAAAAAAAAAAATTTCCTACATGTATCGCTATGGGCAGAAATGTTCCCTTAGGGTGAAGTATTCATAACCTTTCTTCAAAATATTCTATCAATCGCAGACCCAAAACAATGGAAGCCCCATGTTACCCTATACTGAATGTAAAAATGTGCGCCTGCAAGGAGATTTGATTTTCCAGTGGTTAAACGTTGACCTCACACAGGCATAGACTGTCAGAATACCTATATACAGCCATTCCTCCAGCTGATGTGTCCCGATAACCACTTTTGTGACTTTGCTGGCTTTTACAGGTCGTTAGGTTATAAACGTGATAAATAACCATGGACGTGGCCTGCTCTGTAATGCTGAGATCGCCCTCTAGTGGTCACTGGTTAAATTGCATTAGTACATTTGCGCGTGAATCGAAAGTTGCGCGCGTGTGGATTTGCAAACCCAGCTGCGTAAAATCAGTCTCAAAATTCAAATGAGCGTCACCTGATCCACCCATGCGCAACTTATGATTCACGTACACAAAAGAGAGAATGTGTATTCACAAATACAACTCTGCTTTTGCAAAATGCTGCACATTTATGTAAATCGGTCCTTTTCAGACACAAGTGTGGTAACGCAGGATTGTATAATTCTCAAATTGGTAGGTAGATGTGTACACATTGCATAAGAACGTTGTGGCTTTTTCATGTAAAGTTGTTTGCGTTTGATTTCTGAAAAGCTTAAAAACCGCGAAAAGAAAGTCTCAAAATTCAAACGAAGCCGGCTGTATAAATGTGAACAAAAAGTAAATTCTCACACGCGCGTCACCTGATCCGCAAATGCAAAACTTCCTTTTCGTGCACGTAAATAAAGATGTATGAATGTTAAACATAATATTTGTTTTCACGAACATGTTTATGTTTGCGCAAATCTTAAATTCACAGACTCCGGTTGAAAGCCATTCGTTTTTAGATGTACAACTGCATATACAAAATGAACAGAGCGCGTGGATGACAGAGCGTGTATTTGCAAATAATATTGATACTAAAATCATCCCATAATTATGTAGGGCAACCCAGTGGCGCAGTAGGTAGTGCTGTTGCCTCACAGCAAGAACGTCGCTGGGTCGCAGGTTCGAACCTCGGCTGGGCTGGGTCAGTTGGCGTTTCTGTGTGGAGTTTGCATGTTCTCCCTGGGTTCGCGTGGGTTTCCTCCGGGTGCTCCGGTTTCCCCCACAATCCAAAGACATGCAGTACAGGTGAATTGGGTAAGCTAAATTGTCCATAGTGTATGAGTGTGAATGTGTGTGTGGAAGTTCCCAGAGATGGGTTGCGGCTGGAAGGGCATCCGCTGCGTAAAATCGTGCTGGATAAGTTGGCGGTTCATTCCGCTGTGGCGACCCCGCAAGGGACAAAGCCGACAAGAAAATGAATGAATGAATGAATGAATGTATTATGTAATATTCAATTATGATTACAAGTACTTGATTTTTTAAATCAGATTATATAATCCATATTACTTGTAATCCATTACTTCTCAGCACTCTCTCTCTCTCTCTCTCTCTCTCTCTCTTTTTGTGTGTGTGTACGTGTTTTTGTGACATATCAGGACACAAATCTGTATAATGACATGGGTATGACACAGGTATTACAAAACGCAGGTGAAATATGGGGACATTGGTGACGTCCTCACTTCTCAAAAAGCTTCTAAATCACACAGGATGAGTTTGTTCAGGGAGTAAAGCTGTACACTGTCTCCTGTGATGGTTGGGTTTAGGGGTAGGGTGGGGTGAGGGCAATATCATATACGCTTTGATCTGTAGAAAATGAATGGAAGCCTATGTAATGTACCCACTTTTCACAAAAACAAACATGTGTGTGTGTGTGTGTGTGTGTGTGTGTGTGTGTGTGTGTGTGTGTGTGTGTGTGTGTGTGTGTGTTTGACTTCATTATCTAATAATATTCAATTATGTAATCCATAAAGTATCTGTAGTCTGATTATAAGTATTACTCTGATTAAAAGTACTTGATATTTGAAATCAGATTACATGTAATCCATTACTACCTAGCACTCTCTCTCTCTCTCTCTCTCTCTCTCTCTCTCTCTCTCTCTCTCTCTCTCTCTCTCTCTCTCTCTCTCTCTCTCTCTCTGTGTGTTTGACTTAATCTAATAGTCATCTATGTAATCCATAAAGTAACCGTAGTCCGATTGCGGGTATTTTTAAAAGTAGTTTACTCTGATTACAAGTACTTGATTTTTTAAATCAGATTACATAATATAGATTACATTTAATCCATTACTTCCCAGCACTCTTTCTCTCTCTCTCGCTCTCTCTCTCTTTGTGTTTGACTCAATTATCTAATAATATTAAATAATGTGATCAATAAAGTGACTGTAGTCTGATTACGAGTATTACTCTGATTACAAGTACTTGATTTTTGAAATCAGATTACATCCAGTAATCCATAACTACCTAGCACGTTTTCTCTATCTCTTTGTGTGTGCTTGACCTAATAATCTGATAATAGTCAATTATGTAATCCATAAAAGAACTGTAGTCCAATTACAAGAATTTTAAGAAGTAGTTTACTCTAATTACAAGTACTTGATTTTTGGAATAAGATTATATAATCCAGATTACATGTAATCCAATACTTCCTAGCACACTCTTTCTCTCTCTCTCTCTCTGAAATCAGATTACATCCAGTAATCCATAACTACCTAGCACGTTTTCTCTATCTCTCTGTGTGTGTTTGACTTAATAATCTATTAATAGTCAATTACGTAAACCATAAAACGACTGTAGTCCAATTACGAGTATTTTAAGAAGTAGTTTATTCTGATTACAAGTACTTAATTTTTGAAATCAGATGATATAATCCAGATTACATTTAATCCATTATTTCCAATCACTCTTTCTGTATTTGTGTGTGTGCGTGTGTGTTTGACTTCATTATCTAATAATATTCAATTATGTAATCCATAAAGTAACTGTAGTCTGATTATGAGTATTACTCTGATTACAAGTACTTGATTTTTGAAATCAGATTACATAATCCAGATTACATATAATACATCACTACTTAGCATGCTTTCTCT
>LR812527.1:60745211-60800211 GCA_903798195.1 Danio kyathit
TTAAATCACAGTGAGTTAAATCTAGTTTATTATCTTATAGCTATACTCTACTGTAACATGCTATGTCAGTTAGCATCAGATTATAAATCGACTTTATGATAGAAATTATAGAAAATGACAGACAATGAAAAATGCAATGTTCAGTAAGCTGAATTAGAACTTTTTTTTTGGGGGGGGGGGGTGCTTCTTTGGGGCTAACCCTAGCAATGCCCCTGGTTAGTCCTGTTTTGAATCTGTCACTATGCTGATGCATGGGTGTTTGTAGCTCCGTCATCTTTTGAAAAGAGCACAATCCTATTTGAATTCACAGTAAAGCGACAGTCAGCAAAACGGCACAATTTGGATCAAAGCCTAAATGGGGCAGTTTCAAAGAGATATAAAACATTATTTTTGTGGTATTTTGAGCTGAAACTTCACATACACACTTCTAGGGACATCAGAGCCTTTTACATTCATATATATTTTACATCATGTAAAAAGGGGCATAATAGGTCCCCTTTGACTAGTGTTTTTTCAGTCGAATATAAAGAAAAACATTCCAAAAGACACTTTTAAGTGAAAGAAGGCTTTCTTATGGTGGAGTCATGAACACTCACCATAACTGATCCAAGTGAGGCCTGCAGTTCTTTGGATGTTGTTGTGGGTTGTTTTGCAACCTCTTGTATCATCAAATAAATGTAAATATTAGTCAAAGATAACGCAAGTAAACACATCATACAGTTTTTAAGCGAAGGCTTTCTTATGGTGGAGTCATGAACACTCACCGTAACTGATCCAAGTGATTGTTGTTGTGTGGTCTTTTGTGACCTCTTGTATGAGTTGTCACTGCACTCCTGGGTTAATTTTGCTCGGCCGGCCACTGCTGTGAAGGGTCTCTACTTATCCATGTTTTTGTCATTTGTAGATAATGGCTCTCAGTGTGGTTTGCTGCAGTCCCAAAGCTTTAGAAATTGCTTTTCCCATTCTGGTAGATCTCAATTATTTTTATTCTTATTTGTTTTTGAATTGGCATAATGACTAGCTTTTGATGATCTTTTGGTCTACTTTACTTTGATGGCTAGCTTTTGAGGATCTTTTGGTCTACTTTGATGTCTAGCTTTTAAGGATATTTTGGTCTACTTTACTTTGATGTCTAACTTTTGAGGACTTTTTGGTCTACTACACTTTCATATCTAGCTTTTGAGTATCTTTTGGTCTATTTCACATTGATTTCCAGCATTTGAGGATCTTTTGGTCTACTTTACTTTAATGTCTAGCTTTTGAGGGTCTTTTGGTCTACTTTGATGTCTAGCTTTTGAGGATCTTTTGGTCTACTTTACTTTGATGTCTAGCTTTTGAGGGTCTTTTGGTCTACTTCACATTGATGTCCAGCATTTGAGGATCTTTTGGTCTACTTTGATGTCTAGCTTTTGAGGACCTTTTTGTCTATTTCACATTGATGTCCAGCATTTGAGGATCTTTTGGTCTACTTTACTTTGATGTCTAGCTTTTGAGGGTCTTTTGGTCTACTTTGATGTCTAGCTTTTGAGGACCTTTTTGTCTAATTCACATTGATGTCCAGCATTTGAGGATCTTTTGGTCTACTTTACTTTGATGTCTAGCTTTTAAGGGGCTTTTGGTCTACTTTGATGTCTAGCTTTTGAGGATCTTTTGGTCTACTTGACATTGATGTCTAGCTTTTGAGGGTCTTTTCGTCTACTTCACATTGATGTCCAGCATTTGAGGATCTTTTGGTCTACTTTGATGTCTAGCTTTTGAGGATCTTTTGGTCTACTTTACTTTGATGTCTAGCTTTTGAGAATTTTTTGGTCTACTTCCCATTGTCAGGCAGGTCCCATTTAAGTAATTTCTTGACAGGTGTGGCAGTAATCAGGCCTGGGTGTGGCCTGATGGGTGGGGAGGTGGGGGATTTAATTCAGAAGTTACCAATGACCAAATACGCATTTATTACATTGTTGTTGTTGTAGATGAAATATCACATTGTAGGCTAATAAACATGTATTAGCTTGCAAAATTGGAACTCTTAAAGGGATATATCATCCAAAATCCAAAACCCTGTCTTCATTTACTCACCATTCATTTATCTCAAAGTTTTTTCTTCTTCTGTTGAACAAAGCTGTTGAAAGAAGGCTGGAAACCAGTAGCCACTGACTTCCATAGCGTTTGCTTTTCCCTACTGTGGATGTGGGTTCAACAGAAATAAATAAACTCATAAAGCTTTGGTATTACTTGATAGTGAGTAAATAGTGAGTAAATAAAAATTTGGGGATAAAATATCCCTTAAATGCAATCGATCAACTAGGGAAGTAGGGTGAAAGCTATTATTATTATTATTTACACTAATCACTCGCAGTGTTTTCCTTAAAGCTGTGGAAAACCAGAACAATAATGATTTTTGCAGCGTAACGATTTCCTCTCAGTCATTTCATTGATGAATTCTCTCTGATTACAGACGAGCGTTTATTTTCTCATCTTGAGTGTGTCTGTGTGCTCCATGCCACACAAATGATAAAAAGAGGCAAAATGACTCTCAAATGTGAAATTCAGTATTTGTGCGAGTGTATTAGCGTCGCCATGGCAATCGGCGAGCAGCACGGCATCCGCCGAGGACGGAAAACTCGAATGGATTTTCAACAAGGGGAACTAATTATGATGATTACAAGAAAATTGACTTACATTGTGTCTCCAAAACTAGAGAAGCCATTTCCAATTATTGTGGAGCTCCTGCATCTCGCTGGACCGCTGGGGGAAACAGCAGGACTCAAAACAGATCCAGGGCTCAGATCAAGGGAATTTTTGGTGCTTTTAGGAGTGATGTTTCTCCATCCAGCGCTTGAAAGCAAGGAAAGTCTGTGATATTTGGAGAAAGATAACTGTTAGTATTTTTATTCAAGTCGCAGGCACATGAACCTGTATGCTCTTTGTTTCATGCACTCGTTTTTCACCCATTTAGAGCTTGTTTTTAAATATAATTTAATACAAGTGCATTTGCAAAGTTATTAATATGTTGGTGTAGGGGTTTTGGTAAGCAATAGTCTACAGATGCATTATTAATTATTGTTATTGACTCAAAATGAACATATATACAATAAAAAAACAAACAAACAGATGATTTCTTAAAAAATTGTTTATCCAAGCAAGTGACTATAAAGGTCACGAAAAAGTCATGACAAATTATAGGCAATAATTGGTCAGGTTTTTAAAAGTCATTTAATATACAGATTTTTTATTTTTATTTTCATTGTTTATATTTTCATATATTCAAAAAAGGTTATCAGACATACTGTGAAAATTTCCTTGCTCTGTTAAACATCATTTGGGAAATATTTAAAAAAAGAAAAATAAATTCAAAGGGGGTTTAATAATTCTGACTTCAACTGTATGTATTATATACACACACACAATACAAGTACAATTTGCATAATTTACATGTATTTCTATTGTTTAATCAGATTTAACAAAAATACATAAGTCATAACATCTATACAATGTATTTGTTATCTTATAGCCATGGTGGGAACACTGCCTACCAGAAACAAGTAGTTTCAAGAAGACTTGTGAGATTCTGCCTCAAAGGAAGCCCAGTACTGTATGTCTGCTTGTAGTACAGCTCATAGTGCAGTGCAGCATTCAGAGGATTGTGTTTCTCCAGGTCGACAGTAGGTGCAGTCAGTGTGTCTGTGGAGAACAGAGGCCTGTTCTGTCCTTATGAGAGGGAGACACATTCCACATCACTGCTGCGGTTTGGAGAGGCTCCAGCTGCTGTTCACTGTGCACACACACACACACACACACGAACAACAATAGGCCTCAGCTGGTCTTGCCCAGGGGTTAAACTGGGCCGGATGGAGCTGGAACATTGTTTCTGGTGTCATGAGAAAAATCTCCAGTCCTTCTTTGATATCAAATTATTCTCATTGGATACTATATTTGATTACTGATTACCGCCAGACGGAATCTGTGGATATTTTTGCTATGCCTGTGCAGAATTTAAACAAAAAATGAATCGGTGGATTTAAGCAGAATAATTTAGGAGCTAAAAACTTAACATGTAAAATAAAACACTTGAATTAAAGTTTACAATGCAAATCCAATTTGAACCACTTTATTACATCCTCCCCAGTCTAGGGTTGGGAAGGAGTAATAAAGAAAGTGGTGGAGGATTGGATAAAGTTTTATCCCTTCTACACAGCAAAAAAATCAGTGTACATTCAACTCAAATTGAGTTGAACTTAACACTGCTTGGGTGTACATATGACTTCCCCCATTTTGGAGTTAAAATAACACTTTCTAAAGTGTGAAATTTGTACATTACTCTCAGAGTTCATTTCAACACAGTAAGAGTTTATTCTTACATTGAACTGGAGTGTGTGTTACCCTTCAAAGTGTTAATTACCTTTTTCCCTATATTATCAATTGGTGTGTGTGACAGATAACAGTGATCAAATATGTTGAAAATAGTTTTCATTTATTTAATGTTCATTAATCTTTTCAGGAATAATTTCAATACATTCAACTCTTTGCATTTTAACAAGACATGTTTCAAGTTTAAGTAAAACATACTGGTTTGATCACTGTTTGTCTGAAAAAACCGGTTCGGGTAAAAAAACTGGACTTCCCATTACTAGTGGGAAATACACTGCAGATTGGGTTAACAGTTTAATCACACTCGTGGATTAAAATGTACTCCAGTTTTAACACTGAACAACACCAAAATAAAAAAAATCACACTGTACATGTATATTTAACACTGGAAATTTTGCTGTGTGCTGACTCACAAAAACAAGCTTTAGCGTAAAAAAACAACAAAAAAAAACAATAATAATAATAATAATAAATATATATATATATATATATATATAACATAAGGAAGCAAACAAGTCTTCAGGAGGGGTCAAGGCCAACATAACAAACAAAACATACTAACTTCAATATTTCAATCTAACTAAATTAATAATTAAAAGAAAACGACATACAAAACAATACACTAACTCCCTTTCTGTTTTTACACAGGAGAAAACTTAGACAAAAGAAAATGGCAACCACCTCCCTACAGCTTCCAATAAATTAACAATGAATTGAACTAATAAAGAAGTCTTTTTGCCACAAAGATAAAGAAAGAAACTCTGACAGGTTAGGTGTTAACTCGCATGATTTGGCTAACCAAATCCTCTCACATGAGTAGTTAAAGTCTTCACAGACATTATCAACAATTTAACCCCACAAAAAAGAACAAAACCCCAATAACAAGCCAGCAGAAGGGAATCTTGCTCCAAAGATCCCAGCTCTGTCTTAAGCTGCGGTCACACTAGAGTTTGAGCTTGCGAAATTGTGTCGTGCGTCGCTGCGCAAAGGGGCAGGACTAAACAAGATGATTAGACATTAAAAAATACGAGCGATTGCTCCATGTTTTAAATTTCTGTCCAGAGAGGTCATGTTTTGACCCTGGATTGGTCTCACGCAGTCAAGTGATGCGATTTCGCAGGTCAGAGTTCACCAAACTTGAACTTTGCACCGCAGCAACCTGCAAAATCTGATGCAATGGAAGTCTATGGAGGGAAAAGTCCAGTGTGACCGCAGCTTTTTATCCACAAGTCAATCCTTTGGTGGACCAATCAGGACAGAGTAGAGCCAATTTGTAGGGTTGACTCCACCTGATCAGAATTAAAGCCTCATTGAAGGAGAGAGAGAATTTAAAAATGTGCATTTTATAAAATAACATTACTGAAATGAATATAAAAACTGAATTTACTGTATACAGTTGAAGTCAGAATTATGAAACCTCCTGAATTATTAGCCGTCCTGTATATTTGTTTTCCCCAATTTCTGTTTAACAGAGAGAAGATTTTCTCAACACATTTCTAATCATAATAGTTTTAATAACTCATTTCTAATAACTGATTTATTTTATCTTTGTCATGATGACAGTACATAATATTTTACTAGATATTTTTCAAGACACTTCTATACAGCTTAAAGTGACATTTAAAGGCTTAACTAGGTTAATTAGGTTAACTAGGCAGGTTAGGGTAATTAGGCAAGTTATTGTATAATGATGGTTTGTTCTGTAGACAGTCTGGAAAATATATAGCTTAAAGGGGCTAATAATTTTGAAATTACAAACTGCTTTTATTCTAGCCGAAATAAAACAAATAAGACTTTCTCCAGAAGAAAAAATATTATCAGACATACTGTGAAAATTTCCTTACTCTGTTAAACATCATTTGGGAAATATTTAAAAAAGAAAAAGGGGGTTGAATAATTCTGATTTCAACTGTGTATAAACTACTAAAATATTAAAAACGTTACTAAAAGTCACCTTTTCCAACTTTTTAAGGCTAAAAGTTGCCTAAAGAAAGATCATGGTCTCATAATGCGATTCAAAAGCATAAATAAATGGAAAAAAATATAAACATAAATCACAAAATACAGAAGACTGCTAATTTATGGATATTTTTTACAGTCTGGATATGTTCGAAAATGCTCCTCTGTAACCCTCAATTGGTAATTTGGGTTACTGCTGTCTTTCTATCCTCTGCAGAGTACTTTGTTTCTGTACTTAAATAGATTTTTCTTTTATCAGTATTTTACTCCACTATTTATTTTTTTGGCAACTTTTTACTTTTACTCCTTACATTTTTACACAAAGATCTGTGCTTTATACATCTTAGATCTTTAAATCAGGCTGGTTACTTTCGTTTTTATATTATAAAAAATATATTAAAAATATATAATATTATATATTATTTTATATTCGCTTTTTTGATGCAATCAATCTATTTTCGTCATTGTGCGCCTGCGTGTAGTAGTCCGCATTTTTTTCAACCAAGGTTATCACGCGCCGTTTGTAGGCTAGTTTATGAAGATTACTATGAGAAAGGCAAGGATGACTACACAGATGAGACAGAGGGAGAATGCGAATTTAACATGACTGATGCTGCCCTGTTTACACGGTAATAAGACGCATTATGCTCGATCGGATCACAGGTAAACAAGAGAGACACCTTTCAGTTCACAAATATGCTACACAAATGCTTAAGCTTGGAGTGTTTTGTCCATACCCGATCTTGCTGCACAGGATTTCTCTGGTCTTTCAATCTAATACCGCGAAAAAAAAGTGCTTTTTGGTAAAGATTTGTACATTTAGTACTAAAATAATCAGATACTATATAAAAATGTTATACATTGAGATATATTTCCTTTATTTCCAATGAGAATTTATGCTGTTTAACAGTTTTTTAAATACATTTTTATTGACTATGTGAATTTACATATAACCATATTAATCTTCAGATAATTTTTTTACAATTATTTTACAACAACAAAAGTAGCTATACTGGGCAATTCATGAATAAAAATATAATGCAAAAGATCCTGAATTTATCACGTGAAAAAAAGATCATGCACATGTTTTGTAGGTTGTAGTCACACATGTGTATGCAGCTTTTAGCATAGAATAAAAGCATTAACAGAATTAATGTTTATCCATTAAATAAAATATCCACAATACCCTGGTAAAAAACACTGAAATAACAGGTTATGTGTGAGAGCTGCTAAAGCAAAAAAAAATTTAAAATAAAAAATAGTTTGCAGTGAAATACAATAAGTATTTATTTTAGCAAAATAAAATATATTTTCAATATATTCATAAAAAAAAATTTCAAATAAAAAAAATAAATAAAAAAAATCAATATATTTTGGACAGAATTCGCTGTAAAATGTAAGACATTATTTATAAAGATATACAGGCCTACAGAATTATTTTTAGAGTGTATCAACATGAATGGCAACTGTTGTTTTTGATCCAACAGCCGCAAAACTACATGCTGAATGCTGTGAGTTTGTGTCAGGATGATGATACATGGGGGGAAACTAGATATTTACCTACCTAGTGAAACTAAAACATGTAGTCGTAATGGGTACTTTTTCCTTAAGTACATTTTTGAGGCTGTACTTCTTTACTTTTGCTGGAGTACAAAAGTGTAGTCAGTACTTCAACTTTTACCAAAGTTGTTTTAAACATGAGTATCTGTACTTCTACTTGAGTAAAGGATTTGTGTACTTTTACCATCTCTGATCCTCTGACCTCTGCCTATAACAACGCATTTTCACACACCAAACTGCTGCTCACTGGATATTTTCCTTTATTTCTCTTCAGAAATTCTCCCTTGAGATGGCTGTGTGGGAAATTTCCAGTAGATCAGCAGTTTCGGAAATAGCCAGACACATTTAAAGCCACTTAAATCACCTTTCTTCTCCATTCTGAAGCTCGTTCTAACCTTCAGATCCTCTGAGAGGGGTCTGGATGCAGGCCTGGTGCAGTTGCAATCTGAGCTGCATGCAATGCTTTTTAATGTGCTCACCTAATCCCACCCCTAACTAGGCATGGGACGATAACCGTTTTCAAGGTATACCGCGGTTGTTTTTGAAACAAATGAAGACTACAGAAGTCAATAATGAATTTAGCCTGACATGTTTACTCTTCTAAAATATTTAAAATGTTACTCAAAATAAAATATATTGTTCAAAAGGGACATTTTTTTTGTTTTTACCTAGACATTTAAAAAGAACTTATTTTAGAGCAGTAACCGTGATACCGTAAAACCGTGTTATGTTTATCCAAGGTTATCATATCGTCAGAATCCTATATCGGCCCATGCTTACCCCTAACCCTCACAGTGATGTCACTAGCTCCATTGAGTGCATTGTGTCTGACATTGCATCTCTGAGTTATGCAATCTCAGCTTGCATCATATCAAGGCTGCGTCCAGATACTATTGGATGCTTCTGACCACATCTGAATGCGTAAATGAATTATTTGCTGTACTGTGTTCGGTTGACTAGCTATTTACTGTATATTTATAATGATTTTAAGCAACTGTTAGATTAGATGACTATCTTTCTGAGCTCCATGAAATCCCCATCAGCTGTGATTCTTCCCCTGCCTGTAAAATCCCAGTTCATCAGTCTCTCTGCTGGTTTCAGTAGGCTTGCAGTGTAAAAACAACACATTTGCTCTCAGTAATGAGGCTGCCAGCCAGTCTTCCTCTCTCTCCAGACTTTGGCGCATGCATGTGTGTGTGTGTGTGTGTGTCTCTTTTTCACTCTCATTCCTGGCTCAGTTGTAGCTACAGAAATAAGCAGAAGTCGGGAGGGAAAAGATACTGTCAGGATGTGCTGTTACTGCAGGCTCAGGAAATCTCTATGAAATCTGTCCAATCAGACAGGTTGAACACTACAGAAAAAACAGGTTTATTACATGTAACAGCAGAATAAATAAATAAAAAGAGACAATGGTGCTTACCTGTACAAATCTCACCATCATGAGAGAATCTCCTGCTTTAGATTCCAGTCCTTTTATGATCTCAAATTAATCTCATTGGATACTATATTTGTTTACTACGGAAGTCCTAAGAGGCCATGCATTAAAATATTTTTTCTCTTTTGTTTTGTCGTGATCACGACTTAATTATCTCGTGATCTCGACATAACAAAAAAGTTGTTTTCTCATGATCTCGACATAACAAAAACTTGTTATGTCGTGATCACGACTTATTTTTTTTTTGCGTTCATTTATTTATTTATGTATTAATTATTGTTATTATTAGTAGTAGTAGTATAGTAGTAGTATTAGTATTAATATCTGGCAAATGTCAGGACACCGGCCTTGCGAACAGGGAGAGAATAACTGCAGACGCGCATTCGTGCAACACATTAAAGGTGTTCAGAACAGCCAGAATATGAGAGCAAACGCTCGTGCTCCTGATTAATGTACATTCATGATTATGTTCATGTATATGATCATTATTTACAATAATTTGCATCAACTGTTACCATTTTAAAGCAACTGTATGGCGCATTTTTAAAGTTGTAAATAATTTGCGGAAAGGATCAAAGCAAGTGCAGGATCTTCATCATTCTTCATACTTTAATTCATGCATGCAGCAACTTATTTAGCGCCATATAAAGTTGCCTTAAAATGGTAACAGTTGAGGGAATATTATTGTAAATAATGGTATATAATCAAATACGTGAATATAATCATAAATGTACATTAATCGTGAGCATGAGCGTTTGCTCTCATATTATGGCTGTTCTGAACGCCTTTAATGTGTTGCACAAATGCGTGTCTGCAGTTGGGCTATTCTCTCCCTGTTCGCAGGGCCGATGTAGACTCTCTGGCCATACATTAATAATAATGATGATAATAATAATAATTAATACATAAATAAATAAAAGCAAAAAAAAATAAGTCGTGATCACGACATAACAACTTTTAGTTATGTCGAGATCACGAGAAAATTAAGTCGTTATCACGACATAACAACTTTATTAAGTCGTGATCATGACATAACAACTTTTAGTTATGTCGAGATCACGAGAAAATTAAGTCGTTATCACGACATAACAACTTTATTAAGTCGTGATCATGACATAACAACTTTTAGTTATGTCGAGATCACGAGAAAATTAAGTCGTTATCACGACATAACAACTTTATTAAGTCGTGATCATGACATAACAACTTTTAGTTATGTCGAGATCACGAGAAAATTAAGTCGTTATCACGACATAACAACTTTTTTAAGTCGTGATCATGATATAACAACTTTTAGTTATGTCGAGATCACGAGAAAATTAAGTCGTTATCACGACATAACAACTTTATTAAGTCGTGATCATGACATAACAACTTTTAGTTATGTCGAGATCACGAGAAAATTAAGTCGTTATCACGACATAACAACTTAAGTCGTGATCATGACATAACAACTTTTAGTTATGTCGAGATCATGAGATAATTAAGTCGTGATCACGACATAACAAGTGAGAAAAAATATTTTAATGCATGGCCTCTTAGGACTTCCCTAGTTTACTGATTAGCACCATACATAATCTTTTTGTTATTTCAGTGCAGAATTGTTTTTTTATAAATCTGCGGATTTAAGCAGAAGAATCTATGAGCTAAAAACTTAAAAACACATCAAATTAAATGTAAAAAAGCATGATGCTGTTGTGGTGCTGGTAGTGGTTCCCAGGGTGTTGCTATGTGGCTACTATGATAGATGTTGTGAATATTTCCATTATTTTGCTATGCTAGGGTGACTGTTTTTCAGTATTAAAGGTGCTGTATGTAAGTTTTTGAATTAAATTCTTGTAACATTCTTGTTTATTTGAAAAACAATGCTGAAGTCAGATATTCTGCTTGAAAATTAGCATTATGTGCCGAAACGGCTGTCTTCATTCATTCATTCATTTTCTTGTCAGCTTTGTCCCTTGCGGGGTCGCCACAGCGGAATGAACCGCCAACTTATCCAGCACGATTTTACGCAGCGGATGCCCTTCCAGCCGCAACCCATCTCTGGGAACTTCCACACACACATTCACACTCATACACTATGGACAATTTAGCTTACCCAATTCACCTGTACTGCATGTCTTTGGACTGTGGGGGAAACCGGAGCACCCGGAGGAAACCCACGCGAACCCAGGGAGACGGCTGTCTTTGTTTTGATAATTCAACCCGGCCAATACTAGTTTAACCATTATATTTCAGCACCCCGGGTTGCCTTGGTGGAAAACAGCATATTTTATTTATTTATTCAGAAAGGCTCTGAAAGCATGCGCCTGTGACCTAAATGCGACCTCTAGTGGACAGGAGCAAACTCCGAAATGAGACGCAGATTCAGAGTTCTACATGTAGTTATTAATTAGCAAATTATATAAATATTACTAATGTAAACATTAGGTGAGCAGGTTACACTGTAACCCCGTGTCCCAACAACACGCTACATGACGAGATATGCAGTGATAAGCAATTTGGCTGTTTGCACCAGACGAATCACGACAGAAATGTAAATACAGCCATTCAGAAGCACAGAGTAGTGCACTCAATCATGAAATGGTAAGGTTTATAATCTAATAAAGGGCGACACAGTGGCGCAGTAGGTAGTGCTGTCTCCTCACAGCAAGAAGCTCGCTGGTTCAAGCCTCGACTAGGTCAGTTGGTTTTTCTGTGTGGAGTTTGCATGTTCCCCCTGCGTTCCCGTGGGTTTTCTCCGGGTGCTCCGGTTTCCCTCACAGTCTAAAGACATGCGGTACAGGTGAATTGGGTAGGCTAAATTGTCCGTAGTGTATGAGTGTGAATGAGTGTGTGTGGATGTTTCCCAGAGATGGGTTGCAGCTGGAAGAGCATCCGCTGCGTAAAACATATGCTGGATGAGTTGAAGGTTCGTTCCGCTGTGGCGACCCCAGATTAATAAAGGGACTAAGCCGAGAAGAAAATGAATGAATGAATAATCTAATTAATACATATTAAACCTCTTAAACATTATTAAATGTAGATGCTGAATCACTGATATGTGTTGGCTTGCACTGAGTCACAGTTCTGAAGTTAAATTTCAAATGGTTTATTTTATTTTCAGGATCTGAGGTGAACTATCTGCTGCTGCTTTCAGTAGTATGGCAATAAATGTCATGTGAAATGGCATGCAAACTCACATTGTTAGCATTTAACACTGAATAAAGCACATGAGGTGTACCTGAGGTGATTATTGTCAGTTTATCCTGTTGTTCACCTGTGAGAAATAGAAGCCATTTCTCATATATCCATTGGAGGTGTTGGTTAGAACAAAAACTCTTTTTAATATGTAAATATTTCTTCTATCTTCCTTCTTGCGTTTGTTTTGATCCAGGAGTGCAATACCTAGTTCAACCACTGGGTGTCAAACTTACATACTGCACTTTTTTTTAAAAAATTAGGACTTGTGTGTAAGTTAGGAATGCACAATATATAATTTCAGCATTGATATTGCAACATTTGCATCTGCAATGTAGTCACATCACAGGACTGTGGATAAAAATGGAGTAAAATTTTGTCATTTGCATGTGTTTTTAAGGCATAAGTGTGCATAATGCAATTCAAAAGCAGAAATAATAAAAA
Organism: Danio kyathit; assembly: GCA_903798195.1. Lineage (NCBI taxonomy): Eukaryota > Metazoa > Chordata > Actinopteri > Cypriniformes > Danionidae > Danio > Danio kyathit. Next base: position 60,758,155 of record LR812527.1, read on the forward strand.
AACATGAATCAAGAAATACGGAAAACTGCAAATTGATTTTTTACAGTGTACTTGGCCGACTAATGGTGGCGTGCAACAAGGCATGGCCTAAAGAAAAAGGTATAAGTAGGGCAAAAATGCATACAATTAGTGATGACAGTATAAAGTAAAAAAGCCGAATTCAGGGATTTCAGGAGATTTAGTAATACTGTCCAGATACATTTTTTCATTGCCAAAAAGAGGATATATCTGGGAAAAAGAGGACGTATGGCTATCCAATGCTTTTTTATAGGGTCTTTGTTTCTGTGTTTCTAATTCTGTATGTTGCTCTGCTTGTTGCGGCATACAGAAACAGATGGACTTAAGCTCAACTCTGATTGGCTGAGCTGAGATATAAATCAAATGCTGTTTGCTATTTTGTTAAAGGGGAGGAGCTACTCGATATTCTAATGTTCTGTCCTGATGTTTCAGTTGAAATTACACATCAAAGCTGCACATTTCAGGGCACTTCAGGGAACTCCTATTCTGTGTCGCTTAGCAACCATAAAAATTGTACAGTAAGGCGAATTTGAATTAATAAGTCATTTTATTTTTCGAACTTTTCAATGTTAAAAGTTGTTGGAAGAAAGATCAAGGTCCCATAATGTAATGCAAAAGCAGAAATAATAAAAATAAAAACACGAATCTCAAAATATGGAAAACTGCTAATTGTTTGGACATTTTTATTGTGAACATGAGCGACTAATGGTGGCGTGCAACAAGGCATGACCTAAAGAAAAGGGTCATAGTGCAGAAATTTGATAAGAAAGCAAAAGTCGAATCCAGGGATTTTAGGAGGTTTATAAATCTTGGCCAGATGCATTTTTTAAGTCCCAACAAGAACATTTGACTTATGGTTATCCTATGCTGTGCTATTTTATAGGGTCTTTTGTTTCATTTTGTTTTTGTTTCTAGTGCTGTGTGTTGCTCTGCTAGTTGCAACATACAGAAACAGAGGGACTTAAGCTTGATTCTGATTGGCTGAGCTGAGAAATAAATCAAATTCTATTAGCACATTTTGTTAAAGGGGAGGAGCTACTCAATATTCCTCCTGAAATCACGTTTCAGTTTAAATTACACATCAGAGCTGCACATTCAGGACACTTCAGGGAACTCGGAATATTCTGTGTTGCTTAGCAACCATAAAGGTGAATTTGAATGAATAAAAGTCACTTTTTAAAATTTTTGTTAAGGCTAAAAGTTGTTGGAAGAAAGATCAAAGTCCCATAATGCGAAGCAAAGGCATAAATATTAAAAGATTAAAACACGAATGACAAAAGATGCAAACCTACTAATTTATGGATATTTTTTACAGTGTACATGACCGACTAATGGTGGCGTGCAACAAGGCATGGCCTAAAGAAAAAGGTCAAAGTGCAAAAACGCATACAATTAGTGATGACTGTAGAAAGCAAAAGCCGAATTCAGGGATATTTAGGAGATTTAGAAATCCTGTCCAGATGCAATTTTTTATTCCCAAAAAGAGAACGTATCCGGGAAAAGGAGGACGTATGGGTATCCTATGCTATGCTATTTTATAGGGTCTTTTTCTGTTTCTGTGTTTTTAGTGCTGTGCTAGTTGCGACATACAGAAACAGATGGACTTAAAGTCCGCATGAACCAGAAGCAGCGACTGTTTTCTTTCCGTATTGTGATGCAGTTCCTAGAGAAACGGAATATTAAATGAGAAAACAGTGGGCGTGGCTTGTTTTTCTACTGCGAGCTGATTGGATGTAGTAAAGTAGGCATTTCATTAAGGAAAGATGGGGAAAAGTGTTTTAGAGGCGTTATTACAACCTAACAGACACCTCCTCCTCACCATGTCTGTTTGTTGTCAAAACTGACAGTTGAAAAGGGCGTGGTTAAGTATGTTAGCCACGCCCAATACCACTGACAGATATAGCAAGACAATTTAACTCAAAACAAACAGGAAGTGCATTTTCAGATTTCAATTTTAGATAACAAGGGCAAACTATTTTTTTTTCTTAATGACATGCACAGATGAGTTGCAATAGCAATGTGAGCTAACAAAATCAATACGCTTAGTTTGGATTTCATTTGCACTTTAAGCTCGACTCTGATTGGATATTCCTCCTATTTTGATGTTTCAGTTTCATTACACATCAAAGCTGCACATTTCAGGGCACTTCAGGGAACTCTGAATATTCGGTGTTGCCTAGCAACCTTCAAATTTGTACAGTAAGGCGAATTTGAATTGGAACTATTTCACTGCGTCTTCTGTAGAAACTGAAGGCTTTGTTCAATTCTGCTCTAAAAGATTCAACTTATTTAATTCAGCTGAACATTTATTTTTATCTAGCGGACATTGCTTTCCATGCAGCATTGAGCTTTTGAGATGATTTTCTTTTTGTTTCGTGTCCTTGTGCGATGATGAATAAATTCCTCAAGCCGAGGTGCTTTATGAGCGCAACTCTCAAAACTCATCTCGAGTTTCGCATATGTTTTCTTTCCTGAAGACACTCAATCAAACACAGACCAAATGGACTTCCTGGAAGCCTGAGGTAGAATTCAATTAGTCCTGTTTTTTTATTATTATTTTTCTCCTGTGGTCCCTGTGAGGCTGCTGATCAATGACAGGAGGAGGACAGGAAAGCAGAGCAGGAAGTGTTTCAGCGTTTATCACTAATGGAGTGTTTTGAGGAGCAGAGAACTGAGCAACAGGGGCTCAACACTCTTTTACTGGACAAAGGTTTCCAAGATTAATCATTAGAGCACGTTTAACTGAAGCAAAAACGTGTTAAAAAACAGGAAAAAACGTCTATCTAGAGGAACGCAGGGTATATGCAGGAATACTAAAGGGAAATTCAATACCTTTTTAAGACTTTTTAAAGACCTCAGAATATTTTAAGGGTGCTTTCACATCTGTAGTTCGCTTCATTTGGTCTGGACCAAGGGCAATAAATGATACATTGTAGAATTTCCTGCTGCCTTTGGGTCCTTTTCACACCACACTGATTGCTTTGGTCCGAAGCAGTTGAAAAGAACCAAAATGCAGTCATGTGACAAAATCCACATTACTCATTGGCCAGATGTTATTGAACATATTTCCTAAACTGCTTTTCGATTGGTCAGAATTCACGTGCGGGAAAATGCCAATGGAACTCCCGCAAGTAAACAAACCGGCAGACACAAAATGTCGCTTTTCACTATGGAGCTACGACTGCGCTGACTAATTGTATCCCTGCTTATAGTACACTATATAGTATGCATACATCACTTTAGACAAACTATACATTTCGAGAATGAATCGCAGCTGTGGCTGGAAAACAATGTTTTAAGGCATTGCAAACGGCGAAGGTGCATCGTACGTCACTTCAGGAGGAGGCGTGAGTTAATTTAGCTAAACTGCAACATGATCATCTTCCGAACAATTACCAATGATCCATGAGGTAATGTTTTCCCCCTCTCTCTCTCTTTTGGTAAAGCGCTGTCAACAAATATGTTTCCTCCACATTCCATAATGCACAGCGCATCGGCCTACGGCAGCTGGATTAGTCTAAAAAGGCGCAGTACTTTTGGCGGTTGGGTCTGTTTTAGTTCGGATCATATTCTCACCTAAAAACGATCCGCTCCAGGGTTTGTTTGAAAGCGTACCGAGACCACCTCTACAAGGAGATCTCGGTATGCTTTTTTGGTCCGCTTTTGGTGCGCACTCGAGTACGATTGCTACATTCACACCAGCCCAAACTAACCGTACCAAAAGGGAAAACGAGCTCTAGTGCGATTCAACAGAACTAAATAAGGCAGGTATGAAAGCACCCAGACCTCATCACCACTTCAAGTTCTAATCAGTATCAAACCTTTAACTTTTTAACAACAACAGTTGTTAATAAACAGTTGTAGTTAAATAAATCAATGGAGCACAACCGTGCAACAGAACTCCGATAAGCTCGGAAGAAACAAAGCTTGAAAGAATAAATTACGTGGTTGTTTTCAGCGACAGGCTTCAGCCACTGTTTAAACTCATCTTTCTTCCATCAGCAGTACACAAACTTACATTTTCCAATTTTGCTGTCTGTTTCGCTCTATGGTTTCGCTACATGTGGAGAGCATCACATCACCTTCCCACATTTGTCGCAAATTATGTACGCAGCCCGGCACGAACAAATCGCATGGATCCAGCACGCTGTTGTTAATATTAGAAGGAAAATAAATATATTTATGCTCTTTTGGAGTCAAACACTTTGGACAAAGCTTGAACAAAATTTAAGACCTCATAAAAAGGCGGATTAAGGATTAAGACTTTTTAATACCTTTTAACAGTGGCGGATTTAGGCATGGGCAATATAGGCGATCGCCCAGGGCGACATCTTGCTGAGGGCGGCACAGGGAGACGGTGCAAAAAAAAAAAAAAAAAATGTGCCCCAGTGAAATCATCTGTGCTAAGCTTTGAGAGATACATTAATTACATACATTGGAGCTATTAATTTAGAGTGGTGATCCCAGAATAAAGATGTTAGGGGCCAATCACATTTGGCGTCTTTTGCATGCGCAAGTTTGTCGTTCTCTATGTGCAACCAAAACAACGCTGGTGAAAGCAAACTGACGCATGCGCTCAGAAAACTATTCCCGCACGCACTGCTCCTGCTCTTGTGTACATGCACACCGATAAAATATGCGCTGCTCATGCTCTGTGAAACAGGAGTAAAGGCCTTTTCTGTTACTTTTATGACACAAGGTGTCGACACACAGCGAGTTTTGCAAGTTTATAATATGATGATGATGATCTTATTTTGATTAAGCATGACTATGAAGCAGAAAGGTGGGATAGAGTCAGAGAGGTAAGATTAACATTAATTCTCGGCCTTGAGTCAGGTCAAAGATGAACAGATAGTTCTATAAAACATATTTTTTGTATTTTATAGTATTGTCATAATATCCCATAATATCACTCCAGTTTTGTCTTTACATGGTTTTTTAGTTGCATTTAGGATTGTTTTCTGTTATTTATTTAGAATAATACTTGTATAACAATAATATTAATAATAATTTAATTTCTAATACATTTAAATATTTTTAATAATCTCAGTTCTGGTTTTGTCCATATTTTACCCAAAGTTTGGTCTGTGACTTTTTATTATTTTACTCAAAGTAGTCATGTTAAAAAGGTTAATGGGGCGATTCCCCCAGGGTGCCATTTAAGCTAGAACCGCCACTACCTTTTAAGGGCCTTAATTTTCTTAGAATTGATTTGTCAAATTTTAATACTTTTTAAGATCCCGCCGACACCCTGGAAAGGCTTATCCTATGAAGCATAGTGAATGATGGAAATGAGAGGAAAGTGTCATATAGTTCTCGGTTTCTCAGGAGTTACAATTTATAGTTCTGTGTTTGAGTAAAATGTAATGTGTTTCTGAAAATGAATGATGATATTTGTTTATTTCTGTCATTCAGAGAATTTTTGTTGACATTAATTAATAAGATATGAAAATTCGGTGGAATAACCCTGAAAAATGTGCATTAAGGAAAATATTTTTATTTGAAATTTGTTGTCAGACATTTACAGAAAGAAACTAAGTTTAAAATTTTACTCAAATCCAAATGAAGCTGAGAACGAGTCTACTGTAAATGATGCATTTTATTCAAGTTCAATGAAAACCAAAGGAAAATGCTTAAATTTACACGCAATTCTTATTTATTTATTAACTACTTTTTTTGATTGACTAAGTAACTAACTGATTGATTGATTTGTTGATTGATTGATTGATTGATTGATTGATTGATTGATTGATTGATTGATTCAAATAAACAATTAAATTAGAAATTTGTTTGGGGAATTTGATCAATTATAAATGCATGGTGTTATTTAAATGACAATTGTTGTGAGAGCAGTATTACAAAGCAAGGCAAGGCAAGTTTATTTATATAGCACATTTCATACACAATGGTAATTCAAAGTGCTTTACATAAACAAGAATAAAAGAGACAAGAAAATAAAAAGGATTAAAATAATAAAAAATGATTAAAACAGATAAAAACAGATGAAAGTGTGTTAAAACAGGTTATAAAAGAATGAAAAAGAAAAGTAAGAAAAAGAAAAATAGTGCGATCTGTTGGACGTAGCACAGTGCTCATTCAGTAAAGGCACAGCTAAACAGATGTGTTTTCAGTCTTGATGTGAATGTGCCTAATGTTGGAGCACATCTGATCATTTCTGGAAGCTGATTCCAGCAGCGAGGGCCGTAGTAGCTGAAGGCCGATTCACCCTGCTTTGACTGAACTCTTGGAATTTCAAATTTACTTGATCCTAAAGATCTGAGTGATCTATTAGGTTTGTATTCAGTCAGCATATCTGTAATGTATTGAGGTCCTAGGCCATTTAGTGATTTATAGACAAGTAGTAATACTTAAAAATCTATTCTGAACGTAACTGGGAGCCAGTGTAAAGACCTGAGGACAGGTTTGAAGTGCTCTGATTTCCTGGTTCTGGTCAGAATCCTGGCTGCAGGTTTTTGGATGAGCTGCAACTGTCTGACTGTCTTTTTGGGAAGGCCCGTGAGGAGGCCGTTACAGTAATCCACCCTGCTGCTGATAAAAGCATGAACAAGTTTCTCTAACTGGAAACAAAGCATCTGATTCTTGCAATGTTTTTGAGATGATAGTATGCTGATTTACTAACTGCTTTGACATGACTATTGAAACTCAGATCTGACTCCAGAGTCACACCAAGATTCTTGACCTCTTTTTTTGTGGTTTGACCCTAAGAGCCAAGGTACGCATTCACCTTGAGAACCTCATCTCTGTTCCCAAACGCAATGACTTCAGTTTTCTCTTTGTTTAACTGCAGAAAGTTTTGGCACATCCAATTGTTAACTTCATCAATGCATTGGCAGAGGGTGTCAATGGGGCAGAAGTCATTAGGCAGTAAGGCTAAGTAGATTTGAGTGTCATCAGCATAGCTGTGATAGGAGATTTGGTTCTTTCTCATTATTTGGCTCAGAGGGAGCATATAAAGGTTGAACAGGAGAGGTGCCAGAATTGAACCTTGTGGGACTCCACATGTCATGGGTGTCCACCTCAACCTATGGTCACCTATACTGACATAGTAAGCTCTCCCTTCAAGGTAAGATCTGAACCATTTGAGGACCGTCCCAGACAGCCCAACCCAGTTTTCTAGACTATCCAGAAGTATGCTGTGATCAACAGTGTCAAATGCAGCACTGAGCAGAGTGCATTCATGTAATACTCATGAAAATGTGCACGAGCAGCATATATTTGAGAGCACATGAGAAGTTTTGTGCATGAAAAGGGGCAATCAGCATGTGAGCAAAGAGATTTGCTTGCTTGTATTACATGAATGAGCTCTCGCCTTATAATACTGCGCTCAGAACATTTGTCATTAAAAAAACATCATATAAATGTGATTTTAATGAAATGTAGTCAAAATTACTCTTGACTTGTGGCCTCTCCGGGCGGCTGGATGGGTCAGAGTAGTTGGCGGTTCATTCTGCTGTGGTGACCCCTGATAAATCAGGGACTAAGCTGAGGGAAAATTAATGAATGAATGTGGCCTCTCCAAAATCACGTATCATCAAAACGCAATGAACGAAATGTCCGAAATATGCATATAAATGTTGCTACTGTATATGACGAAAGTTATGTTTACCTTCTGTCTCTGTCTCTTTCTGTCTCTCAGTCATGAGTGGGATTCTGAAGAGGAAGTTTGAGGAGGTGGAGGGAGCGTCTCCGTGCTCGTCTCTGCGGGAGTCTGAGGAGGAGGAGATCTCCAGCACTGAGAGCGGAGACAGCAGCGACAGCGTCAACCCATCAGCTTCACACTTCACACACTCCACAGCGGCGGCGGCATCAGCGCAGACACACACGCTGCAGCGCACAGGTCAAACACACACCTCCTGATACACTCCTAAGACCTTAGTATTATTATGTAAAGGTAAAATTTACTGTATTGTCTCCCGTAGGAGAAATTTGTTTTAGAAAAGGGTTCTGCTGTACATAAACACTAGCAAGACAACATATAACATGCATACACAATAAAAATCTAATCCTAAAAATACCTCCTAATATAAATAAGATTCCATAAAATCATTCATTTAAATAGATATTTATAAAGGTAAAATACACCCTGCTGAAAAATCCAGCTTAAACCAGCCTAAGCTGGTTGGCTGGTTTTAGCTGGTCGACCAGCCTGGTTTTAGAGGGGTTTTGGCCATTTCCAGGCTGGTTTCCAGCCATTTCCAGCCTGGTCTTAGCTGGTCAGGCTGGGAGTTGACCAGCTAAAACCAGCTTGACCAGCCAAAACCAGCTATGTCCAGCTTAAACCAGGCTGGTCAAGCTGGTTTTAGCTGATTTAAGCTGGTAATTTTCCAGCCTGACCAGCTAAGACCAGGCTGGAAATGGCTGGAAACCAGCCTGGAAATGGCCAAAACCCCTCTAAAACCAGGCTGGTCGACCAGCTAAAACCAGCCAACCAGCTTAGGCTGGTTTAAGCTGGATTTTTCAGCAGGGCAATGTGCCCCACTGCCCTCTGTTAAGCCGACACGTCCAGTTATCTTAATCTTTGACCGTCATACCCTACTTGCTCGTTGATCAGTTTAATTGAAAAAGGAACAAAAGAATGTTCATATCTATTGTACTTGCATAACAGGACCCTATATCTTCTGCCAGAATTCATCAGCTCATACTCCAAAAACAGCACATGTGAAGAATCAGATCAAATCTTGTTGCCTTGTTGGATTATGCACAACTCAAAGATATCTTTAACCAAGATATTTAACCAAGATAACCAAGTGTTTTAATTCCCATATTATTTCCTGCCACTCTCATCAGGTTATTCACTTGGGTTTTCATTTTTACTGTCAGCTTCCCAAACCAAACAATAATCCCATATCTCAAAATAGACTCTATTGTTGCTTTATAAAAAGTTAGCATTGTTCTGCTACTCACTCCAAATAATCTAAGTCTACGTAAAAAGTGTAATCGCTGATGAGTTCTTGCACAAATACTTGACACCTGAGAATATGTATTCAGTGCTTATAGAAAATCATCCTAAATCATCATCATGAAATAATGACTTTATTTGTCATACAGCCTGAAATCAAATCACATTACAAAAACTTCTCCAGCATTTGAAATGTCTTTGTAACCTCTTCTCCTACAGTATAACCTGTGTCTTTCTGCAACTTTATCGTGAAGATCTTTTTAAAGCAGGGTGTAATGTGAGTAAAGGTGTAGATTTTTACAGGGTGTGATGATTTTCTATAGGCACTGTATATACCAGGGGTGCTCAACCCTATTCCTGGCGATCGACCTTCCTGCAGTTTTTAGTAGTAGCCCTTATCAAACACACCTGCCTGTAATTATCAAGTGCTCCGCACGTTCTAAATAATTGGTTCAGGTGTGTTTGATCAGGTTTGGAGCTGAAATCAGCTGGAAGGTCGATCGCCAGGAACAGGGTTGAGCACCCCTGGTCTATACAGTGGAAGACAGACAACATTATTAGTGTCCTGTACAGTGTTAATATATTTTATTAAATATTAGGCAAGTCATTGGGTAAATATGTAGCCAATATATATATATACACTAGTGGTGGGCTGTTATCGGCATTAACGTGCTGCGTTAATGCGAGACTCTTGTCGCGGGATAAAAAGAATATCGCCGTTAATCTATTCTCAAAGTTGGGTTGGGAGCTGGCTCTATTCTACGCAATCTATAATGACTTTCACCTTGATAGTTTAGCGCGGATGTATGCCTGACCGGTGAGCCGTCTGACAAAAGAGTGCCCTTCTGAATCAAATCAGCAGGATGCCCTTCTGGATCTTTCACTTACTTCGAAGACACTAATGACTACGCTTACATGGACATCTGTAGTCTAGTTATTTGCCTTAATAGACAATAATATAATTAAGGTGTTTACGTGAAGTGCTTTCATGTAAGGGTTTCCTGTAATTTTAGTTGACTTCAACTGCAGTTCGGCTGTTTCACATTCACTCATGAACATTTCATTCATGCCCCCGTGACAAACTGGGATATTAGACGCAAATAAGGAGTAAAGACTGGTGAGAGTGTTGTGGAATTTAATAACGCACGCCAAATGGAAAGAAAAAACTTCTGCATTTTGCAATGTGTGCGTGTGTGTGTGTGTGTGTGTGTGTGTGTGTGCGTGTGTGCGTGCGTGCGTGCGTGCGTGTGTGTGCGTGTGGTCGTTTACTGACAGACGAATGTGTGGATCTTGTCAGAAAATATGGTGAAAAATCCTACATGACGGTAATAGTTTGATTGCAGTGTTTACTCCACACGTCTTAATTTAATTTCTGTTTAATTCAGTTATACTTTAGTCAGATTAAGGTCATCAAAAATCTCAGTTTGGAGCTTATGTAGGCCTACAGTTCACCATTCATGTTTAACTGAATAAACAGTTAGTAAACACAAGTACATCTTATTGAACATCATTTATTTTCATCACCAATTATCATAGTAGAACAGTTACTTAAGCAGTTTGTGATGCATTTTGGAAACAGGAGATGAGCCCCTGGTCTAATGCACCACCTGGCTTGAGAAACCCGTTCAAAAAGACTTACTTTTAGTCATTATTTGGATGGCACACATATTCTGAATGCCTTCGGCAGAATTCAAATGAGCCATTTTAATCTAGATTAATTTTTTTTTTATCTATGGCCACCTATAATATATATATATATGGCGACGCAGTGGTGCAGTAGGTAGTGATGTCGCCTCACAGCAAGAACATCGCTGGGTCGCAGGTTCGAACCTCGGCTGGGGTCTGGGTCAGTTGGCGTTTCTGTGTGGAGTTTGCATGTTCTCCCTGCGTTCGCGTGGGTTTCCTCCGGGTGCTTTGGTTTCCCCCAGTCCAAAAACATGTGGTACAGGTGAATTGGGTAGGGTAAATTGTCCGTAGTGTATGAGTGTGAATGAGTGTGTGGATGTTTCCCAGAAATGGGTTGCAGCTGGAAGGGCATCCACTGCGTAAAAATGTGCTGGATAAGTTGGCGCTTCATTCTGCTGTGGCGACCCCAGATTAATAAAGGGACTAAGCCGACAAGAAAATGAATGAATGAATAATAAATATGAATATATCAGAAATTACTCTTATTTTTATACATATGAATAATTCTGGATAAAAATATAAATATTAAATATATACATAATGAAACTAAATAGTTTATTTCAGGGTTTATTAAAGGGACTAAGCCGACAAGAAAATGAATGAATGAATATATATATATCTTCTTAAAGACCTTACAAGTTCATGTGTGTGTGTGTGTGTGTGTGTGTGTGTGTGTGTGTGTGTGTGTGTGTGTGTGTGTGTGTGTGTGTGTGTGTGTGTGTGTGTGTGTGTGTGTTGTGTGTGTTTGAGAGTTGCTTTGGATGAAAGTGTATATTATATAAATAAAAGTGTATATTATTATAATTTTATATAAAGTTTTCATATATTACAAATTAAATGAATTTATTACATGAAGTCAATTTTATTGTATAATAATGATTCTAATTTTTATTTGTTTTCGCGTGTCAATCCTATATATACACACAGTGTTTCAACAACAAAAAAAACAAGCAGTAATATATCATACAAAAATAGGACAGCTTATCGTAATACTGGAATACTAATGACTAAATTTCACACAGAAATAACAGCGCAATCTGTGCAAGAATAATCCTTTTCATTCACTTTCCTTGGTGATGGTGTAGTGATGATGTTTTTATTTTTAGCTGCATAAGGCTTAAATAAAAATGGCGTTTTCGTATGAAGATAAGAGTTTGATCAGAAGAGTTTACGAGAACTGACAGGCTTCAGTGCTTCACATTTACTTCATGAATTTCCGACTAAAAACTGGACAAAAGGTGGATTGGATTACTTGTTGGCGAAAATCCTCCACTGCACCTTGATCCCGCATTCATTTCAAAAGAGCACTACCCTGTACTAAAATGGCAGCTCTATTTACACATTCCTTCCAATAGACAACAACAGCGTAGGTGACATCTAATGTAAATATCTATGAATAAAGCCTACCATCCCTTCCTGAAAACAACAAAAACAACAAATGCATTTCTTATCGACCTTGTAAAATATAATACATTTAAAATATGTATTTATTGAATGTAATAGTTTAGTAAACTAACTAACTAACTAACTAACTAACTAACTAACTAACTAACTAACTAACTAACTAACTAACTAACTAACTAACTAACTAACTAACTAACTAACTAACCAACCAACCAACTAACTAACTAACTAACAAGTGGCATAAACGTGGTGTGTCCCGCTTTTAAAGCAGAGGATTGTGGGTCTGTAAGGGGAAGATGGGAAACTGTGTTTCCCAGAGAAGTCCCGAGGGCAAACACAAGCTCCAAATTGGTAGCAGAAAATAGAAAATGGCCCTCTGAAAGGAAAATTCATCACTGAGATTTGATATTGATCGTCATCATGCTGTCTGGAGGAGGCTTGAGAAAATATCCATCATGGCAGTGAAGGTAAAACATCTGGCCTCGCGCCGCTAACCATTAAAAAGCTGAAGCTAGAGCCGCTGTTTGACTTCACAATGAGACTGAGAGCATCAAAGAGCAGATCAGCTCAAAAACATCACACACTTTTCTGCTGCTCTCTGCTTGAGAAGCTCTACATTAAATATTAAATAAAAGTTTATAAAATGGAACAACCTGGGGCACATTTTAAAGATTACCATATACTGTAGTATATCTAATTAAAACTGTCTAAAACATGTCTGTCACATGTCACACCTAATTTGACAAAAACATGAAATTATAAATCATAAAAATTGTTTTAAAATTGTTTTGCGATGAGAGACATTACATTTTACACTTACATGTTTATTTACTATGGTATATTAAATGCTTTAGAATATTTATTTTTCATTGTTAGTTCACATTAACTACTGTCATAATAAATGTAAAAAGTTAAACGCATTCAGATGTTTTGTAGTAATGGGAATCATGGTGGAAATATTGTGAAAATACTGCCACACTACAAAATAATCAGAATTTTGTCATGAAAACAACAGCACAGTACAAAAACCTGTTAATTTTTCTACAACAGGAATCAAATTATTTTAGGGCTGGAAATTGAAATATGGATGGAATAAAAGGATGGATGGATGGATGGATGGATGGATGGATGGATGGATGGATGGATGGATGGATGGATGGATGGATGGATGGATGGATGGATGGATGGATGGATGGATGGATGGATGGATGGATGGATGGAATAAAAAAATGGATGGATGAATGGATGGATGGAATAAAAAATGGATGGATGGATGGATGGATGAAATAAAATGATGGATGGATGATGGATGGATGGATGGATGGATGGATGGATGGATGGATGGATGGATGGATGGATGGATGGATGGATGGATGGATGGATGGATGGATGGAATAAAAAGATAGATGGATGGATGGATGGAATAAGAAGATAGATGGAATAAAATGATGGATGGATGTAATAAAAGGGTGGATGGATGGATGGATGGATGGATGTAATAAAAGAGTGGATGAATGGATGGATGGATGGATGGATGGATGGATGGAATAAAAGGATGGATGGATGGATGAAATAAAAGGATGGATGGATGGATGGATGGATGGATGGATGGATGGATGGAATAAAGGATGGATGGATGGATGTAATAAAAGGGTGGGTGGATGGATGGATGGATGGATGAATGGATGGATGGATGGATGGATGGATGGATGGATGGATGGATGGATGGATGGAATAAAAAAATGGATGGATGGAAAAAAAGATGGATGGATGGATGGAATAAGAGAATGGATGGATGGAATAAAAGGATGGATGGATGGAATAAAAGAATGGATGGATGGATGGATAGATTGAATAAAATGATGGATGGATGGATGGATGGATAGATTGAATAAAATGATGGATGGATGGATGGATGGATAGATTGAATAAAATGATGGATGGATGGATGGATGGATGGAATAAGAGGATGGATGGAATAAAAGGATGGATGGATGGAATAAAAGGATGGATGGATGGAATAAAAGGATGGATGGATAAATGGAATAAAAGAATGGATGATGGATGGATGGATGGAATAAAACGATGGATGGATAAATGGAATAAAAGAATAGATGATGGATGGATGGATGGAATAAAACGATGGATGGATGAATGGATGGAATAAAAGGATGGATTGATGGAATAAAAGGATGGATAGATGGATGGATGGATGAACTAAAACGATGGATGTATGGATGCAATAAGAGGATGGATGGATGGATGGAATAAAAGGATGGATGGATGAATGGATGGATGGAATAAAAGAATGGATGGATGGAATAAAATGATGGATAGATGAATGGATGGATGGATGAAATAAAAGGATGAATGGATGTAATAAATGGATGGATGGATGGATGGATGGGTGGATGGATGGTTGATGAAAGGAATAAAATGATGGATGGATGGATGGACAAATGGATGGACGGATGATGAAAGGAATAAAATGAAAGAGGGAGGGATGGATGGATGGGTGGACGGACAGATAGACAGAACAATAGAATGATAGAACGATAGATAGATAGATAGACAGACAGACAGACAGACATGTGTATTTGTGAGTGTGTGTGCATGCGTGTGTGTGTGAGTATGTGAACGTGTGTTTGCATTTGAGTGCGTGTGTGTCTCTTGAGTTTGTGTTGCTGAATGTGTGTGTGTGTGTGTGCGTGAGAGAGAGAGTGTATGTGAGTGTGTGTGTGTGTGTGTGTGTGTGTGTGTGTGTGTGTGTGTGTGTGTGTGTGTGTGTGTGTGTGTGTGTGTGTGTGTGTGTGTGTGTGTGTGTGTGTGTATTAGTGTGTGTGCTTAGTGTGTGTGCATTAGTGTGTGTGTTCTCTGGGTGGGGAAGCGGCAGCAGCAGATGGTTCTTATTTGTCCTGTTTGTGTCAGACATGAAGGGAGCAGTGGGAGAGACTATCAGGGAAACTCCACTCTTGCGGAGGCCAAAACTGGGGAGATTTACACTGAGTACATTTACCATCATCTAGAAATAGACAAACAATAGAAGCCAGAGACCCGTAGACCACTGAGGAGACACTAGAGGCTCACTGAGGACAAAAATACACCAGCTGGAAAACACTCTACACATCAGCACATTTCAGAAATATTCAAGAGCTTTATAATTAACATTTATGTCCATTACAGCATCAAAGCCTAAACAGGTGGTTTCAAATAGTTATAAAACATTATTTGTGGGGTACTTTGAGCTGAAACTTTACATACACACTCATCAGACATCAGAGACTTCTTTTACATTTTGTATAAAGTGGCATAGGTCACCTTTAAGTTGCCTTTGATGAAATCATCTACCAGATGCATACATTTGACCAAATTCATACATGTGTTTTTCAGTGTGTTGTTGTGTATGTTTATTATAAGACATTATTTTTAAGACATTATTTTTAAGACATTATTTTTCTAATTATTCATTCTTTATTCTTCATCTACACCATGGGTTCTCAAACTCGGTCTTGGAGGTTCGGTGTCCTGCAGATTTTAGCTCCAACTTGCCTCAACACACCTGCAAGGATGTTTCTAGAAAGCCTGATAAAAGCTGGATCAGATAGCCCAGGGGTGTCTGACTGGGGTTGGAAATAAACTGTGCAGGACACCGGCCCTCTAGGACCGAGTTTGAGAACCCCTGATTTACGCTGTAAAAAATCCTAGGTTCCACACAATTCCTTCATGTTGTTGCAACACAAATTGATTATGTTAACTTAATTGTTTTTAAGTGGATTGAACATTAAGATGCAAGAATTGTGATGTTTCAGCTCAGTTAGTAGTTTAAAAAAACAGCAGAGTGTGTGTTAAGCTGCGTTGACACAATCTAATGAAATAAAGATGAAGCTAATTTTGCCGCCAAAATCAAACGTACTGCAAACATTTAAAGTCTGCATGAACCAGAAGCTGCAACCGTTTTTTTTTTTAAGCGTATTGTGATGCAGTTCAATATTGTAATGTAATGTGTATTTACTGTATATAGCGCATGTATCGTGTATGGCCATACACCCAAAGCGCTTCACAACCATGGGGGGGGGGGGGTCTCTCTCCATACCACCACCAGTGTGAAGCATCCACTTGAATGATGCGATGGCAGCCACAGGACAACGGCGCCAGTGCGCTCAACCCACACCAGCTATTGGTGGAGTGAAGAGACAGTGAAAGAGCCAATTAAGTGGATGGGGATGATTAGGAGGCCATGATGGGTAAGTGCCAATGGAGGGACTTTGGCCAGGACACCGGGGTTACACCCCTACTCTTTACGAGAAGTGTCATGGGATTTTTAATGACCACAAAGAGTCAGGACCTCGATTTATCATCTCATCTAAAAGATGGAATATTAATATTATCAATATTAATTGAGAAAACAGTGGGCGTGGCTTGTTTTTTCCACTGTGAGCTGATTGGATGTAGTAAAGCAGGCATGTCATTCATAAAGGGTTTCAGGAGAGTTAAGGCTGCGTATGCTCCAGTGCAGCCTTCGCACGGTCACATACCCCTTGCCGTTGCTGATGCACACCTATCAAGTAATGTAACTACATGTCGCAAAGGCCCATAGCGCAAGCTCTGTGATTGGTCGGCTTGGGTAGCTTTGACGAGTGTGAGAGATGCAAGCCCGATGGAGTGAGTGTTTACAAGTGTCGATTCCCGTAAAGGAGCTGCAGATGGAAACTTTTGATTAAAGTTGTTGCATGTATGCCAGTTCCCACCTCTGAATGAGCGAGTTTTAGCTACTTGTAAATTAAAGGGTCACGAAACACCAAAACACATGTTTTGAGCTGTTGACAGTCATATATGTGTCCCACGCTGCTCTAAACACTATTAGGACACATATATTGCACTAAAGAGTGAAAGTTGGTTGTTTTTGCGTTATTTTGAGCAAATTCGTTTCTTCCGGTTTGAAACTAATTTTTGAAGCTGCGTCACAGTGATTAGATACTTGCGTGTAAATCCAGTGTGGACAGTGGCTGTCTGTACCTGCGAGTACATCGTGACGTCTCTGAGGGTGCGGCATTAATTCATGAGAAAGACTTGGTTTAAACCAATCAGCGCGCTCTATTGTGTATGTGGTGCAACTTCATTAATATACATGAGAGCTTCTGAGACTGTTTTACCTGTTACAGTGTTTAGACGACAGAGAGACGCCACGTTGTGTTGCTAAAACAAGTCAAAGAATGAGAATTTGGAGACATCTGTCATCAGTGTTGCATTTATTCATGTGCTGCGTTTATTAATGTGCTGCAACGAAGGGTTTGTTTTCATTTACCCGCTATGAGAGCACAGCTGGACTCACATGTGGATTACAGTGCATGTGACACGCGACAGAAACGCGTTTGTAAGGAACATTTTTACCCGAGAGCTTTTCGCATCTGGAAATGATGAAATCCGGATTTGCCGTTCGTCTCCTTTTAAAAAAGACACGGTTCCAGTTTGTATTGATTGTCCTGTGTCTACAGATTTGGTAAGTGTGTGTGAGAGCAGTGCCTTTATTTGTTTATTCAGATGGCAAAGTTACTTCGTATCGTCAGCAGTGCTCTTTCAGTTTTTAAAAGACACACCTTAGTCAAAATGATTTAGTTACTAAGTTTACAGTATGTTAATATCACTGCAATATTATAGACTGAAAGATCCGCTGTAAATGCTGCTCTCCGAATGTAAACATGTAAACACAGCAATCAAACTTTTGTGACGTTGTGAACGTTGTGTAGGATTTTCGCCACATTTTGTGACAGGATAGTCTATACACACGGCTTTCTGACGCTACCTACCGAGTGCATCTTCAAGCTACCGAGAAATGCAGAGGATTTTTTTCTCCTATTCGCTGTGCGGTATCCAACGTTCCATTAAAACTCCACTCTCCAGCAGTTTCTTGCTTTCAATATCTTGTTTGTCGGGTGGGGGATTTAATGTATGCAGGAAATGTTCCTGAATAAAAAGTGAAAGTGCCAAACTGCAGTTAAAGTCGACAAGTTAATAATTTGACAAGTAATTTGATTACTGATGTCCATGTAAACACAGTCACTGTCTTTCTCCCCTGCGTCTGCATGCCCAAACAGAAACTCCCATATTTGCTCTTTCCCTCCCCCGACACTCCCACCTAAACAGAGCCGGACACACCCACTTTCCTGACTTTTTCCAAACTAGAGGTTTGAAAACACCTTCTGAGACACGGGGGTTTCGTGGCCATTTAAGGTAGCGTTCAGAAAAAACAAAACACCTGCAAAGAAACTCAACACAGAGCAACATAATAATGTCCATGCCAGCTAGCATTTCAGAAGTGTTATTGCAGAGCAACACAAACAGCATGCAGAAGTATAAATGCAAGTCTATGCGCAAGGTGCAGAGGTATAAACCAGCCTTTATTACAACCTAACAGACTCCTCCTCCTCCTCACTATTTCTGTTTGTTGTCAAAACTGACAGCTGGAGGGGCGTGGTTAAGTATGTTAGCCCCGCCCAATACCTTAGATGGACGTAATCTGGGAATTTAACCGAAAATAAACAAAGTGCATTTTCAGATTTCAATTTTAGATTACAGGGGCAAACTATTTTTTTCTTAATGACATGCACAGATGAATTGATCACCACAAAACTAGTAATGTGAACTCACAAAATCAATATGGTTAGCATTGATTTCATTTGTGCTTGTAATGCATCACCCATTGCTAAAATCCTAGTCCAGAAATCCCTCAGACAAACAGGAACAATGTGCATGAGTGTGTCTCCAGCTGGATTAAGTTCAATTCAATTAAATTCACCTTTATTTCTATAGCGCTTTTACAATGTAGATTGGGTCAACGCAGCTTCACATAAAATATTATAGTAAACTGAAACAGTGTCAGTTCAGTTTTCAGAGTTTAAGTTCAGTTTAGCTCAGTTCAGTGTGGTTTAATATTCAATACTGAGAGTCCAAACACGGTGTAATTAAGTAGTGTGTAATGTTATTTACCTGTGTTTGTGTCTCAGCCTCCTCCATCCTGAAGCGGGAGAAGCGCATGAGGACGCGGCGGGTGCACTTCGAGAAGGTGACGGTGTATTACTTCAGCCGGCGGCAGGGCTTCACCAGCGTGCCCAGTCAGGGTGGCAGCACTCTGGGCATGTCCAGCAGACACAGCTGCATCCGCCAATACACACTGGGAGAGTTTGCCATGGAGCAGGAGAGGATCCACAGAGACATGCTGAGAGACCACCTGAAGGAGGAGAAGCTCAACTCCATACGCCTGCGGGTCAGCAAACACTGGAAAACAATGATTCAATAATATATTCATATAAACCTGTAATTCCATTAGCTTTTCCTACTATACAGTACATGTCAATGACTTCCAGTTTCTAGTTCAAACTTACCTGGGTCAAAGTTTTGTGAAATGTTTTGAAATGTTCTTGTCTTCAGTTGACGAAGAACGGCTCCATGGAGTCTGAGGAGGCGAACGCTCTGACGCTGGACGACATCTCTGACGATGACCTGGACATTGATAACACAGAGGTGGACGAGTACTTCTTCCTCCAGCCGCTGACCACTAAGAAGCGACGTGCTCTGCTGCGCTCGTCTGGCGTCAAGAAGATCGATGTGGAGGAGAAACACGAGCTGCGGGCCATCAGGGTGTCCAGAGAAGACTGCGGCTGTGACTGTAGACTCTTCTGTGACCCCGAAACCTGCACGTGCAGCCTCGCCGGCATCAAGTGTCAGGTGAGAAGAGTAGAGAACATACACACTAACAGTTGAAGTCAGAATTGTTAGCCACCCTGTTTATTATTTCCCAATTTCTGTTTAACGGAAAGAAGATTTTTTCCTAATCATATTTGTTTTAATAACTCATTTCTAATAACTGATTTCTTTTATCTTTGCCATGATGACAGTAAATAATATTTTAGTAGATATTATTTAAGATACTAGTATTTAGCTTTAAGGGACATATAAAGGCTTAACTAGGTTAACTAGGCAAGTTGGGGTAATTAGGCAAATCATTGTATAGAAATGTATTGAGTTGAATGGTATAGTGTATAATGTATAGTGGTTTGTTCCATAGACAGGGGCTAATAATATTGACCTTAAAATGGTTTTTAAAAAATTAAAACTGCTTTTATTCCAGCCGAAATAAAACCAATAAGACGGTCTCCAGAAGAATAAATACTATAGGAAATACTGTGAAATCCTCTTAGCTCATTTGGGAAATATTTGAAATAATCACTTTAAAAAAAAATTATTATTGTTTTGCATGTTTGTCACTCGTTAATGTATCAGATCTTCAAACAAATATAAATATTATTCAAAGACAACAAGTAAACACATCATGCAGTTTTTAAATAAAGTTGTTATTATTAGGGGAAAACAAAATAGAAAATTACATAATCCTGTGTGAAAAAGAGTTAAAATATAACGTTTATCACACCTGAGATCAGTTTCTCCAGCCACTCCCAGGCCTGATTACCACCACACCTTTTCACAATCAAGAAATCGCTTAAAAAGGACCTGCCTGAAATAGTGAAGTAGACCAAAAGATCCTCAAAAGATAGACATAAATGTGAAGTAGAAAAAGAGATCCTCAAAAGCTAGGCATCAACGTGAAGTAGATCAAAAGATCCTTAAAAGCTAGACATCAACAAGAAGTAGACCTAAAGATCCTCAAAATCTAGACGTCAATGTAGACCAAAATATCCTCAAAAGCTAGACATCAACGTAAAGTAGACCAAAAGATCCTCAAAAGCTAGATATCAATGTGAAGTAGACCGAAAGATACTCAAAGGCTAGACATCAACGTGAAGTAGACCAAAAGATCCTCAAAAGTTATACATCAATGTGAAGTAGACCAAAAGATCCTCAAAAGCTAGACATCAATGTGTAGTAGACCAAAAGATCCTCAAAAGCTAGACATCAATGTGAAGTAGACCAAAAGTTCCTCAAAAGCTAGACATCAACATGAAGTGGACCAAAAATCTTCAAAAGATAGATGTCAACGTGAAGTAGACCAAAAGATCCTCAAAAGCTAAACATCAACGTGACAAAGACCAAAAGATCCTCAAAGGCTACACAATGAAAAGTAGACCAAAAGATCATCAAAAGCTAGACGTCAAAGTGAAGTAGACCAAAAGATCCTCAAAAGATAGACATCAATGTAAAGTAGACCAAAAGATCCTCAAAAGCTAGACATCAACGTGAAGTAGACCTAAAGATCCTCAAAATCTAGACGTCAATGTAGACCAAAATATCCTCAAAAGCTAGATAACAACGTAAAGTGGACCAAAAGATCCTCAAAAGCTAAATATCAATGTGAAGTAGACCAAAAGATCCTCAAAAGCTAGACATCAATGTGAAGTAGACCAAAAGATCCTCAAAGGCTAGACATCAACATGAGGCAGACCAAAATTTCCTCAAAAGCTAGACATCAATGTGAAGAAGACCAAAAGATCCTCAAAAGCTAGACATCAATGTGAAGTAGAACAAAAGATTCTCAAAAGCTAGACATCAACGTGAAGTAGACCTAAAGATCCTCAAAATCTAGACGTCAATGTAGACCAAAATATCCTCAAAAGCTAGACATCAACGTAAAGTAGACCAAAAGATCCTCAAAAGATAGATATCAATGTGAAGTAGACCAAAAGATCCTCAAAAGCTAGACATCAATGTGAAGTGGACCAAAAATCTTCAAAAGCTAGATAACAACGTAAAGTGGACCAAAAGATCCTCAAAAGCTAAATATCAATGTGAAGTAGACCAAAAGATCCTCAAAAGCTAGACATCAATGTGAAGTAGACCAAAAGATCCTCAAAGGCTAGACATCAACATGAGGCAGACCAAAATTTCCTCAAAAGCTAGACATCAATGTGAAGAAGACCAAAAGATCCTCAAAAGCTAGACATCAATGTGAAGTAGAACAAAAGATCCTCAAAAGCTAGACATCAACGTGAAGTAGACCTAAAGATCCTCAATATCTAGACGTCAATGTAGACCAAAATATCCTCAAAAGCTAGACATCAACGTAAAGTAGACCAAAAGATTCTCAAAAGATAGATATCAATGTGAAGTAGACCAAAAGATCCTCAAAAGCTAGACATCAATGTGAAGTGGACCAAAAATCTTCAAAAGATAGATGTCAACGTGAAGGAGACCAAAAGATCCTCAAAAGATAGACGTCAACGTGAAGTAGACCAAAAGATCCTCAAAAGATAGACGTCAACGTGAAGTAGACCAAAAGATACTCAAAAGCTAGACACCAATGTGAAGTAGACCAAAAGATCCTCAAAAGCTACACAATGAAAAGTAAACCAAAAGATCATCAAAAGCTAGACATCAAAGTGAAGTAGACCAATAGATCCTCAAAAGCTAGACGTCAAAGTGAAGTAGACCAAAAAGATCCCCAAAAGCTAGACAAAGTGAAGTAGGCCAAAAGAGCCTCAAAAGATAGACATCAATGTAAAGTAGACCAAAAGATCCTCAAAAGCTAGACATCAACGTGAAGTAGACTAAAAGATCCTCAAAAGCTAGACATCAACGCGAAGTAGACCGAAAGATCCTAAAAATCTAGACGTCAATGTAGACCAAAAAATCCTCAAAAGCTAGACATCAGCGTAAAGTAGACCAAAAGATCCTCAAAGGCTAGACATCAATGTGAAGTAGACCAAAGAATCCTCAAAAGTAATACATCAGTGTGAAGTAGATCAAAAGATCCTCAAAAGCTAGTCATCAATGTGAAGTAGACCAAAAGTTTCTCAAAAGCTAGATGTCAACGTGACGTAGACCAAAAGATCCTTAAAAGCTAGACATCAACATGAAGTGGAGCAAAAGATCCTCAAATGACAGACGTCAACATGAAGAAGAGCAAAAAATCTTCAAAAGATAGACGTCAACGTGAAGTAGACCAAAATATCCTCAAAAATTATACAATAAAAAGTAAACCAAAAGATCCTTAAAAGCTAGACATCAAGTTAAGTAGACCGAAAGATCTTCAAAAGATAGACAACAATGTGAAGTACTGTAGATCAAAAGATACTAAAAAGCTAGACATCAACGTGAAGTAGAACAAAAGATCCTCAAAAGCTAGATGTCAAAGTGAAGTAGACCAAAAGATCCTCAAAAGCTGAACATGAAAAGTGAACATGGTTTACACAGTATAGGGTTTACAAGGACAATATCCATAAGTGCAATGTATTTTATACAGTAAAAAATGCTTATTATATGGCCTTACCCCCTATGCCTACCCACAAACCCAACCCTCACAGGTAACAGGAATTTCAAAAGACTCTGTTATGTAAGATTTTGAAGTGTTTTGAATTACAAGGACACAAAGACACCACCTTAATGGAGTACAGCTAGGCCATACACATGTCATTATACAACTTTGAGTCCCCGTAAACCACATCAACCTGTAGACAAACACACACACACACACACACACACACACACACACACACACACACACACACACACACACACACACACACACACACACACACACACACACACACACAGAAAAAAACAGGTCATTATTGCTGAGGAATGTTTGTTCTAATTAATTGTTTATATAATCATTACACCACACACACACATACACACACACACCACACACACACACACACACACACACACACACACACACACACACACACACACACAGACAGACAGAAAAAAAACTGGTAATTATTGCTGAGGAATGCTAGTTCTAATTATAAATTCATTGTTCAAGTTAAGAAAAAGTTCATCCAAAAATGAAAATGTCCTCAGCATTTACTCATATTACTCAGTAGTTGAACACAAAACAATATATTCTGAAGAATGTTGGGAAAAAGTAGAAATTGACACCCATAGTAGGAACAAAAAAAAAAAAAAAAAAAAATCAATAACATAAAAAAAATCCATTAAAAAAAAGAAAATGTCAACAATCTTCAAAAGATCTTTCAACCAAAGAAAGATACTCAAAGAGGTCTGGAACAAGCCGAGGAGGAATAAATGATGACCTTTCAGTGCACTATCCTTTTAAGTTAATATTTTATTTTCCATATAATAATAATGATAATAAGGATAAATTAATGATGTGTATCAAAGCCTTTTTTAATAAAAATAACTGTCCATTATTAGATTGACTTAATTTGACATTGACTTAAGTTATTTTGAGGTAAATATTGGATAAATATTTGTATTTTAAAAATATTTTCCATTAAAAATTAAAATATAATAATTAAATATTGCTTATAAGTATTTCTATATTAAATATTGTATATAAAAAATATAAGATCCAAAAGATCCTCAAAAAGCTAGACATCAAAGTGAAGTAGACCAAAAGATCCTCAAAAAGCTAGACATCAAAGTGATGTAGACCAAAAGATCCTCAAAAGCTAGACATCGAAGTGATGTAGACCAAAAGATCCTCAAAAAGCTAGACATCCAAGTGAAGTAGACCAAAAGATCCTCAAAAAGCTAGATATCCAAGTGAAGTAGACCAAAAGATCCTCAAAAAGCTAGACAAAGTGAAGTAGACCAAAAGATCCTCAAAAAGCTAGACATCAAAGTGAAGTAGACCAAAAGATCCTCAAAAGCTAGACATCAACATGAAGTAGACCAAAAGATCCTCAAAAGCTAGACATCGACGTGATGTAGACCAAAAGATCCTCAAAAGCTAGACATCGACGTGACGTAGACCAAAAGATCCTCAAAAGTTAGACATAAAAGTGAAGTAGACCAAAAGATCCTCAAAAGCTAGATGTCAACATGAAGTAGACCAAAATATCCTAAAAAATATAATGCAATACAAAAATTGTAATATTTTATTGCACATACTAAATATTAAGAATATTTTGTATTAATCTAATGGATAAATATTAATAATTTCTAAATAAAAATGTGTTTTGTTACATTTACGATTTATACAATTATATTTTTACTATTTATATTTTGCAATCCTTGGTGTTCACCCTCATCTGGACTTGTATATCAAGTAGCTTAGACTTTTCATAGCATTTATACACTGCTACTCTCTAGTGAGTTGAAATGCTTATTTTAAAGCTAGATGACCATGTGAAGTAGACCAAAAGATCCTCAAAAGATAGAAATCAAAATGAAGTAGACCAAAAGACACTCAAAAGCTGGACCTCAATGTTAAGTAGACCAAAAGACACTCAAAAGCTGGACGTCAATGTTAAGTAGACCAAAAAATCCTCAAAAGTTAGACATCAACATGAAGTAGACCAAAAGATCCTCAAAAGCTAGACATCGAAGTGATGTTGACCAAAAGATCCTCAAAAGTTAGACATCAACATGAAGTAGACCAAAAGATCCTCAAAAGCTAGACATCGAAGTGATGTAGACCAAAATATCCTCAAAAGCTAGACATCGAAGTGATGTAGACCAAAATATCCTCAAAAGCTAGACATCGAAGTGATGTAGACCAAAATATCCTCAAAAGCTAGACATCTAAGTGATGTAAACCAAAAGATCCTCAAAAGTTAGACATCAACATAAAGTAGACCAAAAGATCCTCAAAAGTTAGACATCAACATGAAGTAGACCAAAATATCCTCAAAAGCTAGACATTGAAGTGATGTAGACCAAAAGATCCTCAAAAGCTAGACATCGAAGTGATGTAAACCAAAAGATCCTCAAAAGTTAGACATCGAAGTGATGTAGACCAAAAGATCCTCAAAAGTTATACATCAACATGACATAGACCAAAAGATCCTCAAAAGTTAGACATCAACATGAAGTAGACCAAAATATCCTTAAAAGCTAGACATCGAAGTGATGTAGACCAAAAGATCCTCAAAAGCTAGACATCGAAGTGATGTAGACCAAAAGATCCTCAAAAGCTAGACATCAACATAAAGTAGACCAAAAGATCCTCAAAAGTTAGACATCAACATGAAGTAGACCAAAAGATCCTCAAAAGTTAGACATCATTGTGAAGTAGACCAAAAGTTCCTCAAAAGATAGACATCAACGTGAAGTAGACCAAAAGATCCTCAAAAGTTAGACATCAACATAAAGTAGGCCAAAATATCCTCAAAAATACAATAAAATACAAAATGTTGTAATATTTTGTTGCACATAATAAATATTAATAATCAATTTAATGGATATATATTAATAATTGCTAAATAAAATGTGATTTGTTAAATTTACAATTTACTTATATTTCTACTATTCATATTTTACAATCTTTGGTGTTCTCCGCAGTGGAGTTGGCTTGACAGACCACCTGTAGGACACACTCCCTCATCTGGACTTGTACAGTATATCAAGTAGCTTAGACTTTTCATATACACTGCTACTCTCTAGTGAGTTTAAATGCCTATTTTATCCTTATTTGTGAGAGCCAGATAAATGAGTAAATATACATGTTTTATCAATTATTACATAATTAATAATATATTATTTATTATATATTAACAACTTATTTTATATTAACAAACTATTTTGCATTGAATTTAGTTCATTTATAAGTGTTATATCTTTTGTAGCATTGTGTAATGTCTTATGCATTATTTTACTATTGAATTATATTTACGTTATATTACAATTTTTCATGTAACAGTAAAAAAGTGTGAAAATCAGTTTAATTGATCATTAATCAATGTTAAGTTATATTTATTTTGAGGTGAACTATGGCCTTAACAGGTTGTTGTTGGTTTTGTAAAACTTACCCAGCTGCTGCAGACACAAGAGGAGCTGATTTGTGTTTCCATACTGCAGTAAAGCCTGTCAAAGCAAATCTAACATGGCAGACAAGCAAAAGTAATTAAGAGTAATTAAGTCTGGTTATAAAGTTTAATGGAGAAACAGTACACTCTGATTAAATTGATTTAGATGTCAGACAGCAGACAGATATATTTCACATGGTACATCAGGTCTTCAGAAGAAAAGGAAGCTTTATTTAGATTATACCTCTTCAGTATTGGGGAAGTTACTTCACAAATGTATTTAATTACATCATTAAAATAGTCTGAAAATTATTTATTTACTAATTACTTCACTTAATGCTATGAAAAATCCCTATGTAAAATTCCTTTTAGCTACATATAGTTGAAGTCAGAATTATTAGCCCCCCTGACCTATTTTTTCCCCCAATTTCTGTGTAACGGAGAAAAGATTTTTTTTCAACACATTTCTAATCATAATAGTTTTAATAACTCATTTCTAATAAGTGATTTATTTTATCTTTGCCGTGATGACAGTAAATAATATTTGACTAGATATTTTTCAAGAGCCTTCTATACAGCTTAAAGTGACATTTAAAGGCTTAACTAGGTTTACTAGGCAGGTTAGGGTAATTAGGCAAATTATTGCATAATGATGGTTTGTTCTGTATATTATCGAAAAAAAATATAGCTTAAAAGGGCTAATAATATTGTCCTTAAAATGGATTTTAAAAAACTAAAAATAGCTTTTATTTTAGCCGAAATAAAACAAAAAAGACTTTCTCCAGAAGAAAAAATATTATCAGACATACTGTGAAAATTTCCTTGTTCTGTTAAACATAATTTGGGAAATATTTAAAAAAGAAAAAAAAATTCAAAGGGGGGCTAATAATTCTGACTTCAATATATATATATATATATTCTGTATATACAAACATACTATTGAAACCAGAAATTTACATAGACTCTAATAAAAGGAACATAACCATTTTCAAAAAAATGTCTGATAGTAAATCATACTAAACGTTTACTATTTTAGGTCCATTAAGATTACCTAAATCATTTACATTTGCTAAATGCCAGAATAATGAGAGATTATAATGAGAAGACGATAGCTGCGTTCGAAATCTCATACTTCCATACTATATAGTATGCTAAAAACAGCATGCGAGCCGAGTAGTACAGTTGCAATCTGAATTATTGAACCCCTTTGAATTTTTTTTCTTTTTTAAATATTTCCCAAATTATGTTTAACAGAACAAGGAAATTTTTACAGTATGTCTGATAATATTTTTTCTTCTGGAAAAAGTCTTTTTTGTTTTATTTCGGCTAAAATAAAAGCAGTTTTTAATTTTTTAAAACCCATTTTAAGGTCAAAATTATTAGCCCCTTTAAGCTATATATTTTTTCAATAGTCTACAGAACAAACCATCATTATACAATACCTTACCTAATTACCCTAACCTGCCTAGTTAACCTAATTAACCTAGTTAAGTCTTTAAATGTCACTTTAAACTGTATAGAAGTGTCCTGAAAAATATCTAGTAAAATATTATTTACTGTCATCATGGCAAAGATAAAATAAATCAGTTATTAGAGATGAGTTATTAAAACTATTATGATTAGAAATGTGTTGAAATTTTTTTTCTCTCCGTTAAACAGAAATTGGGGAAAAAAATCAACAGGGGGGCTAATGAATCAGGGGGTTGAATAATTCTGATTGCAACTGTATGTCTGAATTCATATAATTCGAAAATCAGTAGGCGAGAAGTACTTGGATGACCTACTAATTTCGGCGAAATTCTGAAGTGCGCATCTGATGCACGCTACACTATCCCATGATGCCCCGTGAGTGAATTCATGAATGAGAGTGAAGCGACGCAATTCATCGTGACAAAATGGCGGATGTAGTACGTCCGAGTTTCATGTATACTGCTTACAGACATACTGTGTCACCTTATTCTTCACGTACAGTATGAGCAGGCGCAGCCATTGGAATCTTTTTGACTCGAGACTTCCAGTCTCATTCACTTCCATTTATTTTTTGAGGTTAAAAACAGCTCCTTATGCTGCTTGATGTTGCATTCTCATTATATTATTCTACTTGGTCTGTGTAGTCATGTAAACACTTGTTTGTAGAGCGAGTAGTTTGATTGTTTTCTGACGTTTTCTCCCATAGGTGACTGAATCGGAAGTTCTAAAACAATCTCACAAAACGAGCGCACTTCCACATTAAAGAATAAGGTCAATAGAACATACTTTTCTAATGGCCGAGTAGTACATTTAAATTCAAATGCAGTACCTGCTGAGTAGTAGGCGATTTCTGACGCAGCCAATGTCCAATCAGTGCGTCTCCTTCTGGCACTCTGACACAAAACCAATGTAGGCCACTGGCGCCACCTAGTCCCCACCTCATATAGAGGACGCATGCACTTGGAACAAACAAATATACAAAACAAGCACTCAATAAAGACAATACTAAATAAAAGTATATTTTAAGAAATTCAATAAACTATAGTTTAGCAAGTACTAACTAAGTAGTTAGTTTAGTTTTATGACTAATTACACCCAACAATGTGCCATCCTCAAACTGGCCTGTGCTCAAGTGTTTTTGGATGTCCACAGGTGGACCGCATGTCTTTCCCCTGCGGCTGCACGAAGGAGGGCTGCAGCAACGCAGCCGGCAGGATCGAATTCAATCCTATCCGAGTGCGGACTCACTTCCTGCACACCATCATGAAGCTGGAGCTGGAGAAGAGCCGCGAACAGCAGAACTCCGGCGCTGTGGCCGGAAACGGATTTCACAGCGACCCCAATGGACACTGCAGTCCGCTGGCGACAGGTCAACACGCACTGGAGTACGCAATCCCAGATACAGTCCCGCAGACCACCATCATGCACCTGCAGTCTGGAGACGACATGGACGAGGTTTTGGAGGAAGAAGAAGAAGAGGAGGAGGATGAGGATGAAGAAGAGGAAGAAGATGAAGAGGACGATGAAGATGATGAAGACGATGATGATGAAGATGAAGATGAAAACAAAGACGATAGCAGCAGTTTGTGCAGCTTATCCGATTCCAGCACGCAGAGTTTGGCCAATAGCGACTCTGAGGAGGAAGATGATGATGAGGATGAAGATAAGGTGGAGGAGTTTGAAACAGGATTGGTCAATAGCGAAGTGGCTCCGCCCCCTTCTGTGATGCGTTATTCGGAGAATACGATCACGTCAGACAACCAAACAAACGGCAACTCTTACTTCATCAACTCCACCGCAGAGTACTACTCAATGGAGAACGTTACTCCACCCGTACTTTTGGCCTCCAACCAATCCAGTGAGCCCTACATAGGGGACACTGCGTCTTATCAAGACAGGGTTAACGACTCAAATAGGGTCATGTCTCAGGGTCCCTTCAATGTGACCGCTGACCAATACGCGGACTATTCCCAGCAGCCTGAGCAGCCATATGCTAATCATCACTTGGCCGTGATTGGCTGTTGCACTCCAGAGCCAGAGAAAAGCGTCCAATCCAAAGGGAGCTTCCTCAGCCAATCGGGAGAGATGAACCAGATGGAGTTTCAGAACTATCTGAACAACAACACGCAGGATACGGGCTACAATGCCAATGGGAACTGTTATGTAGCTGAGCAGCCAAAGGAGATGCCTCACAATCTGCCTGACGTTTCGCTAGCGGACACCGCGAAAGCAACTACTTTACTGGACGCTTTCCCCGAGCCCACTCCGGTTTAGATTCAACAAACAACAGGCAAGAGAGTATAAAAGCAGCTTTCGATTCTGCACATCAATGTTTCGTTTCAACAGATTTCCTGTTTAACGTTTTGAGCGGGGGAGGGAGGGGGTGGTCCAAAAATATGTATTTTTACTGAACTTTGCAAAGAACAAAAAACTGCAAATTCAAAGCGTATGATAAGCTTCAGGTTGGAGGCATACTTTAGGCAAGTACGTCATTGCAAATGCTTCTAATTTCGATAACAAAGGATCTCATAATACCATTTTTGCAAATGCGAATTTCTAAAAATGGGAATGATGCGCACATGCATTATATGTTTAGTCTATAGGCATGAGTGAGTACTTGACAACCAAAAATAACAGTAGTGGACTACGGAAAATCATTATTGCGGAAAATCATTAAAATCACTATCCATATAGTGTTTCTTTTTACAGTTACGCCGCCATCTACTGGCCTGGCATGCAGAATGCAGCCTTTTCAGCCTGATCTCACGAGGAAATGTAACTATTTTACGTATTGTTGTTTAGAGGCTAATTCATACGAATTTGTACGAGTTCAGTCGTTCAAAAATGTACGATTTTAAAAGGAAGTGTGGCACCCAACCCCACCCCACCCCTAAACCCAATCATAATTGGGGGATGAGCAAATCGTACTAAAATGTACGAATGAGATTGTACAAATTTGTACGAATTCATACTAATTAGCCACTGAAATAAAAAGTTACGAATTACAAAAAGTTACAAATTAACCCTCAACTTTTTCTGTTTACGTTTTATTTTTTCACCTTAAAAAAAAAAAAATAACAAAAACAACACAAGCTCTCCTAAAGATGCCATTCTCCAAACCAGTTCAATATTTTTTAGTACACCCACGTTACAAATAGTTTTTTTCCCTTAAGTTTCCCTTAAATGTAATTAAATTTATTGGGGAATGATGGTTTGATTTTAAACACTTTCACGAGTTTGAATGCTTGGTGACGCTGACCCATAGTTTTGAAGGCAAAACTAAAAAAATATTGCCCCCTTGAGGCTTGTTATCATCATAACAGATATTTAAAGGGCCAGTTTACTCAGACATGAAAACTGATTTGCTCAGCTCAATGTCATTCAAAAAAAGGTTTCTTTAAAATAACAATTTTGTGTTAATGTAATCTACAAAAACGCTAATTTTTGTGAAAACAGGAATGATGCGCACATGCATTATGTGTTTGGTCTACAGGCATGTGTGAGCACTTGACAACTAAAATAACAGTGGTAGACAAAAGAAACACTATATGGCTGCGCAAAAGATTTTCTTTAAAGTCGCCATCTACTGGCCTGACATGCAGAATGCAGCCTTTTCAGCCTGATCTCACAAGGAAACGCAACTAGTTTATGTTTTGTCAGTTTAATGGCTAATTCGGATGAATTCGTACAAGTTCAGTCGTACGAAGATGCACAATTTTAAAAGGAGGCATGGCACCCAACCCTGCCCCTAAACTCAACCGTCATTGGGGGATAAGCAAATCATACTAAATTATACAAATGAGAGCGTACAAATTTATACGAATTAACCACCGAGTCAAAAAGTTACGAATTGCCTTGAGATTGTGTTGGCCTTTTCAGTTATTTTCGCAGATTCATGCGTTTTAATCATCTGCTTAAGATAGCTTTCAAAATTGCAAATAAAAAACGCCCATTTTTAGTACACTGTCATCATGTAAACATGAGCCTGAGCTTAGTCATTTGCATAAAACATGCAGAATTTCCATTTAAGGCCTTAAACGCTCAACTTTTTAAACCTTTAAAACAAACAAACTCTCTAAACTAGTTCAAAATCTTTTTTTTAGCACACCCAGGTGTTTTATTCTTACATTTAACTTAAATTGTATTATGAAATATATTAGCGGATGATGGTTTGGTTTTAAAAACGTTCACGAGTGCGAATGCTTAGTGTCGCTGACCCATAGTTTTGAAGGCAACAAAAAAAAAGTATTATCGTCGCCTTGAGGTTTGTTACCATCATAGCAGATATTTAAAGGGACAGTTCACTCAGACATCAAAACTGTGATTAGCCCAGCTCAAGGTCACTCAAAACCTGTGACGTTCTTTCTAATGCAGGATATAAAAGAAGATATTTTTTAAACTAATAAACACTGAAAAGATTTTTCTTGAAACCGTCGGGAAGCATTTGCATTTACCTACTGGAATAAAGTATATTCCTGGCCTTAGGCTCGTGCAATGTTTCTTGTAATTTCAAAAGTTCTAGTTTTGAGCAGAAATGTGGATAGAACTTTTCTATGTATCTGTGTCAGTGGTGCAAAAAAAAGAAAACAGAAAAAAGATCGTTGCTGTTAGTGTTCTGAAGTAAGTGTATATCTAAATGTTTGATAAAAGCATGTTTTATTTTACTTTTTTTAAGCTCTCATCGCTGGTTTATGGTTTTGTAAGAGTTTGATGTACTGTAAAAAGAGAAAATAATACTGTTGCGTTTTCGTACACATTCTTCATGCTTTTAAAGAGTTGGTGAAAGCATGAAAACGGCTCTTAAATGTGTGCTGTTCATTTGCCTTTGCTTACAAAACCAAAACCATGATATTTAAGTTGTGAACACAATACATTTCCTCAAAATAATTGCACTTTTTTCCATTGGCTGAATTGTAACTCATCGTTACCTGAGCACTGAAGGGGGGCGGGGCTACCTGGTACCGTGCCATGACTATGGCTGTGTTCGGAATGGAATACTTGCATAGTACTCAGTGAATACTGGATAGTATGCACTCTAGGTACTACTTAAATACCTCTTTGATATTTGGCAGTGGAAACAGTTGCTCAAATTACTCAAATGCACTGCACTTTTGGATACAGTATAGAAACACATACACTACCTGACAAAAGTCTTGTTGTAAGAGCGACTTCTAGTTGATCATTTGAAAAAGGGGCAGAAGGATTTTCTGATGAATCAGCTGCTGAACTGCATCCCAATCATAACAAATACTGCAGAAGATTTACTGGAACCCTCATGGAGCCAAGATTCTCACAGAAATCAGTCAAGTTTGGTGAAGGAAAATCATGCTTAGGGGTTACATTGGCAACATCAACAGCCTGAGGTATAAAGACATTTGTGCAGGCCATTACATTATAAACCACAGGAGAGGACAAATTCTTCAGCAGAATAGCGCTCCTTCTCATACTTCAGCCTAAATATTCACTATATCAAAGTTCCTGAAAGCAAAAAAGGTCAAGGTGCTCCAGGATTGGCCAGCCCAGTCACCAGACATGAACATTATTGAGCATGTCTGGGGTAAGATGAAGGAGGAGGCATTGAAGATGAATCTAAAGACTCTTGATGAACTCTGGGAGTCCTGCAAGAACACTTTGCCATTCCAGATGACTTTATTAATAAGTGATTTGAGTCATTGCAGAGATGTATGGATGCAGTCCTCCAAGCTCATGGGAGTCAGACACAATATTAACTCTTTTTTTTCCACTGCACCATGACTTTATATTCTATACTTTACATTATTTCTGTTCAGTGACAAGACTTTTGTCTAAGCAAAGTCAGACCTTACTCTCCTAATGAAATAATTCAAAATCAAGGCATGATCATATTTTATTTTGGTAAAATTCTCATAATCTGGAGGCCTTTGCCTTTCATATAAGCCACTTCTGATACCATATGATCATCTAGATGTCAAGTTATTATTTGCTGTCCCTAAAACTTGGATAGGCGACAAGACTTTTGTCAGGTAGTGTAGTGCATATTAGTATGTTAGCATGCTATTCCGAACACAGCCTTAGATTATTTTTATGACATATCTCCAAGGTATTAGGGGATACGTGAAGGTTTTTATTTCCAATGGCATTAACGTCCCATTCACACGGGGCGTCAGCTTCAACGCTTCCCATTCACTTTGAATGGGTGACGTCAGGCGTTGCCGAACTGCATTGTGTATCCGTCGGCTTCGCTTCAGAGGCGTTGCTCGCTGCAAAAGTTGGGACTTGCTCAACTTTTCAAGCGCCGACAGAAGCGTCAGCAAATCAGATCGCTGTATGCAAATACACTAGCTCAGACAGTGGCCTATTACTGACTAATTTCATTGGCTGGTCGCATCAGCCCCACCTTCAGACACGTCCTCTGTCAAGCGTTGACGCTGAAGCCCCGTGTGAATAGGCGTAACAATAAACTAATATATTTGTGTTTGCTTGAAAAAGACAGATAGGAGACGGAAAGTTTTAAACATTTTTTCCAGAAAGATTTAACTTTTTAAGCCAGATGAAAATGCTCTTTGTCTTATGAAACTCTTTGGGATTATACAGGGATTTCTGATGAAATGCACTTTGACTGCGAGTTTAAAAAGTCTAACATACAAAAGAACTAATATTAGCTGTGCGATACTTTAAGCGTATCACACAATTGAAAGTATTGAATGGATGGAAGATATGTTTTCTTAATTTATAGCGAAAGGAAGATTTTATGGCATGATGTGAAAATATTCTCTCAATATCTATTTTGAGGGGGAAAAAATAAGAGAATAATTAACATCATGGTTATTTAATGTTGAGCTATGACTGAACAAATCATTCTGAAGAGTAATTTGTTAAGTGCAATAGTTTATGTGAAACGCTGAATTAATTTCGCATCAGATTTCCTACCATTTTAAAGGGAACGTTCACTCAAAAATTAAATTTGGCGCTATTTGCTTACTCTCATCGATGTTGCACGTAATAAAAATCTTCATGGTACTTCAAAAGCACAGATGGGGTGTGTAAATAATACCAGAATAATAACTTTGTGTGAACTGCTACCTTAAAGCACTGACGAGTTTATAGAAGAAGCCGTTTTTTAGCGCACAAACATTATGATGCATCTGTCAGTTTGTTTCTCCTCTTGATGGAAAGAGAGTCATTGTCCAATCGAGAATGTCCCTCAATAAGCTCAAGTCAGGACAATCAAATGCCTTTTACGTCATCAACATTGTAGCGTAAATGAAAGAAGCAGATCTTTAAAGGTGAAGGGTGTCGTTTAGCACTTAATTGATCTTAAAATCCTCTTTGAGCTGTACTGACATGAGTTATCATCAAAAAAGTGTCATGCAACAAAAAAATCTGAATTATGCAAAGTCAAAGTTATGAGAAAACAGTCATATTTATGACAAACAAGGGATTAAATTGAAATAAAAAAAACAAGGATTGTGACATCAAAGTTGAAAGTGACAAAATGTGAAAATGTTTGATGACAGCAACAACATAAATTGACAGCAATATTTAAGTTAGCATTGTTAAGATGTGGATAGTTGTATTCATATAAAATGTTCATTAACTTGCAATGTCCCTATCAAACAAATAAAAAACTAGATTAAGTTAAAAAAAAGCATTGCAACAAAATTTTGCAAGTCATTTTAGTAAATACCAATGAAAGCAATGCACAATAAATAAATAAATAATTAAATAGCTATTACACTTTTATTACACAGTTATTACTGAAACTTTATAATAACATTTTAATGTTAAGGTTAAAAGGTAATTGAATGACAAGTCTGATTTTGTATAAAATGTATAAATGTTCATTATTATATGAACATATCAAACAAGTAAAAACAGTCATCTAAATTGACAAATGTACAAGGAAAAGGTTTAAATTATGCTAAAAAAAGTGAAAGATTTTTTAAAGTCGTTTTAGTAAGTAATACAGTGGTTATACAATTAGAAAGCAACGCACAATAAATAGTTTATACACAGTTATCACACTAACTATTACTGGTACTTCTCTATAATAAAATGTTTTTTTTTTTTTTAATAAAGGACGAGTCCCATTTTGTAATAATATAAAATGTTCATTAACTTGCAATGTCCCTACTAAACAAGTTTAAAAAATTTATCAGAATTGACAAAAAATTTGTTTAAATTATGCTAAAAAAAAAATACAACATTGTTGCAAAATTTTACAAGTCATTTTAATAAAACTGTGGTTGAACAAATGGAAAGCAATGCTTAATAAATAAATAGGTATTACACAGTTATTACACTAGTTATTACTGGCACCTTCTTTATAATAAAATGTTATTTTGAATAAAGGACGAGTCTGATTTTGTATTCGTAAAAATGTTCATTAACTTGCAATGTCCTTACCAATCCAGTAAAACATTTGAATCAAAATGGACAACACTGTACAAGGAAAAAGTTTAAATTATGCTAAAAAAAAAAAAAAAAAGAAATACAACATTGCGACAGGATTTTGCAAGTTATTTTTGTAAAACTGTGGTTATACAATTGGAAAACAGTGCACAATACATAAATAAATGAATAAACCGTTATTACACAGTTTTTACTGGAACTTTCTCTATCATAAAATGTTCATTTCAATTTTAATTAAGGACGAGTTTGATTTTGTAATCGCATAAAAAGTTAATAAAAGTCCCTAACAAACAAGTTAAAAAAATGTAATCTAAATTAACAAAAATGTACAAGGAAAAAGTTTAAATTATGCAAAAAATAATAATAATAATAATACAACATTGCAACAATTTTGCAAGTAATTTTAGTAAAAATGTGGTTAAACAAATAGAAAGCAATGCACGATAAAATAAATAGTTATTACACTTTTATTACACCGTTATTACTGACACTTTAAAATAAAATAATTTTATTTTTAATTTTTAATAAAGGACTGATTTTGTATTAATATAAAATGTTCATTAACTTGCAATGCCCCTATCAAACAAGTAAAACAATTTAATTGAAATTGACAAAAAAAATGTACAAGGAAAAGTTTAAATTATGCAAAAAAAGAAGAAAAAAAATACAACATTGCAACAAAAATTTGCAAGTCATTTTAGTAAGACTGTGGTTAAACAAATGGAAAGCAATGCACAATAAATAAACTAATTAAACAATAAATATCTTTGATTTACCCAGTTATTACTGGCACTTTCTCTAAAATACAATTTAAATTTTATTTAAAATTAAGATTTTTTTTAATAAAAGACAAGTGCGATTTTATATTAATATAAAATGTTCCTTAACTTGCAATGTCCCTATCAAACAAGTAAAACAATTAAATCAAAATTGACAAATGTACAATGAAAAACATTTTCATTCATTCATTCATTTTCTTGTCGGCTTTGTCCCTTGCGGGGTCGCCACAGCGGAATGAACCGCCAACTTATCCAGCACGATTTTACGCAGCGGATGCCCTTCCAGCCGCAACCCATCTCTGGGAACTTCCACACACACATTCACACTCATACACTATGGACAATTTAGCTTACCCAATTCACCTGTACTGCATGTCTTTGGACTGTGGGGGAAACCGGAGCACCCGGAGGAAACCCACGCGAACCCAGGGAGAACATGCAAACTCCACACAGAAACGCCAACTGACCCAGCCCAGCCGAGGTTCGAACCTGCGACCCAGCGACGTTCTTGCTGTGAGGCAACAGCACTACCTACTGCGCCACTGGGTTGCCCCTGAAAAACATTAAATTATGCTAAAAAAAAAACAACACTGCGACAAAATTTTAAAAGTCATTTTAGTAAAACTGTGGTTAAACAAATGGAAAACAATGCACAATAAATAATTATTTAAATAAATAGTTATTACACAGTTATCACTGGCACTTTCTCTAGAATACAATTTTGTTTTATTTTAATTTTAAGGTTGTTTATATTAAAGGAAGAGTCTGATTTTGTATTAATATAAAATTTATGTAAAATTAATATTACAATGTCCCCAATAAACAAGTAAAAAAAAATCTAAATTGACAAAAATGTACAAGGAAAAATGTTTAAATTATGCTAAAAAATACATTATTTTGGTAAAACTGTGGTTATACAAATGGAAAACAATGCACAATAAATACATACATAAATAAATGAATACACTTTTATTACACAGTTATTACTGGCACTTTCTCTATATTACATTTGTTTATTTTTAATTTTAAGCTTATTTTTAATGATGGGATGAGGATGAGTCTGATTTTGTATTAATATAAAATGTTTATTAACTTGCAAAGTCCCTATCAAACAAGTAAAAACATTCATTAGAAATTGACAAAAATGTAAAAAGAAAAGTTTAAATTATGCTAAAAAAATACAACAATTGAGTGGGTTTCCTCTGGGTGCTCCGGTTTCCCCCACAAGTCCAAAGATATGTGGTATAGGTGAATTGGGTAAGCTAAGTGTATGGATGTTTCCCGGTGATGGGTTGTGGCTGGAAGGGCATCCGCTGCTTAAAACATTAATTTTTCCCCATCAAACAAGTAAAAAGTAATTGAAATTGACAAATGTAAAAGGAAAAAAGTTTAAACTATGCTAAAAAAATACAACATTGCAACAAAATGCAAGTGATTTTAGTAAAACTGTGCAATGCACAATAAATAAAGAAACACATAGTACACCGTTTAGTTACTACTGACAATTTCTCTATAATATAATTTTAATTTTTAGGTGAAGTTTTATCTGATAATTTTGACCTTTTGTTTCTTTCAACGTGTTGATGTCACAATAGCTTTTCTCTCATCATTTTGTCTCATAAGACTTTTTTAATATCAAATTTTAAAACACACTAAAAAAAGGTAAAAAGCATCGCAAAGGCCTGTCAGAAAAACACACTTCACCTTTACAGACCAAACCAATGAAGAAAGTGGAGGTGTTTTGGACAGTCTGAACACACTGAATGTTGTGATGGGAGTCTGGATCACTGCCTTGGCTTTAATAAGCAGTGGTTTACTTCAATGAGAATGCCTTCATTTTCTGACTCTTCTTTTGTCAGTGTTTCAGATTCTTCAAAGACAAAAGTCACACTGTGTTTTTTTTGTTTGCCTTCTAGGATTTATTTACTGGACGTGGTTCTAGATTTGTTTTTAATTCACCTCTTGACTTACACACACATACAGTGCTGGTACAACAGACCTCAGTCTTTTGATGCATTATGGGATATGAAGGACACGTGTACAGATGTAATGTACTGCAGCGGGACCGGATGAACTGGCAGCAAACACTCGTCATATCATGTTACCAGTTAGAATCGCAGTTCTCGTTCTGTTTTCAGTATTTCTTATGAATGATCTATTATAATGTGTATTTATTGTGCGTTCCTTCAGCGGTATGTATTGAATAAAAACTCTCTTTGTTAAAGCGCTTCTTGTTGGCTCAGAAATCTGTGAGTGAGAAGAGGTATGTTAGGACAAACTCTGAGAGAAGAATGGGTGGATGGATTAATGGATGGACAGGTGGACTGGAGGATGAATGGATGGATGGATGGATGGATGGATGGACAGGTGGACGGGTGGATGGTTGGATGGACGAGCGGATGGGTGGGCGGATGCATGAACGACTGGATAGATGGATGGGGATGCATAAACGGGCAGATGCATGGAGGGATGAATGGATGGATGGACGGGCGAAAGGGTGGATGGACGGGGCGGATGGGTGGGTGGATGGATGGGTGGGTGGACGGATGGAGGGGTGG
Source organism: Danio kyathit (assembly GCA_903798195.1). Classification (NCBI taxonomy): domain Eukaryota; kingdom Metazoa; phylum Chordata; class Actinopteri; order Cypriniformes; family Danionidae; genus Danio; species Danio kyathit. The sequence continues at coordinate 60,798,047 of LR812527.1, forward strand.
ATAGATGAGTGGATGGATAGACGAAGGGTCTGGCGGATGCATGGGCAGATGGATAGCTGGATGGGCGGATGGATGAACAGGTGGATAGATGGAGGGACGAGTGCATGGATGGACGGATGGAGGAATGGATAGATGGATGGGGATGCATGGAGGGACGGATGGATGGATGGACAGATAGGTAGACGGGCAGATGGATGGATGAATGGGCAGATGGATGGTTGGAGAGAAGCATGGGTGGGCGGTTGCATGAACGGATGGATGAATGGATGGAAAACCGGATGGAAGGATGGATAACTGGATGGATGGATGGCTGGCTGGATGGATGGGATGGGCGGATGCATGGATGGATAGATGGATGGGGGAAGCATAGGAGGATAAATGACTGAAGAAATAATTGGATGGGCAGATGAATGGATGGACGAAGGGACGGGTGGATGCATGGATAGATGGATGAAAAGACAATAACAGGCGGAACAATGATTAGATACAGTAGATGGATTAAACGATTAAATTAAATACAGTGAATGAATGGGCAGATGATACAGATGGATGGATGGGTGAAAGGAAGGATGAATAGGTGGATGAATGGAGCAGCAGAAAGATAAATGAAACAACAAAACAATGATGATAGATGATCTAAGGATGGATAAATGGACGGATGGATGGATGTAACAGATGGATGGATGTAAAAATGAATTACACAATGGATAAACACAATGACATGACAGGTGGAACAATGGATTGGTTGATTGATTGATACAATAACAGATACAATGGATGGATGGATGGATGGATGGATGGATGGATGGATGGATGGATGGATGGATGGATGGAAGGAAGGAAGGAAGGAAGGAAGGAAGGAAGGAAGGAAGGAAGGAAGGAAGGAAGGAAGGAAGGAAGGAAGGAAGGAAGGAAGGAAGGAAGGAAGGAAGGAAGGAATGAAGGAAGGAAGGAAGGAAGGAAGGAAGGAAGGAAGGAAGGAAGGAAGGAAGGAAGGAAGGAAGGAAGGAAGGAAGGAAGGAAGGAAGGAAGGAAGGAAGGAAGGAAGGAAGGAAGGAGGATGGATGGATGGATGGATGGATGGATGGATGGATGGATGGATGGATGGATGGATGGATGGATGGATGGATGGATGGATGGATGGATGGATGGATGGATGGATGGATGGATGGATGGATGGAAGGAAGGAAGGAAGGAAGGAAGGAAGGAAGGAAGGAAGGAAGGAAGGAAGGAAGGAAGGAAGGAAGGAAGGAAGGAAGGAAGGAAGGAAGGAAGGAAGGATGGATGGATGGATGGATGGATGGATGGATGGATGGATGGATGGATGGATGGATGGATGGATGGATGGATGGATGATGGATGGATGGATGGATGGATGGATGGATGGATGGATGGATGGATGGATGGAACAGGATAAAGAGAATGATGGATGGAAAAAACTGATGGATAGAACAATAAAAATGAATGGATGATAGATGAACAGAACAACAAAATAATGGACAATGGATGGATGAACAGATAGAACAATAAACTGATGGATGGATGGAATAGAACAAAGAACAGTCAGATATATATATACAGCATAACAGACAGAAAGACAGACAGACATATATAAAGAGAGAGAGACAGATATACAGATAGACAGACAGACAGACACAGACAAACATGCATACATACATATATAAAGACAGACAGACAGACAGACAGACAGACAGACAGACAGACAGACAGACAGACAGACAGACAGACAGACAGAATCAAAACCATGACATTTGTGCATTTTAATGGAAACTCCAACTCGTGTTTCTTTCATTTAGAAACAAAAATTACATTTCATTTTTATCAAAATATATCCTAAACAAAGACACTAAATCTGTATAAATTTATGGCAATCTTACAGTTTTTAAACCAAACGGAGCTGAACTTGTCAACAGTAAACATCTGATGTAACAGTAACAGTAGACGTCTGGAGTGTTGTTCTGCAGGTCTGGTCATTCTGAAGCTGGTGTTTTTTGCGCCCCCTGCAGACAATCTGACAGCAGTACAGGCATCACAATTCATCAAGTATTCACAATGCTGGACAGCAGGTCAACATGTACAAAAAAGCCTCTAATAAACATACAATATTGGTAAAATAAAAAGGATTTAAAAAAACATCAAGCAGA
>LR812527.1:60805211-61050456 GCA_903798195.1 Danio kyathit
ACCTTTCTGATCTAAATGGTATATAACATTCATAATATTTAATAATTTAGGGTGGACAGTATGCACATTGAGGCACAGGCACTGTTATGTTATCAGGCACCCTTAAGTTACTTCAAAAACTCGCCGTTACTTCACTTAGCCGACAATAATACAAGTTTCTGGCATCAGCATCTTGTTGTCATATATCCTTTACATTGTTTGCTTATTTTATTTAACAAAACTAGCGTAAGCCGTGTGTTTAGTGCAGGTTGGTGCTACTTTGCCGTATGGTCAGTGCAGTAAGTGACTGTATTATCATCAATAACGTTTGTTGAGTGTTCTGCCTCTATGCTTTGTTTGCTACCATTCCCTTTAAGAGTCAATTGCATCGCGCCATGGTGCATTTGCTATTTACATGGTGGACTTTGTAAGAGGAAAAACTGAATGCTTCACTGTTAAACTGACCATCTGCAGCGCGAGGATAAAGAAGGAGTCTCCTCGATTCATCCTCTTTACTTTCTCTTTACTTTACTTTTACTCTTTACTCCTTTACTTTCATGGAATAAGGAAACAGTGTAAACTCACTCCACTAAAGATCTCCATTAGCCTACATATTAAAATTTTGTTTGTTAAGCGCAAAGATTTGTTTCAAAACTATTTCTAAATTCAGTTCTAATTTCCAGCAAATAAATAAATGAACAATAATAATAAAGTGTGGTCAAACAACTGAGTTATATCCAAACATACGTCCTATTCTTATGCCCCATATGGTAATGCAGACGTCTCCAAAACCTGACAGGTGGACATTTGCTTTTTAAACAATGTGGCACAAAACATGAAAATGACAGTTGCACTAGTCTAAAAATAGCAACAAATCGCAACATACACTGCTTGCACTGGGCGTATGATAGGGCCCGAAATGTTAGTGTGGCATCCATGCAATCCAAGTTTTGTGGTTTAATGAGCTTACCTTCGGCTTACTTGCTATTGCCAGGGTTTGGGTATAAAGAATCGAAAAAGATCAACAAGGGACAACATAGGGATAGTTCAAATTCAAATGATGTCATCATTTCTCACCCTGGTTTCAAACATTTATGAGTTTCTATCTTCTGTTAAACACAAAAGAAGATATTTTGAAAAATGTTGGAACCCTGTAACCACTGACTTCCATAGTATTTTCAATTCAATTAAATTCATCTTTATTTCTATAGCGCTTTTACAATGTAGATTGGGTCAAAGCAGCTTCACATAAAATAATATAGTAATTTGAAACCGTGTCTGTCCAGATTTCAGAGTTAAAGTTCAGTTTAGTTCAGTGTGGTTTAATTTTCACTGTTGAAAGTTCAAACAATGAAGAGCAAATCCATCAATGCGCAGCTCTACAAGTCCCAAACCATGCAAGCCAGTGGCGACAGCGACGAGGAACAAACTTCACTAATTGGTGAAAGTGACGGATAAAAAAAAAAACATTTCTCCTATGGCCATTTCTCTTGTGCAGAGCTGCAGTATAGGCGCCAGAGGCTGGAGAATGCTGGACGTCCATCGTATTTGTTTTTCCTGCTATGGAAGTCAATGGTTACAGGTTTTCAGCTATCTTCAAAATATATTCTTTTGTGTTCAACAGAAGAAGATAAACACTTAAGGGTGAGTAAATAGTGAGTACATTTTTGAGTGAACTATCCCTTTAAGGAATCAATACTCGGAACTGAGTCCACTGATTCCAGAACTAAGTGTCAGAATCGATTCCAAATAATTGTAGAATTTTGGAAAAGTGCATAACACTGTTGCAACCTATAGACTGATTTCATGCGGCCGCCATTTTAAAAGTGAAATCGAGGCTGTGGTGGGAAGAAACCCGGAAGTATCGCCTGGAGTCACATAGGAACGTTGTGTACCTGGCTGTATATCTTATCGGAGAAGAGAAAGTGACACAAATTTATCATTTTACCATCTTCCGAGTGACCTGAAGGTCCATTCTGAATGGATAGTGAAAATAAAAGGGATATCAGACCTCATTTTCAGCTAAGTGGAACTAGTGTTTTCTTTCCCAAACACACATTTTAGAGGCCATTTAGCAAACTCAAGTTAATGAACTGATTTTTTCACTATATTAGACTTGTCATGATACTGAATTTCCGTATTGAAATAAAAAAAATAAAAAAATTCCTGCTAACATTTATGCACTGTTGAGTTCTTAAATATCGCTGATTTACCATAGTGTTCACCGATGCTCAACAGAAATGACTGTGATTGGCCGAGAAGGCCATCAGTTCACCGCTCTTCACCACTGTTTACCAAGTGCAAACACAGATGAGCAATCCGCTGATGACTTGACTGATCTTCGCTGCTTTAAAACGCTCCAGTGTCTCTGTATTTGTGTTTGCACTCAGGCAAGACCGATGAACTGATGACCTTTAAGACCAATCACAGTCATTTCATGACGTGCTATTGTCGGCCCTGACCATATGTCGGCGCGCTATCCACTAGGCTATTGCGCCGACCAATCACAGTCATTTCTGTTGAGTACTGGTGAATACTATTGCTAATCAGCAGTGTTTAAGAACGCGCTCAGCGGCGATTAAATGTTAGCGGGAAATATACGTTTTTAAAACTTCAGTACCGGGACAACACTATTACAGACAACACGAGGGTGTGCTACAGAGGACCGCATTGTTTAATCGCTTACCGGGTTACATAGGCTGAAGCAGGGAAGCGTTCCCATGGTGTTTACCTGGTGCCATTAACTGAAGCCTGGTGCCATGAACACTTAAGCGTATTACTCTGGAAGATATTATGATTTAGTTTGATGCCTAATATGCTTTTAATTGTTTAAATTAAACTGAACTGAATGATATTAAAGTGATGTTTACACCATATCTTATTTTGAAATCGCAGTAACAGCTGGAGGTTTGTAGTCCATAGCATGCTGTTGCAATGTTTACAGTGCTGATCCTATACTTCTGGCCCGGGTTTCTTATCACCGCACGGCGGCTGCGTGAAATAAGCGTATTAAGTGACTGTACATGAAGAGCACTACAAATCAATCACTAATGTGGCTCAATGACCATCAGGATGTTTACTAGAAGTAAGGCACATCACACCAGGTTTTGGAACATGAGCTGGATCGGAAATACGCAGCATTCACTGTCACATAAATAAAAATATATTTTATAAAAGATTAAGCATTGCTAAATAGAGTTTCATTGTCGATAAAAAAACATGTATGGCACCTAAATTTGACTTAGTTCATCTGACATTGGCAGCTATGGCACAGAGTTAATTTTGGACCCTGTGTGTGTGTTTGTATCTCTGTGTGTCTGTGTGTCTCATTCAAGTGAAGAGCCAGAGCTGGTATTTGTCGTCTGGATTGCAGGGCACTAGTGAGGGGTTTTCGGGTCGAGCGCTCAGACACTGTTTTGAGGCCTTGTTATAGAACAGCTGATCCTGTGAAGGGAATAAAATAACAGAGCAGAATTTATAAGCCAAATCACAAAACCAAACAGTGGCCAGCTTAAATTAGCATTATCCAAACAGACATGCACTCAAAATTTCCTCATGATGTGTGTATATGCTTGGGTTTATTCTGCGCATTAAGTTTAGTTTTGAGTTTAAACAGATGAGCCTATATAGACGAGCCTATATAGATGAGCCTATGATGTCTATATAGACATTAAAAGTATTATAGGAGCACTTCAGAGTGGAGGATTGTTTCAATAGGCCACATTCAAAGGGCCAATCCCATTGTGTAGGGTGAACAAAAAAAAAAACAGAGCAAAAGGAGCCACTTATTAAAAAAATACTTATTTATGTAATTTATTGTGATAAATTAAATGAAATCTTCTAGCCTTGCATCAAAATTGGATTAGAATTGCGTAAACTGAATTAATAAAACTGACTTTTTGTAATATAAATATTATAATATTAATATTGAATTTATTAAATTCTTAACTAAATTTAATTTAACTGAATTTAATGTAATTGGTAATCAATCTAAATCATCTAGCTTTTCATGGAAATTGGATAAAAGTAATTGCATTAACTCAGTTAACAAAAATATTTGAGCACAAACTGACTTTATATTAAATAAATATTGTAATATATTAATATCAGCTTAATAAATTCTTACAATTCTTATGCAACTGAATTTAATTAGTAATCAATTTAAACCTTCTAGCTTTCCATTGAAATTGGATAAAAATTGCAAACACTGAAGTAAAAAAACTGAATTTATATTATGTAAATATTATAATATCAACAGTGAATTTATTAAATTCTTACCATTCTTAACTTAATTTAACAAAGTCATTTAATTTAATTAGTAATCAGCCTAAATCTTTTGGTTTTCCATGCATGAAAATTGGACAGCAATTGCATACACTGAATTAACAAAAAATATTTTAGAGCACAAATTGACTTTCTATCAAACAAATATTGTAATATATCAAAGTCTTACAACTGTTCATTTAATTTAAGCACTAGTGTTTATAAAATTATTACAATTTATAATTATAAAATTATTGATATGTAATATTAATTATATCAATCAACATCCTATATACTGAATAAATATAAAATACCATCATAAACAAGTGTTATTTAAATAATCATTTAAATTAAAATAATTAAAAATTTATTCAAACAGAAAAGTAGTAAAATATTATGTGCTGTCATCATGGCAAAGATAAAAGGAATCAGTTATTAGAAATGAGCTGCTAAATTTATTATGTTTAGAAATGTGTTAAATAATTCTTCTTTCCAGTAAACAGAAAATGTGGGGAGGGGGATATACAGGGGGCTAATAATTCAGGAGGGCTAATAATTCTGACTTCAACTGTACATGGTTTAAAAATGCTTCCTTAATAAACTGTTAACTACATAACAAAACTTCTGTTGGCTCTCTTGTTGTTTGGGGTCTAAACTGAAATAAATTGAGGCTTGTGAAGTAGGTAAAGCAATCCTTCAAAATTAGGGCTTTAAAAATTTGCGATTTTCAGTTTTTCTACGATATTGTGATATGAATATAATTCCACAAGATTAGTTGAGTAACTCATAATAACAAATTCATAATTTTACATTGATTGGGATGATTTTGTAGACGAGTCTGCATGATATATACAATACTATTAAAAAAATATACAAAATAAATTAAAGCACAGATGAAAACAATAGGAAAAAGACACAAATGAATTAAATGTGATTCCAAAACGTAATAATCGAATGCAAAAATCACACCATTCACAGTACAAATAATTAAACACAATTACTCTTTGTTAAAGTGCAAAAACTTTTACATTTCTTGTGTCCAAATGGTTTAAATACACTTGAAACGTTACAGTCACAGGCCTTAAAACCACATCCTAATAAACCATCTTTCACACTATTAGAACCTATTAGATTAGGTCATGTTATATTAATAGCAACATGACATTGCAGACCCAGTTTCGCACATTGCGATATCCATGCTGAAGCGATATATTGTGCAGCACTGTTTAAAGTGATTAAATTAAATCAAAACTAAGCAAATTGATTTTGGTAGCTCACATTGCTAGTTTTGTGGTGAACAATTCATCTGTGCATGTCATTAAGAAGAAAAATTGTTTGACCTTGTAATCTTTAATAGGTTGTTTTGACGTCATTGATGACGTGCAAAATTCAGATGGAGGGCAGGTTCTTCTGTGGTTCTTCTACATAGGAATTGCTATCAGAACATCAAAATGTTTCTGTTTTATGTTGATTATAATTGTTTAATTCGGCCAAATTGAGAAATGCTGAACAGTTTTTATAGACTTCCCATAGTTTTTGCTCATAAAGGGGGGAAAGTTCAAGAAACCGGCTGAAAAACGGAAGAAAAGGCGGCATAGAGTATGTAATAAACATGCATCCATTTGTACAAACTTTTTTTGAACGTGATAATTCGTTTCACCAATAAAGATTATATAAGGGCCTAGCTATGTGTATAAATATGTTAATGTGCTATATAAAAATCAGATACAAACACCACCACACTTATACACAATCCAGAAGAATATAAATAACATACTGTGTCATGTAATCGCTGCAATGAAATCTCCGTCTTGTTTTGCAATAACCCAAGTCTTAGAAGAATCGGCAGAATAAACAACCATAATGTGAACATCACGATGCTCAGCAGCGGTGAATGTTTGATGGCAAGTTCATCGACCGAACAAAAAAAGAAATGCAACCCTTATGACAAAACTAGACGGTTATTATTGTCATTTCACCCCTTGCAAAAATAAATCAATGAATAATGTAGACTACACGTTCACGCTTTTGTATGCTTTCATCTGTCATTTGGTGATGGGGAAAAAAAAAACAATAGTAATTTGTAATAAACATGTTTTTGAACCACACAGTAAAGTGTATAATGTGTACAACTCTTGATAAACATGGTAGCATGGTAAACTGATAAACTGTAATAAATACTGTACCGTTAGTGTAAACTCTGCTGCATTGTGATGGTGTATAATAACTGAAACCTATTGAATAATTTGTTTATTACTACAGTTGTGTTGTACCACAGCAACAATATAATTACTGACAGTTTAATTCAAGTAATTATCTATAGTTTGCTTCCCAACACTATAGTATTCTCAATAGTATTTTTTTTATGTAACGTAATAGCTTATACAGTATCTACAGCTTGGATGACAGGCAAATATACTTTAGTTCAGTAGAAAACGCGGCCCTCTTCATGATATAAGGATAATGGCCAACCATACATGACAACCCTCCCGTTTTTTCTGTGATTCTCCCGTTTACAGTTTTAACCCGCTATCATCCCGTAAAGGTATTTTCTCGTATTTCTCCCGTTTTTTCTCGTGGCAAATAAACATTAAAGAGTCGATCCTCCCTATAAGCAACCTATACTGCCAAACCACAAGGGGACGCCCCTTGCTCTTAAATGTGAGTCTGTTCTGTGCTTTCATTTTATTTAAACATGAAAACGGCAGGATTCCCGTTCCTTCTTTCCTTTGCCGTTGCCTCTCTTATGCAATCCTCAAAACAGTCATATAGCGGTGCTGACGCACTCCATAGTGATAAATAGACGCTGTTTCCCAAACGGAATCTGTACACGCGATTTGAAGCGGAGCGAAAGTCTTGGTTTTGGGTGCGTATTTGAACAGACATAGGGGAGAGCGGGGCACAAAGTAACACTTTTGGGTTTTGGTCAAATAATGAACAAAGTAATAGGGTTAGACAAACCATATTTTTTTTACCAACAACACACAAGCCTCTCCTACAAATGAGCACTGGTTGTATGATTACGAGTATTGCCAAAAATGCCAGGTGTATAAATGTTACTATTTACCCCACCTGCAGGGCAAGTTGTAACAGACAGAGGGTTAGTTGTAACACGTGCTTATAAAGGCAGATTTTTTACAATTAATTTAAATCCAGTTTACTTTAAATAGTAGCTATATTTCCTCAGTACTTAGCTCAATTTATTTTTATTCTGCATAGCACAGTATGTTTATTTATTTGTTTATTGGATAAACACATGTGGATTTATTTGGAGTATTATCTATTATTATTCAATGCATTTATTTGTAGTATTAGCAATAAAATATATTTTTTTTCTATTAAAATATTTTCTATTAAAAAACATTTTTATTTAAAAAGTTCTCAACATTACACTCAAAATTCAAAAATTATTTTGTTAGTTTAACTGGTGTCCAACAGTGTCAAAACTGGCTAGCAGTCACTGTGTGTGTTTTGCATCTTTCAAAATGGTTTCATCTTTTAGCCTAGAAGACGGTGATCACAACAATATAAAACCTTACGTTCATACTTTCACGGATTTTTTTTAAATAAAAAAATATCGACTGTAATAAAAAATACTTTTATGCTGCAAAAATCGTTTCTCCTGTGTTTCTCATCCAAATTTCGCTGAAAATTTTCAATAATTGGCAGGAAGACGTCTGCCGACATTGTGGTGAAAACCACGGAAGCATGCCATGGATAAACCTAAGCAAATACCTTAAAACGCTGTGTTACATTTTACCCCGGGCTACTTTGCCGCGCTCCTCTATACACATAATAATAATAATAATAATAATAATAATAACATCTAAAGCACCTTGTAACAATATACAATGCAATTATTTCTCCATTCGCATTGGTACACAGCTCCTTAACCTGTATATTTACAACATATCTTTACATACAATTCAACATTCAGATATTTTTTACTACTTACTGCATCTCTGTTTAATGTCTAATGTTTATCGCCTTTTTCTTTTCTAATATTTAATTTTGTGTTGTCACTTGTCACTTTATGTACACTGGAAGCTTCTGTTGCCAAAACAAATTCCTTGTGTGTGTGAAGCACACTTGGCAATAAAACTGATTCTGATTCTGATCTAAAGATGTCGATCTTGGTGGGTTTTTTTTTTTTAAAACACAACTAATTTTGTCCTAAATGAGCATAAAAAGTTAGGAAAGCAATCGAACGCTTTCATTATAATGTTAGATGTGTGCAATTTTAAAGTGACATCTGCCATTTAATGTAATCAAACGAAAAATCCAAATGAGATTCATTCGCTGCTCTTTAATCAGAATGTGTAAGTTATACAGTGAAGAAAAGATTACTGAGATTTCATAACTTGATTATATTTCTTTATAATAGCTATTCATTTTAATAAGCTGAACTGTTTGCTAATTTATTTGCTGCTAAGGTATACTATTTATTTTTTCTTTTGTAAATAGTAATAATAAAACATATTACTGACCGTTTAACTGTTTATTTACAATGAAACGGCTGCAGAAGAACAGATTTAGTAATTTGGGGATTTTTTAAGGGGGGAGGGTGGTCCCTTGGGCATATCCCTTATTTTCGCATCCCAATGTTGACATGTATGTGTCCAACATATTTAGTTATTTTCTACTTATATCTCCTTTAAAATATGGTATTAAGTGCAAAAATACGGACTTTCCTCTATGTCTTCCATTAAGTTTTTTACTTCCTGCCATCCATCTGGATTTTGCACGTCACCAGAAATACATGATTGAAAACAACCTATAGAAATCTGAAAATGCACTTCCAGTTTATTTTCAGTTAAATTCGCAGATTATGTCTGTCTGAGGTATTGGGCGTGGCTAACATACTTAACCACACCCCCTCCAGCTATCAGTTTTGACAACAAACAGAAATGTTGAGCAGGAGGTGTCTTTTAGGTTGTAATAACTCTCCCCAAACCCTTTTCCCCATCATTCTGCATGAAATGCCTACTTTTCTACATCCAATCAGCTCCCAGTAGAAAAAACAAGCCACACCTACTGTTTTCTCATCTAATATTCCATTTCTCTAGGAACTGCATCACAATATAAAAAAAAACAGTCACAGCTTCTGGTTCATGTAGACTTTTAAATGCTGTAATTGTACCTCTCGGAGCTCCCATCTCTGCTGCGGGCCGGTGATGGTGTTGTGGCCTTTATACTGACACTCCTCTAAGCGGACCATCGCTCCATCAGCTCCATCTAAACACAGCTCCTTCTGGATGTTGTGTCTGATCTCGTGATGCGTTGAATACTCGAAATACTGCAAGAGCAGAGCAGAGAAATGACCTTCAGCATTCACTAAACATTTAATTAAAACTGATAAAGATGCTTCCATGGAGGTTCTGGAAGACATACAGCATCAGGGGAGCTCATTAAAATGATATTTATGATGTACCTTCCAAATGCCATTCATGCTTGTTTTAAAACTAAATGCTGCAAAAATGGAAGAAAAGATTTTGGGTAAATAAATCAGGGGTGATGCATTTTGGTATGCGTCACCATAGAAAGTAATTGTATGACACAATGTGTGAATTGTATAAAATGTTTTGTGGTATTTCTATTGTTTGTAGTAAATTGTCCCATTTTAAAGATGGATGGATGGACGGATAGACGGATGACAGACAGACAGACGACAGACAGACAGACAGACAGACAGACAGACAGACAGACAGACAGACAGACAGATGGATAGATAGATGGATAGATCATTTAATAAATGGATAGAAAAACAAAATTAGCTTGTTTTAATGTAAAAAAATGGAAAATGGAATACTTAATAAAAATTTTTTATAATAATACTTAATAAAAATGAAAAAAAAAGAAGAAAACAAAAGAATTAAATTAAAAGAAAAAAATAAAACAAATTTAAACAACCTAAACACTTTAAACCTAAAACTTTTACCTGACACAAAATATTATTATTATATATTAAAATATACACTGGTTTTATCAATCTTTAAATGAACATGACCTTAAGAAAGTAAATGAAAAGAATAAAAACACCATCATTTTGTTTAACTATGAATTTTTAGCATCAAATCTAAAAATAAATACATAAATGAATACAAACAAATACATAGATAGATGGAAAAAACTATTCTAATATAAAATAAATGTTGAAATTAAATACTTCAAGAGAAAACAAAAACGTAAAATTAAGTTAAATAAAAAACATATTTTAAATATTTTAAAATAAAAAATCTGTTTTAACAAAAAATAATAATTCAGAGCCCAAACTGAGTTTATATCATATAAGTATTATAATATGTCAATACTGAATTAATTCAACTTGTACTATTCTGAATTTAATTTAATTTTAATTTAATAAATAAATAGAATGATAAAATTAGCTTGCTTTAATGTAAAATAATGGATTACTTAAAAATGGATTACTTTAAATTACTTTTACAAAAAAATTAAAATAAAACACTTAATAAAAAAAGAAAAGAAGAAAAATATTAAAATTAAGACAAAATAATAAAATTAAACTAAATTAAAAAAGAAAATTTTACCTCAAAATAAATCAATAAATCATCAATAAATTCACACAAATTATTATTATTATTATTATATATTAAAATATATACTGGTTTTATTTACCTTTAAATGAACAAGAAACTAACAAAGTAAATGAAAAGAATAAAAACACCATCATTTTATTTAACTATGAATTTTTTGCACCAAATCTAAAGCAAGTAAACAAATAAATAGATGAAGTAGGATTTTTTTAATTTAAAATAAATGCTGAAATTAAAAACTTCAAAATGAAAATAAAACAAAAAGAAAAACAAGAGTAAAATAAAGTTAAACTAAAAAATAAATAAATAAAAATATTTAAAAATAAAAAAATCACTATTTCAAAGATTTTCAGAGCCCAAACTGACTTTATATCATATAAATATTATAATATATCAATATTGAATTAATTAAATTCTTAATATTCTGAATTTAATTTAATTTTATGTAATAAATAGATAGAAAGATAAAATTAGCTTTTTTTAATGTAAAATAAAATACGTGATAAAAAATAATAAAATAATACGTAATAAAAATACTTGATAAACAAAGAAAAGAAGAAGAAAAGAATAATAATTAAATAAAAGAGAAAATTAAAAACAAAATTGACACAACCTAAACTCTTTAAACCTAACTATTATTATTATATATTAATTATTATTATTATTATTATTATTATTATTATTATTATTATTATATATTAAAATATACACTGGTCAACCTTTAAATGAACAAAAAATTAAGTAAACAAAAATAATAATAAAATTTAACTTTGAATTATTTACATTAAATCTAAAAAGTAAACAAACAAACAAACAAATAAATTAATAAAATAAAAAAGAGAGAGCTTTACGTGCCATTTTATCAGTACACTTGATTCATTGGCAGGACAAACTGTTCCTGCTCCAATTACCTGGTTTCCTCCCATCCCGTGGCAGGGGTACATGATGAGAGGCTTCCCTCCCTCATTACTCTCACCAGCGTCCAGACAGGCTTCCTTCCCCACGTTCCTGATCTGAAGGAGAAACAGGAGCAAATCAGCTCTACAAACACCAAAACTGCACAAGTGCTGATGATATTACTGCATTAGTGACATTGATACATTACTGTGTGTTAAAAAAAATTGATTTCACAGGGCAACAGGCAGACAGCATTAATTCAAATTACAATATTAAAAGGCACAATACGGCAGATTTCTTCATTAAAATATCCCCCAAAAACACTGGAACAGAGTTATATATTTGTGTGATATTTTGACTTATACTAATATCATCTTAAATGGTTCAAAGAATGTTCGAATGCAGAGAAATAAACAGTTTAACTAGTGAAACGGAGTGTGTTTGTATTAGTAAATTTTGTATTAGTGCATCCAATAATAACCCAATATCGGCCAATAAATATTGGTGGATGATTCACTAGTGTATTATTACAATGCAAAATGAGGCATCATAATAATGTACTAATGAATCGCCAAACATTCTGTATCAGTGCATCCAATAATAACCCAATATTGGCCAATAAATATTGCTGGATGATTCAGTAGTGCATTATTATAATGTAAAATGAGGCATCATAATAATGCACTAATGAATCGTCAAAAATTTTGTATCAGTGCATCCAATAATAACCCAATATCAACCAATAAATATTGGTGGATGATTCAATAGTGTATCATTACAATGTATAATGAGGCATCATAATAATGCACTAATGAATCGTCAAAAATTCTGTATCAGTCCATCCAATAATATCCCGATATCGGACAATAAATATTGGTGGATGATTCAGTAGTGCATTTATTATAATAAAAATGAGGCATCATAATAATGCACTAATGAATCGCCAAACATTCTGTATTAGTGCATCCAATAATAACTCGATATCGACCAATAAATATTGCTGGATGATTCAGTAGTGCATTATTATAATGTAAAATGAGGCATCATAATAATGCACTAATGAATCGCCAAAAATTTTGTATCAGTGCATCCAATAATAACCCAATATCAACCAATAAATATTGGTGGATGATTTAATAGTGTATTATTACAATGCAAAATGAGGCATCATAATAATGCACTAATGAATCTTCAAAAATGTTGTATCAGTGCATCCAATAATAACCCAATATCGGACAATAAATATTGGTGGATGATTTAATAGTGTATTATTACAATGCAAAATGAGGCATCATAATAATGCACTAATGAATCTTCAAAAATTCTGTATCAGTCCATCCAATAATATCCCGATATCGGACAATAAATATTGGTGGATGATTCAATAGTGCATTTATTATAATAAAAATGAGGCATCATAATAATGCACTAATGAATCGCCAAACATTCTGTATTAGTGCATCCAATAATAACTCGATATCGACCAATAAATATTGCTGGATGATTCAGTAGTGCATTATTATAATGTAAAATGAGGCATCATAATAATGCACTAATGAATCGTCAAAAATGTTGTATCAGTGCATCCAATAATATCCCGATATCGGACAATAAATATTGGTGGATGATTCAGTAGTGCATTTATTATAATAAAAATGAGGCATCATAATAATGCACTAATGAATCGCCAAACATTCTGTATCAGTGCATCCAATAATAACCCAATATCGACCAATAAATATTGGTGGATGATTCATTAGTGCATTATTATAATGTAAAATGAGGCATCATAATAATGCACTAATGAATCTCCAAACATTCTGTATCAGTGCATCCAATAATAACCCGATATCGGACAATAAATATTGGTGGATGATTCAATAGTGTATTATTACAATGCAAAATGAGGCATCATAATAATGTACTAATGAATCGCCAAACATTCTGTATCAGTGCATCCAATAATAACCCAATATTGGCCAATAAATATTGCTGGATGATTCAGTAGTGCATTATTATAATGTAAAATGAGGCATCATAATAATGCACTAATGAATCGTCAAAAATTTTGTATCAGTGCATCCAATAATAACCCAATATCAACCAATAAATATTGCTGGATGATTCAGTAGTGCATTATTATAATGTAAAATGAGGCATCATAATAATGCACTAATGAATCGTCAAAAATGTTGTATCAGTGCATCCAATAATATCCCGATATCGGACAATAAATATTGGTGGATGATTCAGTAGTGCATTTATTATAATAAAAATGAGGCATCATAATAATGCACTAATGAATCGCCAAACATTCTGTATCAGTGCATCCAATAATAACCCAATATCGACCAATAAATATTGGTGGATGATTCATTAGTGCATTATTATAATGTAAAATGAGGCATCATAATAATGCACTAATGAATCTCCAAACATTCTGTATCAGTGCATCCAATAATAACCCGATATCGGACAATAAATATTGGTGGATGATTCAATAGTGTATTATTACAATGCAAAATGAGGCATCATAATAATGCACTAATGAATCTCCAAACATTCTGTATCAGTGCATCCAATAATAACCCGATATCGGACAATAAATATTGGTGGATGATTCAATAGTGTATTATTACAATGCAAAATGAGGCATCATAATAATGCACTAATGAATCGTCAAAAATGTTGTATCAGTGCATCCGATAATATCCCGATATCGGACAATAAATATTGGTGGATGATTCAGTAGTGCATTATTCTACTGCAAAATGAGGCATCATAATAATGCACTAATGAATCGCCAAACATTCTGTATCAGTGCATCCAATAATAACCCAATATCGGACAATAAATATTGCTGGATGATTCAGTAGTGCATTATTATAATGCAAAATGAGGCATCATAATAATGCACTAATGAATCGTCAAAAATTCTGTATCAGTCCATCCAATAATATCCCGATATCGGACAATAAATATTGCTGGATGATTCAATAGTGCATTATTATAATGTAAAATGAGGCATCATAAAAATGCCCTAATGAATCATACACTTCGCAAATAAGTAGTCTTTATGGCTGCTTGACAGCTGCTATTCTATAAAATAGAAATGCAACTTTTTTAAACATTTCTACATGTAGTTATTTCGCAGACATTGTTATCCATTTGTCTCCTCATATACAGATATCATGGATGATTTTCAATATTGATTTGATCATTGAGAAGATTTGATTTGCAATATATCATCTGTCATAGAATCGCTTATGTTGTGAAAGATCATATTCATAGGCAAAATAATGTGACTGTACTGCATCGTATTGTTAAACTCCACACTCACCGCACCAAACTGCAGCGGGTTGAGATCGGGCATGAAGACCTCTGGGTAAACGTTCTTTAAATACCAGGAAAAGCTCTTACACTGGAGCCTTTCCCGGAGATCCACACGCCTGGAGACGTCTCCAAAAGAGTGCTGGAGAGAAAGAGAGAGAGAGAAATTATTATCAGGACATGAGAGAAACATTCTATCCAAACTTTGAGCTCATTTACCCTGAATTCACAAAGTTAAATAAAAAACAACTTCAATATTAGGTAAAAAACAGATCCTACTAGCAGCAAATAATAATAATTATTAATAATAATATTCATATTTCATTATGCTAATAATACTTAAATACATTTAGTAAATTGTTTATTATTTGTTTACTTTTTATTTATTCATGCAAGTATGTATGTATGAATTGAATTATGTTAGGCTTTTGCTGTGATATGAAAGCACATACAAGTACAACAAATACATTTATTAATATACTTAAAAGGACTAGTGAGCTGTACCTCTTTTGCGATCTGAGCGGCCTGCTGGTTCCTCCGGTAGAAGATCTCTTTATAGTCATCCATCCAGACCTCAGCCAGACGCACCTGGTTGCGAGCGATCACCTGTGTGCCTTTGGGGAAAGTGTGCGGACTCTTAGTGCGAAACACGTGGCCCACAACTGAACAGGGGATGATTTCCAGCTGCCCGCCACACTGCCACACCTAAAGGTCAAAAACAGCAGATCATGACTAGAAAACACAGCAGATCGTATGACAGGAGGACAAAGATCTAGTGTGCACCAATACAGTGACAAAATTCGCATTTAGAATATATAAAGCTGATATAAACATCCTTGCAGTTAGTCACTTTCACCTAAATGGATGAACTATTTATTTGACATCACCTCATACTTCAGTTTATGAAGTATCTTCTGACCAAATGCTCTCTAGTATCTGACATGCCCCGCCCCCTTCAAAACACTTTTCATTTGATGTTGGCATTCTCATTGGCAGAGCCTTGATAAAAACAAAATGATATTGGCTGTTTTTCAAATAGTGGAGGAGCTACTACATGTCCTGCTCTGTGATCATGTTTCAGTTCAGATTATTTCAAACACTGAATAAAAGCACTTGCTAAATGAACATGCTAATACTAACATCTAAAAAAAACTTTAAAGGTCCCCTGAAGAGCATTAAAATGTGCATCAATGTGCAATTTTAACTGAAACATTAATATATGGGAGGGCTTTATATTGTAGCTCCTCCCCCTCTTAAAATTGCCAATAGTGTTCCGTTTACATCACAGCTCTTCCAGTAAGAGTCATTGAGATAAGAGATCAGACTCTTGACAGACAGTCTATAATAGTAATGCTGAGTCTATTAAAAAATTTCTTCTCTTTAAAATACAGCAAACAGTGTAGAATTCAAACGAGTCGAGTATGTTTTGTGGTCTGCGTCAACATCTGTGTTTTAAAGCAGACTATTGTTGTCTTGCACAGCGAATGAGATCAATATACATAACTGTTCAAAAGTTTGGGTTCAAAAAATATTTAAAAGAAATCTCTTATGCTGTGTTTACACCAGATGCAGCACACGTGAATATCGCGATTTATTCGAGCGTGCCGCGTCTATGTGCTTGAACATTTTGAGTTAACTCGCTTCATTCTCACGTCAAATTCACTTCCCAATAGACGCAGATTCACGTCATGGGCAGGGCTTCTGTCAGCCGGTGACTCTAGCTTCATTGCTAAATAGCTAACATGGGTTTTATTATCAGAGTAGCTGTGTTAAAATGCTTTAGGAAGGCTGAAAAACAGCGTAGATTTGCTCGCGCCTTGTCTGGGTCAACTAGATCCTTTCAGAGGTGCACCCAGCTCTGTGACTTCATCAACTCCTCCAGAAACTACCTGGATGATGGAAGCTTTCAGCAGTGCTTCCGACTGAGCCGAGCCCAGTTTGATGAGCTTGTCCGGTGTTGGCAGGTGGATTTCCCCTCGAGACACCAACAACAGGCTCCTGACTGGTTAGTGCGGCAGGAATGTCCGCTGAAGATTTTTTAACTCGAGCGATTCGCGTGAAACGCAGGTTAATCGCGTCATTCATGCTGCCTCATTCATGCTGCCTCATTCATGCGAATTGCGCCGCAGGATGTCTATTCACATCTTTGCATTGACTTAACATGTAAATCAATCGTGCTTGACACTTCATTCGTGTCTGGTGTGAACGCAGCATTAGGCTCACTAAGGCTGCATTTATTTTATAATAGTGACATTGGGAAATAATATTAAAATCCAAAAATAGATTTTTCTTTTTTAAATATTCTGTAACAATAGGAAGGAGGATTCAGTGTATCCAATAAATTAATTTACCTACTCCAAACACTTGAACAGTACTGTACATGCACTAAGTAATAATAATAATAATAATAACACATTATATTTATGCTGTGCTTTTCTTAAACTCAAAGAACTAATGTATACAAAACCATAATAAGAATACAACCAAAATCTAAATAATAACCTTGCATAATAAAAATCACAGTAATATTTCACACCCCAATAACCAGTAAAAAAAATAATAATAATAAGCAAAATAGACATGACATGAGTTTGGACTCACTCTGAAGGACATCTCAATGTTTTCTCCTCCCCAAATCTCCATCTCCTCATCATAGCTTCCTATGTGATAGAAATAATCTCTGGAAATGGAGAACAATCCGCCTGCAAATGTCGGCGTCCTGTGAAGGCAAACGTGAATACAGTATAAACGTTTCTTTTGCTTTAAATGATTTTCATTAGACAGAAAATGAGTGAAATGTGTGTGTAGTATGTGCATGTGTGCGTGCGTGTGTAAAAATAATAACATTTAACGGAAAGTAAACAACAAGCTTCTCAGTATAATAAAATCTATTTACTCGCTCAGTCAAAGCATTTAAGGAACAGTCCTGCTTTTTCCAAACCTTTTTATTTCCAGCTAAACACAATAGGAAAACACACAAGAATAAATGAGATTTTAAAGATATCATAAAAGAAAACAGCCATTTTAAACCATAATAATATTTCACAATAATATTATTTTTACTGTATTTCTGACCAAATGGTGAACACACTGTAATATATAATAAATTTAATTCAGCAACATTTTACAGTAAGGCTTCATATTTACTAATGTAGGGTTTATTATATTTGACAAACTAAATAAACTGAAAACTATTCCATTGCTTGTATTTAAATAAATATTTTATATTAAATATATTATAATAATATATTATATTATATTGGCAATTATTGACAATTAGGGGCTGGAATGTTGGAGCCATTTCTTTCTTCCATTACTATGTGTTGAGCTTAATAGGTTAATTTGATAAATTGATTATATAAATTGATTAGGCTCCTGTAAAGTGCTTTGAAATGTGCATTTTTATTCGATGTTTGATGTAATCTCAACTGAAAAATGAAGAGAGGGTGGGATGTAGAGTAGCCCCTCCCCTTTTTAAAAAGCAGCCAATAGGAAAAGCTAATGAGAAGCGTCTTGAAGGGGGCGGGGCATGTAGGTACTAAATACTACATTTTAAATTTAAACATCTAAAAAATAAATCTTTTAATTTTATGGGACCTTTAAGTTTGTTAATTATTGTATATTATTCATGTTTGAGTACTTGCATTATGTTTTGATTTTGTGAATGAAGACTTTTACTCTATTGCGTTGTGATCCGTTTCACAACAGACTGACTCATCATTAGCCCCTTTCACACAGTGATACCAGTAAATGTCTGGAAAATTACCAGAACGACTTTACCGGTAAATTAAAAAAAGAGCGAGAACGTTCCGGAAATGACCATTCACACATCCATTCCAAAATACCGGTAAATTCTGACATCATTAACCAGAAATGGTCTCTAAATGGCTGCGCTTGTATTTGTAAACATAGAAGTGGTCCGGTTTTTGTTGATGGTTTCACTTTTATTTAAAGCTTTAGCATTCATGCAGCTGCTTTTTGTCCCAGAGGCATCCAAAAGCAGAAGCGCAAACTGCAGCTAAATGTTCACACATTTGACGACATTACAAATTCTGTGGATGGATAAGTATTGTGAACAACTTCGATGAAAACATGGAGGAACACTTTTGCATGTCGAGATGGACATAATATGTGTGTGTGCTGACGCTCACCGGAGCACTCCTGCACTTCACGTGCACATGCGTCAAGCAACTGAAGCAGAGCTTGAAGTTAAACAATCAGCAGTTTATCATAAGCATTTTATCAATAATTTTTTACACAGTTGGCATTCAAAAGGAACATAGAAACGTTATCTGACTAACATTAGCAGCTAAATGTGTCTGGAAAAATAGTCAAAGGCTTTTATTTTTCATAAACAGCGAGGATGTGAATGCGTCTGAATGTTCTAATTGGCTGGAGCAGACGTCAGCACGTTGTAATCGTGAACACGCTTTTTCCGGCAATTTTCTTTCTGCGTTCACACAGCACAGCATTCCGACAAATTACCAGTAATGTTACAACTTCTCTTTCTGGAAAATTGCTGGAATGAATTTACCAGTATTTTCAAAAAGGGGAAAACTACACATTTTTCAGAATGGTCTATATGTGTGAAAGGGGCTATAGTTTGCTCTTACTAATATAGCAGCTTAGAGCAAAATGCCACTCAAAATATCCCAATAAGACATAATACTGTGTTATTTTAGTTTGTGAAAGATTAACTGTTTTAAAGTGTTAAAAAAAAAACCTTTCTAATGGCAATTTTTCTAAACACTGGTGAAAGTTATATTGAAATAATAAAGCAATTGCATTAATGAAAACATCAGAAATGATAATATCACAAAGCAGATAGTCTGCTTACTTAATAGGGTACGTCTCATCCTTGCGTCTCCGTCTCTCGTGATCAGGAAGCGTCTCCCAGCCGAAAGAAAGGCCCCAGTCAAAGTTCCCCCTGTTATGATGCTGTCCATATGGCGAGGGTTTCATGAACTCAAATGTGTTCAGGTCAATGGTGGTGATGTCAGGACTCACGACAGCGCTCGAGTTCTCTGCTATCCTGGCCAATAACGGCTGGAGCCATCCGTGGAAACATTCACCTGCACAAGAAACAAAATAATAAAAGATGTCTAATATTAATTTCCACCATAGACACAAGCTATTTTCCATCCATAGTTGTGAGTTAAATGTATGCGCAAAACTGGAATATTGCATAAAACATTTGAAAATGGATGCTAATTATTGCATAAATATTAATTATTAGTAAAAAACTGTCTCAAAATTCAAAACAATATAGAAAAAATATCATATTATAATATAATAAATAATATTATTAAACAGGGCGACATGGTGGCTCAGTGGTTAGCACAGTCGCATCACAGCAAGAAGGTCGCTGGTTCGAGTCCTGGCTGAGCCAGTTGGCATTTCTGTGTGGAGTTTGCATGTTCTCCCCGTGTTGATGCGGGTTTCCTTAGGGTGCTCCGGTTTCCCCCACAGTCCAAACACATGCTCTATAGGTGAATTGCATAAACTAAATTGCCTGTAGTGTATGTGTGTGAATGAGTGTATTGGGTGTTTCCCAGTACTGGGTTGCAGCTGGAAGGGCATCCGCTGTGTAAAACATATGCTGGGATAGTTTAGTGGTTCATTCCTCTGGCAACCCCTGATGAATAAAGAGCCTAAGTCGAAGGAAAATTAATGAATATTATTAAACAAAAAAAATTATCTACCCTTTTTGACCGACTAAGGCCACAAGGGTGATTCCCAAATAAGGAACATCAGAGTGCTAATCTACATTTTATGATTTTTTTCTACCTTTTAAAAATGAGGAAAAATGAAAATCTGTTTAATCAGAAGGTTTGCTGCAATCAGAACTAGCCATGAAAAATTAAGATTGGTGTATCATTTAGTGTCGGTTGGGACAGTTTTGCCATTTATATCAGCGGTTCTCAACAGGGGGGTCCCAGCCCACAAGGGGGCCTCAGCAAGCTCTGTGGGGGGTCACGTCATATTTTTACTTTTTTTAACAGTGGACAATTAGGAGAGCGATCATGTTGCCTTAGTTCATTTTATGCCCTAGCTGACCAAATAATTGACAAATTTGTAATTCATCCTCCTCAAAAAAGACAAAGTCGCACTGATTCGCCTACAGGAGCTAATTGTAATGACCCATGGCCTACCATGTTTTGCTTTTATATTTTACATTAGGCTATTATTTGTGCATAAACATATCTAAATATAGTAATAAACATACCATGCCATAGGAGAAATGGTCGTGCCCAACTGAGCCAGGTTTCTCTCTAGGTTTTTTAAATCTTCACTTTCGCCAATTGGTGAAGTTCTTTTCCTCGCCGCTGTCGCCACTGGCTTGCATGGTTCGGGATCTGTAGAGCTGCGCATCGATGGATTTGCTCTTCAGTGTTCGGACTCTCAGTAGTGATCATTAAACCACACTGAACTGAGCTAAACTGAACTGAATTTAATCTCTGAAAACTGAACTGACACTGTTTCAATTTACTGTAATCCTCTATGTAAAGCTGCTTTGACACAATCTACATTGTATAAGCGCTATACAAATAAAGATGAATTGAATTGAATTGAATTGAATGTGGAGGGGGGCCTTACAATATTTTCAGGAGGAAAAGGGGGTCTCAGGCAAAAAAAAAACAAACATTGGAAACCACTGATTTATATCATAGTTACAAAGTTGGGAAACATAACATATACAAATATATAAATATAAATAAATAATATAAATAAAGTCAGAATTATGAGCCCTCCTGTGAAATGTTAATTATTTTTCATTTATTCCTCTAGTGATGTTTAACAGACCAAGGACATTTTCACAGTATTGCCTATAATATTTGCTTCTTCTGGGGAAAGTCAATATTATTAGCCCTGTTCAGAATTTTTTTTCAACTGTCTACAGAACAAACCACTGTTATCCAGTAACTTGCCTAATTAACATAATAACCTAGTTAAGCCTTTAAATTGCACTTTAAGCTGAATGTAAGTATCTTGCAAAATAAACAGTAAAATATTATCTATATACAGCGGGGGGAAATAAGTCACCATTTTTCTCAGAAAACATTTCTTAAGGTGCTGTTGACTTGAATTTTCCCTGGATGTTGGTAACAACCAAAGGAATCCATATATGCAAAGAAAACAAAACTAATTAGATTACAAATGAAGGTATGTGTAATTAAATTAAATGACGCAGGGAAAAAGTATTGAACACATGAAAAAAGTGAGGTGTAGAAAGGCAGTGAAAGCCCAAACAGTGGCTGAAATCTCTTAGTAGTTATCCAGAAACCCTCTGCCTTTCAACATTGTAAATGAATATTATCTGCTTCAGTTCAACATCTACATTAGCAGGATGATGAAGATGAAACCAGGGTGGACATTTTAGCAAGACAATGACATAAAACACAGCCAAGGAAACTCTCAGATGCTTTCAGAAAAAGAAAATCAAGCTGTAGAATGGCCCAGCCAATCACCTGCCTCGTATCCAATAGGAAATACAAAATAAAGATCAAATTTGATAGACGAGATCCACAGAACCATCAAGATTTTTACACTCTGAAGTCTGAGAAAAACTCACACCTGAGCAATGCATGTGACTTTATTCTCCATATGAGGGTGTCTTTATACTGCCATCACCAAAAAAGATTTTCATATAAAGTATTAACTGAACTACATTTCAGTAGTTCAGTACTTTCACCTTGTTTCATTTTATTGGTATTACACATAACACATAACTCTTTTTGTTTAGTTTTATTTTTATGTTTGTATTGTTTGGGTTTTTACCAAAATCTGGTTAAATTCCACGTTAACAGCTCCATTCGAGATTTCACACTTAGCTGATGACTGATAATAAAGCTTGTTTGGCATGCTGTCCCGGCAGAGAGCCCTGAGCTTATGAGATCTTCGAGCCCTGGGCTCCCTCCCGTTTGCAGGGCGAGAGGGGAGTTTCAGCTCAGGTAGATCTCAATGAACTCCCCCGACTTATTTCTGGCTAATGACAGATATAGGATGGCTAAGGAGAGATATGCATTTGCTTATAGAGCATATAGGCTATGGTATCAATTTCATTCATTCATTCATTCATTTTCTTTTCAGCTTAGTCCCTTTATTAATCCAGGGAATGGACAGCCAACTTATCCAGCACGTTTTACGCAGCGGATGCCCTTCCAGCTGCAACCCATCTCTGGGAAACATCCATACGATCTCATTCACACTCATACACTACGGGCAATTTAGCTTACCCAATTAACCTGTACCGCATGTCTTTGGACTGTGGGGGAAGCCGGAGCATGCGGAGGAAACCCACGCGAAAGCAGGGAGAACATGCAAACTCCACACAGAAACGCCAACTGACCCAACCGAGTCTCGAACCAGGAACCTTCTTGCTGTAAGCCGACAGCATTACCTACTGCGCCACCCGGTATCAATTTGGTATGTTCAATTTACTTAGGTTGCATGTTTTTGGACTGTGGGAGGAAACCGGAGAACCTGGGGAAAACCCACATGAACACGGAGAAAACGAGAGAGACATTCTTGCTGTGAGGCAACAGTGCTAATCACTGGGCCACCGTGTCGCCCATCTGAAAAGAAGGGGGAGTATGGGTGGGTGGGTGGGTAGGGGGGATTCATCAAGACGAAGATACTGAGATAAGAAAACTCTGGTTATTTATAGTGAGTTAGGAACTATCTGATTGGTGAACCAATCGTGAGCTGATGCGGGATCAGCTGTGAACAATCATAAGCAATCCTCTCGAAATTAGTTTAGAAATAAACTTCACTTAGAGATATTATTCCCTGGAAAAAGCATGATGTGTTCAATACACATTTCCCCCACTGTATATATGTTTTATGAATTTCACAAAAAAAAAAAACCCTAACCTGCCCTTTGAAGTTTGTACGATCATCTTTGTTTTCAGACTTGTATAGAGTATAATACTAGCCTTAGGCTACAGCATACTCTCAAATACTTAGAATTATTTTCTTACAAACCCTTTGATGAATAAACATAGCTGAGATTAATAAAGAAAACCATATTCTACATCATTTTAGGCAGTTTTTACATTCTGACTGACAGTTTCCCCATCAACCACACCAGCGGAGGACAAAAACACTTTAAAATAACATCATGAATGTTTAACAAGCCCAAACTCAGACAGAATTAAATAGCATCAGATTCTTTCCAGCAGCTCCAACTGACCACAGGCTTGTTATAAAAGCTGTGATTGTATTAAAAGGCGAGCCCTATTAATGTGAATCCAGCAGCACATGTGTGTGGGAGTGATCTGCTCTTTGAAATGTCTCAAGAGACTGAATGTGAATGGCATTAATGCATTAATTTAAAAAAAGTAACATATTACTTCTAAAGCATTTCTCAATATTAGTTAATTCAAACAATTATTGATTTATAATTTTTAATAAATTAATATTTGTTTGTTATTTTATTACTATTTGATTATTAAGGTTGAGCTAACATATTTACATAAGGTTGCAATTGTATTAGCAAACAATAATAAATAAATCTGTAACAATATTACAGTAACATAACAAAAACACTATAAAATAACACCATGAATGTTTAACAAGCCCAACTCAGAATTAAAAAGCATCATATTCTTATACAGATTCTGTACTTTTACTCTACCTGCACTACATTTTTAAGTAAGTAATGGTACTTTCACTTGAGTGTGATTTTTCAGTTCTCTTTCCACCACTGTGTGGGAGTGATCTGCTCTTTAAAAAGCCTCAGAGACTAAATGTGAATGGCATTGTTGGGATACTCACAGTGGGCATCCAGGAAGGTGAGAGTGTCTCCTGTGGCCACAGAGGCCCCAAGGAGCCGTGCGGTGATCAGTCCTTTACGCTCATGCTGGCGGACCACACGGACAATGTGCAGCTGCTTCAGAAACTCGTCCAGTTTGTCCTTTAGATGCTCTGAGAGAGACACAAATGTCAAAACAATGTCATATAAATGATGCTGAATAATGAAAGTCATGTGCACTGCAACAAGCTTCAAATAAAATCCAAACAGACGTCAGATTAATTTTTAAAGGGATAGATCACCTAAAGAAATATTTACTCACTGTTTGGTGGTTTCAAACCTTCATGAGTACCTTTTTTCTGTTCAACACACAAGAAGATAATTTGAAAAATGTCAGAATCTTGTAACTATTAACTTCCATAGTAGCAAAAACAAACACTACGGAAATCAATGGTTACCAGCATTTTTCAAAACATTTTCTTTTGTGTTCGACAGAAGAAAGAAACTCAAACAGGTGACACGTGAATGATGAGTAGATGAAGACAGACAGAATGTGTCTTTTGCAAAGCAAAGTTTTGGGTGAACTATGCTTATAAGATTTTATATCGCAAGGACACATCAGATTGATCAATACAAAATACATTTATTATTGTTTTAATCAATAAAATAACAAATATTTATATTTTAAACTAATTAAGGTCTTTTGAGCTTTCTTTACTCATATACAGTGCATCCGGAAAGTATTCATAGCGCTTCACTTTTTCCACATTTTTTTATGTTTCAGTCTTATTTCAAAATCGATTAAATTAATTTATTTCCTCAAAATTCTCCACACAATCCCCCATAATGACAATGTGAAAAAAAGATTTTTTGAAATTATTGCAAATTTATTAAAAATAAAAAACCTGAAAAATCACATGTACATCAGTATTCACAGCCTTTGCCGTGAAGCTCTAAATTGAGCTCAGGTACATTCTGTTTCCACTGATCATTCCTGAGATGTTTCAGCAGCTTAATTGGAGTTCACCTGTGGTAAATTTAAATTGGACATGATCTGAAAAGGCATACACCTGTCTATATAAGGTCACAGGTATGACAGTGCATGTCAAAGTACAAACTAAACATGGAGACAAGGGAATTGCCTGTAGACCTACGAAACAGGATTGTCTCGAGGCACAAGGGGCACTGGGGAAGGTTACAGAAAACAATTCTGCTGCTCTGAAAGTTCCAATGAGCACAGTGGCCTCCATCATCTGTAAGTGGAAGATGTTTGGAACCACCAGGACTCTTTCTAGAGCTGGCCGGCCATCTAAGCTGAGTGATCAAGGGAGAAGGGCCTTAGTCAGGGAGGATCAATAACTTCAATAAATTCTTCTGTGGAGAAAGGAGAACCTTACAGAAGGACAACCATCTGTGCAGCAATCCACCAATCAGGCCTGTATGGTAGAGTGGCCAGATAGAAGACACTCCCCGACCCTAAGCAAACCGCCAAAACATCAATGGAGTGGCTTCACAACAACTCTGTGAATGTCCTTGAGTGGCCCAGCCAGAGCCCAGACCTAAATCCTATTGAACATCTCTGGAGAGATCTGAAAATGGCTGTACATTGTTGCTTCCATCCAACCTGCTGCCAAAGGTGCATCAACAAAGTATTGAGCAAAGGCTGTGAATACTGATGTACATGTGATTTTTCAGCTTTTTTATTTTAATAAATTTGCAACAATTTCAAAAACTCTTTTTCTACATTGTCATTATGGGGGATTGTGTGTAGAATTTTGAGGAAAGACACAAATTTTATCCTTTTTGGAATAATGCTGTAACATAAAAAAATGTGGAAAAAGTCAAGAACTAGTGTTTGAATGCTTCTCTAGCGTAATGTCTAAAGTAATGACAAAATGTGATGTTGCTCACATTTTAAGATTATAAGGCTGAACAGCATGCAATGCCATTAGTCTACAGAGATTTCTCAGTATTTCTGTTGCAATCAGGAGATCACAATAATTAACCCCGAAAAAGCCAGAGCAAAGCAAACACTAGCAGATCACTATGGTGTAAATAATACAGAGTAATACAGAGGGGTGAAGAGGCTGTACAATGCTGTTATAACTTTAATATCTCACGGCTATCAGCCAATCAGATTCGAGAACTAGACACAACTGTTGTATAAATATATGTAACTCTTATTATAGTTTAGAGTATAGAATATATTGAACATTTTTGTGTGACATTATGCTTAACTGAGTATTTCTATACTTATTAAAAGTATCACTTCGGATAATCCCTTAGGGACCGTTCACACTGAACGTGCTTTTCCGTTCTGAGAACATGAGCCACACCGCACAAACAGCGACCACTAGTCTCTCCACCATTTTTCAAAGTCTCTCTTGTTGTGTTTACAACAAAAGAAAAACACTGCTTTCACCTCATCAGAAACCCCGCCTCTGCTTTCATTTGATTGGACAATGAAAAAGCAGTCGCACAAAGCACAATGGTTAAAACAGAATGCTCACAAGGCGCATACGCAGCGCACAAAACATTCACAGTCACTAGTAAACCATTCAAAAAAAGCGCCTCTCATTGCAAAAAGCATGTTGTGTGTGTAAGGCAGCTGCCCATGTAGTCAGTATACAGCAAGTATGCTCTCTAAGTTTTACTCATTTCATGCCAGTGCTGCTTATTCCAAAATACATCCAAGTGCTTTACTTTTCAAAGTGGTGCATAACTACTGTACATTGAACATTTTCATCTCAAAGTGACTCAATATTCTGTCAGGATATGTTTTAAAGTCACTATCCAGGAATAAGAGACATAATAATACCTTTATACCAAAAGAGCAGGACAAAGCTCAAGCTGTACCTTTCATCTAGTAGTTATGGCTGTGTGTACGTACTCATTAAGAATAAATATCTCCTTATGTTCCGGCAGCCCTCAGAGAAAAGCCACTGACCAGCACTTTTGTATAATATCATATATTTTACAGAACTGAGGAGTAACTTTCTGAAAATAGGGACGCATACTGTAAGTCCAAAATAAAATCCCAACTACAGCACTGAAATTAGTGTCGGTTCGACTGTTTTAGATGGAAAAAAGCATATTTACAGCACCAAAACACTGCACAAATCTTTGAATAGAAGTTTTTACATTAGAAGGTTGCTATCCAAATTTATACAGTGGGTTTGAGATGTTAATTAGAGGAAAACAAATTAACTCTGATTTAAGAGGCTCCTCCAAGCAGTTTTAAAAAAAGGTATATATACATATACAGGGAGTGCAGAATTATTAGGCAAATGAGTATTTTGACCACATCGTCCTCTTTATGCATGTTGTCTTACTCCAAGCTGTATAGGCTCGAAAGCCTACTACCAATTAAGCATATTAGGTGATGTGCGTCTCTGTAATGAGAAGGGGTGTGGTCTAATGACATCAACACCCTATATCAGGTGTGCATAATTATTAGGCAACTTCCTTTCCTTTGGCAAAATGGGTCAAAAGAAGGACTTGACAGGCTCCGAAAAGTCAAAAATAGTGAGATATCTTGCAGAGTGATGCAGCACTTTTAAAATTGCCAAGCTTCTGAAGCGTGATCATCCAACAATCAAGCGTTTCATTCAAAATAGTCAACAGGGTCGCAAGAAGCGTGTGGAAAAACCAAACCAAAAACCAAGGCGCAAAATAAACTGAGAACTGAACCATGAACTGAGAAAAGTCAAGCGTGCAGCTGCCAAGATGTCAAGATGCCACCAGTTTTGCCATATTTCAGAGCTGCAACATCACTGGAGTGCCCAAAAGCACAAGGTGTGCAATACTCAGAGACATGGCCAAGGTAAGAAAGGCTGAAAAACGACCACCACTGAACAAGACACACAAGCTGAAACGTCAAGACTGGGCCAAGAAATATCTCAAGACTGATTTTTCTAAGGTTTTATGGACTGATGAAATGAGAGCGAGTCTTGATGGGCCCGTGGCTGGTTCGGTAAAGGGCAGAGAGCTCCAGTCCGACTCAGACGCCAGCAAGGTGAAGGTAGAGTACTGGTTTGGGCTGGTATCATCAAAGATGAGCTTGTGGGGCCTTTTCGGGTTGAGGATGGAGTCAAGCTCAAATCCCAGTCCTACTGCCAGTTTTTGGAAGACACCTTCAAGCAGTGGTACAGGAAGAAGTCTGCATCCTTCAAGAAAAAACATGATTTTCATGCAGGACAATGCTCCATCACATGCGTCCAAGTACTCCACAGCTTGGCTGGCAAGAAAGGGTCTAAAAGAAGAAAAACTAATGACATGACCTCCTTGTTCACCTGATCTGAACCCCATAGAGAAACTGTGGTCCATCATCAAATGTGATATTTACAAGGAGGGAAAACAGTACACCTCTCTGAACAGTGTCTGGGAGGCTGTGGTTGCTGCTGCACGCAATGTTGATGGATTCTGTCAGTGTTTTGATCTGTTCACCATGGATGGCGGGCTTTTGAGTGCCCTTGCAAAGAAAGGTGGCTATATTGGTCACTGATTTGTTTTTGTTTTGTTTTTGAATGTCAGAAATGTATATTTGTGAATGTTGAGAAGTTATATTGGTTTCACTGGTGAAAATAAATCATTGAAATGGGTATATATTTGTTTTTTGTTAAGTTGCCTAATAATTCTGCACAGTAATAGTCACCTGCACACACAGATATCCTCCTAAAATAGCTAAAACTAAAAACAAACTAAAAACTACTTCCAAAAATATTCAGCTTTGATATTAATGAGTTTTTTGGTTTCCTTGAGAACATGGTTGTTGTTTAATAATAAAATTAATCCTCAAAAATACAACTTGCCTAATAATTCTGCCACCCCTGCATATTAGAGAACATTTTTTAGCAGTTATGTTTTACAAATTATTGTTCAGAATTGTTATTAATCTTGCACCTTCACCTTGATGGCCTGGGTTTTCTGATGGATGTCTGCTCCAGAATAGAGTTACACATATCCTTTCTTATGTCTTTATGATTATTAATAAAGTAGAATGTTTAAGAGCCTAGATTACATGATGACCTTAGTGTCATCCCACTTCAGAGTAAAACTGGAATAATATGTGTGTGAATGGTACGCACGCACACACGTGGAAATTTTCTTAGTCTATCTGTGTTTAACCAATCAGGTTAAAACATCTATATGTATAACGCAGTTTATGCAGGGCTAGACCAGTGTTGCCAGATTGGGCGGTTTTGAATCCGATTGTGCAGGTGCCCGCGATCAGCTCATTATTTTGGGTGACAATACATCCTCTTTTTCCCGGACATCTCTATTTGGGACTTAAAAAATGCATTCAGCCAGGATTTCTAAATTGCCTAAAATGTCCTGGATTTTGCTTTCACTTTCTATAGCTGCATAATTACTTTATACGCAAACTGGCCGTAGCGTCTCAATCTCTCAGCAGCACCAAGACTACAGCAGAGAGAGAGAGAGAGCAGATTTGACCTGTCAGTGGTGCACATGGATAGCAGGAGTGAAATAGTGGATTTTTAATTTTACTTAAACAGAAAAGAAACACAGTGTCATGTAAAAGGTGTTAAATGCTAAACATTTTTGTTTTTAATTGTCTGTTAAATAAGAAATCATTCTGTTGCTGAAAGTTTAATAGAAAGGATGGTATTACTTTGGGGCAAGAAGGAAACTTTAATTCAGAGGCATTCTCATATTGCGTTCTTCTTTAAAAAGCCCAGAAAGATAAAGGGTTCCGATAAACAGTGTCAGCTTTGCACATGAGTTTATAGTCGTGTCTTTCTTTACATTGTCATACTTTTCCCATGTGGGAAGTTGGGTGGAATTGGTAGAATATATAATACAAATAAAATAGATTTTGATAAATAAAATTATTCTTAAAAGTCACATTTTTCATGTGCTTTTTATCTAGCTACTGCAAGTATATTTAAATTAAAGATAATACATGCGATATATATTATTATAAAATTAATAATGTTTTGTTTGGGACCATTGATAAAGCCATAGCCACATTAAATTGCTCTGGTCACATGAATGTTTGCGCTAACCATGCTGCACATATTATTAACTTAACAATACTTAATAATAACTCCCTATTTTTGCTGCTCAGTGTGAAAGAGATTTTTCAGCTCGAAACTGGATCAAAATTGAACAAGAAGCAGGCTAGGCATGTCCACCACTGAAGACTTGATTCAGATCAGTTTAGAGAGGCCTTCATTAGAGCAATTTGATCCCAGTACTGCTAGCTAAATTCCATACAGCTTAAATTATAAATAATTATTAAACACTATTTAAGCTGTTGTTGCAGTAAAATAAAACCTGTTGTACTTATTGTATTCAAATAACTGAAACTGCTTTGCTTTTAAAGATCTCCTCGTGTACATTTATCAAGCAAAAACACTATTTATTTTATATATTTTCACCGCGCTCCTAAAATTCTTTAATGTGCTCCTCAATTTTTCACATGTGCTCCTCCTGTAAAAAGTAAGCATCAAGCCCTTGGTTAATGACGTTATGTATTGAGATTGTAAGCAGAGCGGCCTACGAACTCTTTGCAAGACTGTTGAAGCTACAGTAGCTTCTGCTGATGAAACTGCAAACTATCTTCAGTAAACTTCCTTTTTAATTGAATCTCTGACTCCAGCTCTTCTTCATCTGACAGACTGGTCATTTTTGGGTTAAAACTAGTGGTGGGCCGTTATCGGCGTTATCGCGAGACTCTTATCGCGTGATAAAAAAAAATATATCGCCGTTAATCTATTCTCAAAGTTGGGTGAGAGCTGGGTCTTTTCTACGCAAGCTATGATGACTTTCACCTTGATAGTTTAGCGCGGATGTATACCTGACCGGTGAGCCGTCTGGGAAAGAAGTGCCCTCCTGAATCAAATCAGCAGGATGCCTGACTCTAACTGCAGTTGAGCAGTTTCACTTTAACTCACGAACATTTATTTCATGCCTTCGTGACAAACTGGGGTATTAGACGCAAATAAATGAGTAAGGACAGGTGAGAGTGTTATGGAATTTAATAACGCAGGCCAAATGAGAAGAAAAAAAACTTCCGCATTTCGCGATGTGAGTGTGTGTGTATGTTTGTGTGTGTGCATCTGTGTGTCTGTGCGGTCCTTTACTGACAGCCGCCTGTGTGGATCTTGTCGGAAAATATGGCGAAAAGTCCTACATGACGGGAATAGTTTGTCAGTAATGCCACTAATATCTGCATACTCCACGTCTTAATTCCATTTCTGTTTAGTTCAGTTATGACTTTAGTCGCATTAAGGTAATCAAAAATCGCTGTTTACATGGTGACTCTTAATCAGAGTATTGTTTTAATCATATTAAAATCGTATTAAAGTATTGTTGCCCATGTAAACATACTCAATGTTTGACACCGTCAGGGTTCTGTGAACTTGCCTTTGCGAAGCAGTATTTTCTGTATGTACGTACATCAAAAGCAAGTATGAAATCGCTGTTTGGAGCTTATGTAGGCCTACAGTTCAACATTCATGTTTAACTGAATAAACAGTTAGTAAACACAAGTACATCTTATTGAACATCATTTATTTTCATCACCAATTATCATAGTAGAACAGTTTCTCAAGCAGTTTGTGATGCATTTTGGAAACAGGAGATGAGCCCCTGGTCTAATGCACTACCTGGCTTGAGAAACCCGTTCTCAAAGACTTATTATTTGGGTAGCACACATATTCTGAATGCCTTCGGCAGAATTCAAATGAGCCATTTTAATCTAGATTAATCTAGATTAATTTTGAAATTAATCTAGATTAAAAAAATGTATCTATGCCCACCTATAGTTAAAACTGTATATTTCCCCTACAACCTTTAAAAAAAATTAGTTTTTCTATGTACCGACAATAAGACAAACTACAGCTTCATCAAGTGGTGACTGTGTAAAGAAATTTAGAGCCACTGGTTTAGGTTGTTTTGCTTTTTCTCTAAGAGTTGTTAATAATTGGAATATTTGAGTCCTACCTTAGCATAGTTCAAGCATTTCACTGCTGGTTAAAAATGCATCAGGGGTTTCTAATTTAAATCTTGATGTCATTTATTTTATGGTGATATCGTGGTTATGTTTTTGCTGTGGGATTTGTATTTTCATTGCTATGTTCATTGACGGTGCTCTTCTCTCTTTTGCACCTGACTCTTTATTTAAACTCCATCTTACAAGGACTCAATAAGGAAATAATGTTTACTATAAATGTACCACAATCATGTTGCGCTGCTTGCTTCAACCTTACATAACTCCTTTGCACAATATTAAAACCTTTAATACCTCTTTTGCACAATATTCAACCTTTAATACCTCTCTTGCACAATATCCTGCATAACATTGTTCATTGCCTGTCTTATGTGTATAGTATATTATAGTATAGGTTAGTTATGCATAGGTTTTTTAAAATAGCTCTTATGTCCAGTGTTGTGTTTGTATTTATGAGTAATTTATGTAGCATCGTTGTGTGTCCACACATGTAGCGGAATGACAGTAAAGCTCGACTTAACTTGACTAGTATGTTAAATAAAGACTTTTGTTTTTAAAGTATTACTATCAGATGCAGAATAACTCCCACCTCCAGCATTAATCTCTAGGTAAACTTCTTTATTTAATTATTTGTAATGTTTACGGTGGATTTTAATTACTCTGTGTTTGCATGCTTATTTGTGTATTATTTCTCACTTTCTTTTTATTTTATTAGATATAATAATACTGTTGTCCCCCTAAATCCCATCTCCAGCATTTATCTCTACATTAACATTTATTTATTTATTTCATTTATTTATTTCATTTTTATTTAACATGTAATGTACATTTAATTGTGTTTCTAAGCACTTATTCTGTTTCTAGTTTGTGTGCTTATTTGTGTATCATTTTTCTCTTTTTATTATTATTATTATTATTATTATTATTATTATTATTATTATTATTATATTACCATTACTATTGTATAAAAAATAATGATATTAATAATAATGATTATTATTATTATTATTATTGATATGAATTGATTTTAATTATTATTAGTATTATTATTATTATCATTATTGATTTGTATGATCATTATTAATTTGTTATTATTATTTTTTTATTATTTTCATTATTAATTGATTTGTATTATCATTATTAATTATTAATTAATTATTAATTTATTATTATTATTATTATTATTATTATTGTTATTGTTATTATTAGTTTTATTAATCATATTATTATTATTATTGTTATTATTATTATTATTAATCATATTATTATTATTGTTATTATTATCATTAATAATGTATTATTATTATTAATCATATTATTATTATTATTATTATTATTATTATTATTATTATTATTATAGTTATTATTATTATTATTAGCATTATTCATTTATTATTATTATTATTATTATTATTATTAATATTATTATTATTGTTGTTGTTGTTGTTGTTGTTGTTGTTGTTGTTGTTATTATTATTATTATTATTATTATTGTTATTATTATTGTTATTAATTGATTTGTATTATCATTATTAATTTATTATTATTATTATTATCATCATCATTATTATCATTATTATTATTACTATTATTAATCTTATTATTATTATAATTATAATCATATTATTATTATTATTATTATTATTATTATTATTATTATTATTATCATTATTAATTGATTTGTATCATCATTATTAATTGATTATTATTATTATTATTATTATTATTATTATTATTATTATTATTATTCGATTTGTATTATCATTATTAATTGATTATTATTATTATTATTATTATTATTATTCGATTTGTATCATCATTATTAATTGATTATTATTATTATTATTATTATTATTATTATTATTATTATTCGATTTGTATTATCATTATTAATTGATTATTATTATTATTATTAATTGATTTGTGTTATCATTATGATTTGCTTATTATTATTATTATTATTTAAGAACCTTAAACATACAACAATGCTTCTAGCTTAACCTACTGATAAATCCCTGAAAAACACTCACCCCAAAACCAGCCTGGTATACATTTTTGTAATCTGCAGGGAGGGTTGCTTGACCGTGTAAGTACTTTAAATTATGAGTTGCTTGGGAAGCTACAGTTTAAGTGTAGCACAGATGGTATGATTTATGATATCACATAATATGTATTATCCTCCTCAGAGTGAAGGTGCAACACCAGACCTGCCGAAACCAGCTGAAATGATTCACAGCAGCGCAGCGGGACGTCCTATAGGTTTTGGCTGGCTGTGAGGGTGGAGGCCGACACAAAGGAGACTGGTCTTTCTCAGCGGAAGCTGGAAATACTTGAGAACGAGAGACGGAGGGTGTAATTAAAAGAAGAGGGAGCGTGAAAGAATAGCTGAAAGTCAATTCCCTGGCTTTGGTTTCTTGCGTGGCAAGCGGCCAAGATAGAAAGTTCAGTCCCTGCGCGATTCAGCAAGGGGAACAGATACAGTAGGTAAGATCTACCGCAGTGGCTGTCAAGTCAAAAAAAAAAAAAAAAACGATAGCAGGTCTGGTCTGTTCTGTTCTGCACAATAAATCACTCCTACATGCAAATGATGATAGATTTTTCTAATTTTTAGTTTAAGCTAAAGATTCAGTATGAATGTAACCCCAAACCATGATTTTTCCTTCACCAAACTTGACTGATTTCTGTGAGAATCTAGGGTTTATGAGGGTTCCAGTAGGTCTTCTGCAGTATTTGTGATGATTGGGATGCAGTTCAACAGATGATTCAAAAAAAATAAATAAATAAAAAAAAATAATCGACCTTCTGCCACTTTTCCAAATGATCAACTAGAAGTCAAGTTTTATTTGTTGCTCTTACAACTGAGATCAACAACAAGACTTTTGTCAGGTGGTTTATAACTACAGGTTATATAACTATTAAACTAGTTAATTAGTTAAAGTTATTAGCAACTAATGAAGTTATGATAACTAATAACCTTAACTGTTCTGATATAGATTATAATGCAATAATGTGCACCTTTTGTAAAGCTGCAAAAAGTGCTACACAAATAAACTTAAATTGAAACACACATAACATTTTCATTACACACATACACAAGCCACATCCATCCCAAAAGTCCTGCACAATTATAGCTGCCTAATTTATCCAATGGACTCTATAATACCTTTAATATACAGAAAACAGGAATAAAGTGAGCATTTGCTATATACGCCAAACTTGAAAACATGTCACAATCTAGTTAAAATGGTCAAAATTATGAATTTAAAGCCTTTCCAGCAGAATGAAAGCATATTACCAAATATTTTATCCTTTTATAGTTGAATGGCACTGGGTCTAAAAAATGCGTTGCAATATTAAGGTCTTGTGCATTTTTTTTTCTACCAAGTGTAAAATAGATTTGGAAATGATGATGAACTATTAAAATTCAAATAAATATGCAAGCTTTTGCCAAAATGTATGCAGTTAGCATTAACACAAGCAAAATTATTAAAAAAAAAACTAAACTGGAGCAGCACGGTGGCGCAGTGGGTAGCACAATCGCCTCACAGCAAAAAGGTCGCTGGTTCGAATTGGGTAAGCTAAACTCCGTAGTGTATGTGTGTGAATGAGTGTGTATGGGTGTTTCTCAGTGATGGGTTGCAGCTGGAAGGGCATCCGTTGCTTAAAACATATGCTGGATAGCGGTGGTTCATTCTGCTGTGGCGACCCCAGATTAATAAAGGGACTAAGCTGAAAAGAAAATGAATGAATGAATGAATGAAACTAAAGTGAAATGGACAAAAATGTCCACAAGGCTAATTTCATTCATTCATTTTGCTTCAGCTCAGTCCCTTATTTATCAAGGGTCGCCACAGCAGAATGAACCACCAACTTATCCAGCAAATGTTTTATACAGCGGATGCCCTTCCAGCCACAATGCAGTACTGGGAAACACCCATACACTCTCATTCACACACATGCACTACGGCTACTTTAGTTTATTCAATTCACCTTTAGCGCATGTGTTTGGACTGTGGGCGCCGCCCCGGTCAGTATTTTAT
This sequence comes from Danio kyathit, assembly GCA_903798195.1. Taxonomy (NCBI): domain Eukaryota; kingdom Metazoa; phylum Chordata; class Actinopteri; order Cypriniformes; family Danionidae; genus Danio; species Danio kyathit. The sequence continues at coordinate 60,842,004 of LR812527.1, forward strand.
TTTATTTTTTTCTCCTGTTATTATTTAATTAACTAAATATTTAATCAACTACAATAACATTTCAATAATGTAATATAGACAGTGTCCATATTTTAATGTCTTTTGTTGTTGGTGTCAAAATCAAAGTTGGTCAAATTATACAAATGTCCCTGATGCCTTAAAGCAAAGAATTAAACTCAACATACAAACCAGTAAGAATATACAGTAAAATCAAGAAATCTCTTGGTGTTTAGAACCATAATTGGACATATTTCAGAAATTGAAATGTACAATATGTAGTTTAAACAATGCAATTATAATGATAAAGGCCAAGAAATGTTGGTGTAGTATTAAAGGGATAGTTCACACAAAATAAATGTTAATTTACTCACTCTCAAGCCATTCATGATGACTTTTTGTCTACAGAAGAACATGTTTTTTTTTCTGAAACTGTGGTCCGCTGTGACTTTGAGGGTCAAAAAAAACACATACAGGCAAAACAAAATGAATACCCCTGTGGTTCCTAATGATATACTGAGGTCTGCTGAGGCTGTGGATTGAAGGTAATAATGTTGTAAATAATGCTCAGTTTCTGGCACCGACTTTTGGCCTTAAAAGACCTCAGAGTATTACTAGGAGGCATGGGCGTTCACTTTGATCTGCCTGTCTATGCTTTGACTATCAAAGTGTCAGTAGTTATTGACCAAGAAGTGCAGTTTCATCTAAAAAGAAAATTGTCTTTTGTTTTTCTGAAGTGCTTTCAGAGATTTTTAAGATGAAACTTCCAAAGCCTTGACACCATCATCTGAGCTTTTTCAGAGGCATAATAATCGTATTGTATGTAAACTTGACTTTCAAGAAAAGTTATTACAATTTCTCAAAAAATATCTCTCTCATTATTCTGAAATTAAGCATAACAGAAACACATTTGATAATCCTAATTTACCTAAAAGAGAAAAGGTTTGATCACATTAACATCTGAATTTTTTTAAATGGTTATGTGCCTTTTTATACAGTGTATGTAAATGTCTGGTTTCAACTGTATGTAAACTGAAAGATCAGGTTTATTGTTAACATTTGCAAGCCACTTGTCCACTATACATGACATCTCCGTATATTCCGATCATCTTCGTATGCAGAAAATTCTAATCCGATATGAGCTGCGTATTCGTTAAAATATTAACATTACAACTTTTACAACTAGACTATATGCGACCGGCCGATCAGATGTGATGTATTCCAGTCTTGTCCAATCAGGTCCGAGTCCACGAGATGAAAATTATTAGTAATTTTTTGTTACTTTTTGAAAAAAGTCAGGGTCCATGCAACAAATATGGTCACTTTCCTTGTGCTGTTAGCATAATCAAGTAATACCTATAATAACAGTAGGTGGAGAAGAGAGTAGGTGTTCGATATATAGTGGTGTATATGGCTTTGTAACTGATAAAATAACTTTTTCTGCATTAATGCATCAAAGATACACTTCAGCAACAGGAATATGAATCTTATATACAAAACGATACTAAAAGCAACCGCGCAGGCTGTCGACCAGCACCGTGTTTTATTATTGCCCAAGCAGGCTTCATGATAAGGCGCGCTCTCATACAAACGCATCCTCTCTGCTTTATTTATGGAGAAACAGAAAACTTACACAAAGGTATCTTGAGCCCTCCAGCCCCAGAATATCCGCCTTCAACACACAAAACAGCACCAATATCGCCGTCAAACCGCTATAATTCATACGTGTCCACCTTCGGCAGCTTAAATACTGCATCATCGAGAGAAAGCAGCTGAATGAACCAATGAGAAGAGCACTGGCCTTCTGCCACCAAATACAAACACTCATTCAGCTATTCGGACAGACAATATAACATTCCACATTAAATACGGGACACTGAATGACATCGAATCACAAAATGTTGTTTCAACACCTTGCGCTAGTAAATAACTAAACAGCTAAATACTTCTGTAGTGTTCGACAAAGAATTTCAGGTAAATATTGACTCGGCAACACCTGTCGGAACTGAATAGCCAGTTAGCAGTCCAAACATGACTTACTAGGTGTCTAGCTTGATGATAAGTTGACGTATAGTTGTCATTTCGATAGCCTTTTAAAAAAGCTCAGACCAACATTAGGTTTTTATTTTCATTTTAAAAAATGTTTCCCCTTCGCAGCTCGAAAACGTTTAGTTGAGAGTACATTTCTATCAGTATTGTATTACGGTGATATACTTAATATGCACGCACCTCTGAATGTTTTTTTTTTAAATTGGATATTGTTTATCATAATGCCTTACGAATCGTCACAGGTTCAAGTGCGCGCACACATCACTGTAATTTATTTAAAATGACAGAATGGACCTCATTACAGTTAAGTAGAAACAACATATTTTAGTTTTCATTTTTAAAGCTGTAGTTGGTAAATAACCACAGTATCTAGTTTGTTGGAGTACTGTTCAAATACTTACAATAGCAGATCAGCAGATACTCTTACTTAAAATGCCATTTTGTCACACAGAGTTAGGTCGATCTGCATTCTCCAAGTATGCTCCATATGTGCAGAATGAGCTTCAACATATACTACATATGCAATCTGTAACATCTATTGCTATATTTAAAAACATGTTAAAGACCCGCTATTATGGGTTTTTGAAAATGACCTTCCATGTAGTGTGTAACACAGCTCTAAGTGAAGTGAAATATCCAGCTAAGGCTTAAATCTGAAAGTGGACAGTGTTTAAAACTATTGATTCATCTAAAAAAACAAAAGAGTCGACTCATAGTGGTTTAAATTAATCGTCTTGATAACGAGTCTTTAGCCGTTTCGGCGTGACGTGGATATGAAACATGATTGTTGAGCGCGCAAACCCGGGAAAATTTAAACCTGCGGCCCCGCCCACTAACACAGCAGCAAAGACAAACAGATCCTGAAGTCATGAGTCATGAAGACGCTGTGCTTACCTGGATATTATTGGAAGTGTGAGGGAAAGGAGTGGTTCAGAAATCTGCACGCTTACAATGGCCGATCTATCAGTACACAGCTCATGGATTAGTTTCTTCCTCCATTTTGTAATGGAAAGACAATACACCAGGGGTGCGGGCAAAATAAGGACAGTTTATTAGGCACACAGTCAAACAAAGGCAGGCTGCTGCATGCTGGGCTTCGGGCTGGTGCACAGTAGTGGAAAGGCTTACCAAGGCTCAGGGTGAGCGAGATGGGAGCCCGCAGAGATAGCTTGTCAGAGGACAGAGGAGGAGCGCTGGTGAGTGCTACAACCCCCCGGCTGGGGATGTGATCGTTCGGCAAAGCAGAGTACAGGTAAGCCCTGAGAACATATAACACTTCACGCAAGAGGTGCCACAGCAATGATTGCAAATAGAAATGATCTACATGTTTTGTTACTTGTAACCGCTTGTACTGTATTGGGTTAACTCTTTATATTCTCATATTGTGTCTAATGCCACGTTGAAAACGCGACGCGTGCTGCTTTGTTTACGGATTTAAATGCGTTTGTGAGTTCGTTCCACTGCCGTTTGACGTTGCTATGGCCACTGTTAGCTGATCCTACACACGTGCAGTGGTCATGGTTCAGAATAGTTCAGCTTTTGCTGCTGTGTGGATTAATACTGAATGTGTATCATAGTTAAGAATAGAGCAATATGCTGGTGTTAAACTGCACTGCTTTCAGGGGTGAGGTGTCTGAATAACACTGTTGAGAACCGGGTACTGTTTACTGTGGTGTTAGTAAGTTTACTATGAAGAGCGTTTCAGGCATCCGCTGCGATCGGATCCTATACCAATGTTGGCGACCTGGGGGCTTGATAAACCGCGCTGGGCATTTTACTGTCTCACGCTGAACGCTGTCGACCAACTGCAACAGGCTGTAATCGGTCCAATCAGGGGAGATTAGCTTCGCGCTAAGGAGGGGTTTGGGAACAAATGAATCGCTGAACAAATCATATGAGAGTCGCTGGGATAATTAGGTAAAAATAAATTCATGAAAGACCATGAAAGTGTATTTTGACCTTGCATGCATATCAGTATGTTGTTGGAGACCCATAAAACCGAAATATAACCCTTTTTAATGTGTAATAGGGGCTCTTTAAAGACAGTCAATTTAGAACAGTGCACATGTTTTAACATTTAATTATGGTTTATACTATTTATGTGTGTGTCTATGTGTTTGTCCTTTGCTGCCTGTCTTGACCAGGACTCCCTGGTAGAAGAGATATTGTATCTCAATGGGACATTCCTGGTAAAATAATTAAATAAATAAAAATTCATTCATTCAACCATGCCACTCTCCTACATCCTTAATTTGATCTATTGATATATTTTTAGGACTCTAGAGTTGTGTCATATAAAATCAGACATTCGGACACCATGAGAATCAGCTTCTCTCCTATTGTGCACGACAAACGGACAGTCGACTGACAATCGTGTCTGAATGTCATGTGCAATGGAAAAGCGGCTTTAGCCCAAGTATGGGAATCAGGGCAAGGGAAGATCTCTATTTACCGTCAGCGCTGGCGTCATCCACCAGGATGATCTCTTTGAGGAACAGAGCCGGCGAGGTGTGCAGGACGCTGTAGACGGTGCGCAGTAAAGTACTCCACGCCTCATTGTGGAAGACGATGATCACGCTGGTGGTCGGCAGAGGTGGACAGCGTCTGAACGTCTGCTCGATGCATCTGAGAGATAGAAACACAGACAGACAGACTGAATAAAGATGGCGGGAGCCAATTAGGGCTGCATGATAATAGGAAAATAGGCAATATGCAATGTTAAGTGTTGCAATAATGATATTTCATTGCAACACAGGCTCATAGTAAAATCATCCTTGTACATTTTTGAGAACTCAGAAATATGTGCTCGCGGGTACATACAGTATGGCTGCATTTTGTGTGTAAAACAAACAATACGAGGCGGTACCACTGACTGTTTACCTCCATATGGACAGCTTTTCTGCTGTAACTAGTTTGCTCAATAGCTTACATCAAATGGCGTCAGATGTGGGAGGCGGAGTGGAGCGGAGCAGACTGGGTTATCGATTCAGACAAAGGACGGTTCCAGAAACCGAAATTAAGAAACTTAGAAAGTACTGTAATGGCTTTTCTCTTCTAGTTTGTTTTAAAAACACTATTGGTTGGGTTTAAAGAAGGGCATGTGTGGGACAGGTGCAATCAAGCTGATATTAAATGCAAGATGGCAAGCTGACCGGCCTCTTTCACAGACATACACGAGAGGGATGTTAATTATCCACAGAAATGTATATATCAGCCACTGGTCTTTTGAGATTTACGGCATGTATGAGAAAACATGCCCCAGTACCGTATTTGAGATTGTCAAAAATGTATATGGCGCCCTCTAGTGGATCTGTGAAAACAAAAACTCAAATAAGATGTAGTACAGGGTACATATTTGTTGATTCTCAAAAACACAGCATTGGGCACGTATTTCCAATGAGCCTGGGTTTCTTACGATATAACTAACTTGCAAAACGCAATTTGTTTTACTAATTTAGGAACAAAATCATTCATGTAATAATCATTCTAAAATAAACAGGTAATAGAAATTTTTCTGAGCTAATTAAATAAAAAATAAAATAAAAAAAACTGTCAAGGTGCAAACATTTAGACTTTAAAACACCATGAATGACTGAAAACCTCGGCGGATATTCAGATTCTTACAGCTATTGTCATTTTTGTCTCTTGTCTCAAAGCATAAGTGTGTATTTTCACCTAATAGCACCTACTGGAGAGGCGGGGATGAAGATAGTAAAGACCCCATCTGATTGGTCAGATTTCGATAACCAACCTATGCATGCGTCACACAAATGCCTGGCAAATAAAATTTATTTAATTTATTGCACTTCTCTGCGGTATAGATATTGCATATATTATTATAGTGGTAATGATAATTGGTCGATATATTTAAATTGACATTTTTGCGTTTATAAAGAAAGCTAAATACTTTTTACACTTTATTTCAGTTAATCTTTATTTAAAAATAACTGTTTAAACTAAAAGATAATAATCCTATATATTATATATTTTTACAATGGTGGAAAAACAAAGAATACTATTGAATGTTTCTATTATTTTAACTAGTTTTTTCATTGTATTTTAATTACTGCAATGAAACATGAATGCCTTTAGCTTTAACAGCTGTTTGTTGAACTGAAGATTCTTCTGACTGAAAACTAAAGTTATCCTTAAAAAACCACAAAACATAAACAGCCAAATTTGCTGTACAATATAAATATAATTTATTGCACTTCTCTAAACAATTACAGCTGAAATAAAACAGTTAAACACCTTTTAAATTTATTTAATTTAAAACATAATTGGTTAAACAAAGATAATAGCCACATTGCACAGCCAAATTTGCTGTGCAATAAAAAATTTTATTTATTGCACTTCTCTGCGATATGGATATTGCATATACCAGGGTTGCTCAAACTCGGCCCTGGAGGGCCAGTTTCCATGCATAGTTTAACTCCAACTTCCTTCAACACACCTGCCTGGAAGGTTTTAGTATACCTAGAAAGAGTTTGATTAGCTGGTTCAGGTGTGTTTAATTGGGGTTGGAACTAAAAATAAGCAGGACACTGGCCCTCCAGGACTGAGTTAGGGCACCCCTGGCATATACTGTACTATTATCGCAATAATGATAATTGTTCAATGTTTATATTTTTTAATTCTAGTACTTCAACTTAAACTAAACAATTGCAGCTGAAATTAAAAACTAAACACCTTTTATATTCATTTAATTTAAAAAATAATTGTTTGAGCTAAAAGATAATAATCCTATATACAGGCAGTGCAGAATTATTAGGCAAATGAGTATTTTGAGCACATCATCCTCTTTATGCATGTTGTCTTACTCCAAGCTGTATAAACTCGAAAGCCTACTACCAATTGAGCATATTAGGTGATGTGCATCTCTGTAATGAGAAGGGGTGTGGTCTAAGGACATCAACACCCTATATCAGGTGTGCATAATTATTAGGCAACTTCCTTTCCTTTGGCAAAATGGGTCAAAAGAAGGACTTGACAGGCTCCGAAAAGTCAAAAATAGTGAGATATCTTGCAGAGGGATGCAGCACTCTTAAAATTGCCAAGCTTCTGAAGCGTGATCATCGAACAATCAAGCGTTTCATTCAAAATAGTCAACAGGGTCGCAAGAAGCGTGTTGTTCACCTGATCTGAACCCCATAGAGAACCTGTGGTCCATCATCAAATGTGAGATTTACAAGGAGGGAAAACAGTACACCTCTCTGAACAGTGTCTGGGAGGCTGTGGTTGCTGCTGCACGCAATGTTGATGGTGAACAGATCAAAACACTGACAGAATCCATGGATGGCAGGCTTTTGAGTGTCTTTGCAAAGAAAGGTGGCTATATTGGTCACTGATTTGTTTTTGTTTTGTTTTTGAATGTCAGAAATGTATATTTGTGAATGTTGAGATGTTATATTGGTTTCACTGGTGAAAATAAATCATTGAAATGGGTATATATTTATTTTTTGTTAAGTTGCCTAATAATTCTGCACAGTAATAGTCACCTGCACACACAGATATCCTCCTAAAATAGCTCAAACTAAAAACAAACTAAAAACTACTTCCAAAAATATTCAGCTTTGATATTTTTTTGGGTTCATTGAGAACATGGTTGTTGTTCAATAATAAAATGAATCCTCAAAAATACAACTTGCCTAATAATTCTGCACTCCCTGTATTATGGGTTTTAACATTGGTGCAAATAAAATGAATAATGTTGCATGTTCATATCATTTGAACTAGTTTTTTCATTGTATTTTAATTACTGCAATGAAACATGACTGAATTTAGCTTTTTTTCTTTTTTTGACATGAACATCATAATTACACTGGGCAACCAAATGCATTTCTTTAAGTGTTTTAGCAGACTTGCTAATTCTCAACACCTGTCCACAGGAGGCTTGACAAAATGAAAAATAAAATAGATACGTGTACACAACATTATAATTCTTTACATAAAATTACTGAAGGCAAAGGCGGCATGATCAAACAAACTAATAGTAGACTATTTGTGCAAACACTGCTGCTTTGATTTTAACCACTTTTTAAGCGCACTACTAAAAATATTTATATTACTTTCTAATTTTAGGCTAACAGGTAAATCATTCGACAGTTTGGCTCCCTTATCAGAGAAAACAGATTGACCAAAAAAGGTTTTACACTTTGGCACTAGACAGTCACCATTAGCAGTTGCTCGTGTGACTCTGTGAGAGGTTTGACGCCTACTGATCAGATCTGAAAACACCATTGGGACATGATTATTTAAACATTTAAAAACCAATTTAAGATAATTAAATTTAATAAAACTATCAACACTAAAAAGATTATGTTTACATAAAACATCACAATGATGCCATCGCATAGGCTTTAAGTCCATAATTTTAACTGCTTGTTTATATATTGAGTCAATAGGCTTCAATGTAGTTAAAGAGGCTTGTGACCATGATGTAATGCAATACGTCAAGTGAGAGAATATCATTGTGTGCATGTATAATTTTGTAGTTTGATATGTTAAATTCTTCTAATAAAACGAAAACAGTTTAGACTTGGCTTGACCTTCTTTCTTATATTTTTCACATGACTATCACATTTTAACTTAATGTCTAGAGTTATGCCAAGATACTTAAATTCATTCACTTCTTCAATAACTTTATTTTGAATCAGCACCTCAAAATTATCCCTTACAGGCCTATTTCTTATGGAGAACCACATAGAAACTGTTTTCTTGACATTCAACGTTAAATTAAACAGCTCAAGCCATCTTGAAATATGTTGTAAAGCCTGGGTCAGTTGCTTTAACAGCTGTTTGTTGAACTGAAGATTCTTCTGACTGAAAATTAAAAAGCATAAACAGCCAAATTTGCTGTGCAATAAAAATGTAATTTATTGCATTTATCTGCCATATGGATATTGCATATACTATTATTGTGATACCAATAATTGTTTGATGTTTATGTTTTAATTTTAGTACTACAACGTAAACTAAATAATTATAGCTGAAATTAAAAAGCTGAACACCTTTTATACGGATTTAATTTCAAAAATAATTGTTTAAGCTAAAAGATAATAATCCTATATATTATGTGTTTTAACATTGGTACAGATAAAATGAATAATGTTTCTATTATCTGAACTATTTTTTCATTGTATTTTAATTACTGCAATGAAACATGAATACATTTAGCTTTAACAGCTGTTTGTTGAGCTGAAGATTCTTCTGACTGAAAACTGAAATTCTCCTTAAACTAAACAGCATAAACAGGCAAAATAATCACAACTTGATTATAGCTTCATGTCCCCCAGCCATAACAAACTTAATTTAGCAAACTACTTATTGTGAGTTTTGTGACAGGTTGTAAAGCAATGAGCAATAGGAACTCCAGGCCTGGTTTTTGTGTATATAACCACACTAAAGCAATAAGGGCAAGAACAAACGTGTTTAATTAAAGAAAGAAGCTCATCTTTCTCTCAGTCCGTAATTAGTCGCAACATCTGTGCAGACAAGTTTAAATAACGCATCTGACGACAAACGCTATAGCCTGTGGTTTCACAGAGTCACTGATTATCCTGATACATGAACTGACTTTTGTTTAGAATCTGTGCAAAACAAGAACAGTTGCATTATGGGAAAAGAGACCTTGAAAAATGTAAATCAAAATATAAAAAAAAATGTTTGTGTAAATTTATATATATATATATATATATATATATATATATATATATATATATATATATATATATATATATATATATACAGTTGAAGTCAGAATTATTAGCCCCCCTGAATTATTAGCACCCATGTTTATTTTTTTCCCCAATTTCTGTTAAGTGGGAAGTAGATTTTTTCAACACATTTATAAACATAATAGTTTTAATAACTCATCTCTAATAACTGATTTATTTTATCTTTGCCATGATGACAGTAAATAATATTTGACTAGATATTTTTACAGACACTTCTATACAGCTTAAAGTTACATTTAAAGGCTTAACTAGGTTAATTAGGTTAACTAGGCAGGTTAGGGTAATTAGGAAAGTTATTGTATAATGATGGTTTGTTCTGTAGACTATCGAAAAAAATATAGCTTGAAGGGGCTAATAATTTTGTCCTTAAAATGGCGTTTAAAAAATTAAAACGGCTTTTATTCTAGCCAAAATAAAACAAATAAGACTTTCTCCAGAAGAAAAAATATTATCAGACATACTGTGAAAAATTCCTTGCTCTGTTAAACATCATTTGGGAAATATTTAAAAAAGAAAAAAAATTCAAAAGGGGGGCTAATAATTCTGACTACAACTGTATATACATACACTGTATAAAAAGGCACATAACCATTTAAAAAAAAAAAAGTCAGATGTTAATGTGACTAAACTTTTTCTCTTTTAGGTAAGTGAGGATTATCAAATTTGTTTCTGTTCTGCTTAATAGCAGAATAATGAGAGAGATATTTTTTGAGAAATTGTAATAACTTTTCTTGAAAGTCAAGTTTACATACAATAAGATTATTATGCCTCTGAAAAAGAATAGTATTTAAGGACAACCTCAAACACACTGCTTCCTTGTGTGACAACATGAGAAAATCAACAAGCCAGAATCAACAAAAAAGCCAGATTACAATTTGCTAAATTACACTGGGAAAAAGAATAATTTTTGGAGACATGTCCTGTGGTCTGATGGAACTAAGATTGAGCTGTTTGGCCATAATGAACAGTGTTACATTTGAAGGACAAAGGGGGGAAAGCTTACAAGCCTAGAAACACCATCCCAACTGTGAAGTATGGGGGCGGCAGCATCATGTTGTGGGGTTGTTTTGCTGCAGGAGGGACTGGTCCACTTCACAGCATAGATGGCATCATGAAGAAAGAACATTATGTAGAAATACTGAAGCAACATCTCAAGACATCAGCCAGGAAATTAAAACTTGGCCACAAATGGGTCTTCCAAACAGACCATGACCCTAAGCATGCTGCCAAATTAGTTCAAATGTGCTTTAAGGACAACAGAGTGAATGTTTTGGAGTGGCCAATCCTATAGAAAATTTGTGGCCAGAGTTGAAAAAGCTTGTGTGAGCAAGACAGCCAACAAATCTGACTCAGTTACACCAATTCTGTCAGGAATTGACTTTACAGTTTGACAAACGTTGCTGCTGTTGGGCATCATAATGTACTTTTGATGCTTTTTTAGGTGAGAATGTAGTTGTTTAGATTGCAACTATGCAGCTTATTTATAAGGATAGTGACTATTTTTAAATTTTTTCAATTTCTGAGAGACAGCACGTTGGCGGCCATTAGCCTGTCTTTGAGCAAAGACGGTCGCTGCGTAAAAACAGTGTAATTTCAAACTACAGCTCATCAAATCATTATTAAACAGGTAAATGACTTTCTAAGTCGATCTCACTTTTGTACAGTATGTTGTAGTGCTGTATTTATACCATAGTAATACTGTGATCTTCCGATTGCAACAGAAATACTGGGAAATGTCCTGACGTAGACAGTGATCCTGATTTATGCCATTCAGCCTTATAATCTTAAAATATCAGCAAAATCACCTGTTTTGTCATCACTTTAGACATTACGCTTGAGAATCATTCAAACACTAGCTCTAAAGTGACGTTTGTGAAGTAGCAACAGTTTCTGCTGTTCTGACTTCAGCTGCAGATGTGAATGAATGACGGAAGAAAGTAGTTCCTCTTAAAAAAGGGGTTTTGAGACTTTCCGTGTTTGATTTTCTTTTTTATACATTATATAAAACTGTTGCATAAATGCAATATCACACTCGTAGCAGAGCGATGTGGCTATATATCATCACTGGTCATAGGCAGGCATGCCTCCCACCAGACATACAGCCACATCGCACTGCTACTGGTGTGATATTGCTCATATTATAGGTTTATTATTATTTTTTGTGTGCATCAAAATCTACATTTGTTTATATTTACCGAATACAATATTTTGCTAATTTAAATTATTGGAAATTTTTCCTTTGTAAATTTGTCAATTAAGAAAAGCTGAATGAGAATCAGCAAATCACATATTCCTGATTTTATCACAGTTTTTTTTAAGATGGTCTCTTAATTTCCACATAATAAATAATAGAACTGTTTTGTTGCATAAAATAGATTTAAAAAATAAGTCTTATTCAGAAGGGCGAAACGGTGGCTCAAAAAAAGCTTTTCTGTGTGGAGTTTGCATGTTCTCCCCGTGCTGGTGTGGATTTCCTCCGGGTGCTCCAGTTTCCCCCACAGTCCCAAGACATGCGCTATAGGTGAATTGAATAGGGCCCCGTTTACACTAGTACGTTTTAGTTTTAAAACGGCGTTTCAGAATGAAAACGATCCGCGTCCACACTAGCGTTTTATCCCGCGTTTCTGAACAACTCTCCGTCTACACTAGAACGGTGAAAACGCACATCACGTGACCACACACACTCTCTGGCATGCGCTGCAGCGTGCTTAGAGCGCACACACACACCCACATGAGAGCTGCGCAAGTCGGACTGTTCATCACGGATCTACCGCTGGATCTAATCTCACTATATTTGTTAAACGTGATATTTAATTCATCTTGTTGTCTATATCTGACGACATATTTCACGACTTTGGTCTTTTGAATCTATCACTTGTTCTCAGGTAGCGTGCTTTGGTTGAGTGCAAAGATAAGTTAGGTTAAATATTAATTAATGTAACCGCGGACAGGGATTCTGCATATCTGACTGATTGTTTGCCTTTATTTTCTCTATTGTATAAACTTATTGTGCGTTATACTTTTATAATGGCCATTATTGATCATTAAAACGGATATTCAGTGAAAAAGAGTGTATGTTTCGTATTTTCAATGAAAATGAAAGGAGGCAGTAGCCTAATGTTATAGGCTCCGTTTTGTTATATGCTTGAAGATGACGCTCATATCATGCAGCTACACAACGCCTCAACATTTTTGATGTCTGTTGTTGCTAATATCAAAGTGAAAATATACAGTTCCTCACATCATGTTTTCATTTTATTGTCAAGATAGTGAAACAGCATAGCTAGGGTGATGTGAATGACTTTATAAAGTAGCCTACACTCTCGGGAGTTTGTTTTCCATATCAAACTTGCGAAGTCGGAACTTACACGGAGAGGATGTAAGACTGAACTGTGTGTAGACTACTTAATATTGAGGAAAAAGCCCCAATCAGATAGGTGAATGTCAGCAGCCCCGCCTCCGTTTTCAGATGTCTCCGTTTCCCCCCCATCCACACTGAGACGGAGCAGCAGCGTATTAGAATGAAAACGGCCTGTCCAGCGTTTCCAAAACGCTCCGTTTTCGGGGCTCGAAAACTCCGGCGTAGTGTGGACGGATGGCGTAACCGTAGCAAAACTTATGCGTTTTAAAACTAAAAGGTATTAGTGTAAACGGGGCCTTAGTGTATGAGTGTATGAGTGTGGCCATAGTGTATGAGTGTGTGTGTGAGTGAGTGTGTATGGGTGTTTCCCAGTACTGGGTTGTGGCTGGAAGGCCATCACTGCGTAAAACATATGCTGGAATAGTTGGTGGTTCATTCCGCTGTGGCGACCTCTGACATAGAGACTAAGTAGAAGAATGAATGAATGAAAGTTACTCAGGAAAATCAAGAAATCAAACTTTCATCTTACATCTACTAAGTGGTCTCCTGTGGTTTGTTTGGTTGGTTTTGGACTCAGTTTTGATACCCAGAGCTGTATAACCCTCATCAGAAAAAAGCTAGTCACAGTTTTATATAAGACCCATCTAAAATGGTTGAGTGTTATGATGTTCAGCTAAAAGAAAAATATATCTGCAAATACATTTACAATATTAAAGGTGCAGTATGTAAGTTTGACACCCAGTGGTTGAACTAGGTATTGCAGTCCTGAATCATAATAAAGGTACGCCGGGTTGCCAGTTTGAGTGATTTTAAACTGTGTTCTAAATAAAAGCAACGACACGCGATTGAGGGAATATTCTCCATATTAAAAGGAGTTTTGGTTCTAACCAACACCTCGAATTGATTTATTAGAAGCGGCTTCTATTTCTCACAGCTGAACAACAGAAACCTATGACAGATCACCTCAGGTAAGCCTCGTGTGCTTTATTCAGTGCTAAATGCTAACAATGCGAGTTTGAATGCATTTTACATGACGTGTATTACCATATACTGAAAGCAGAAAGTTCACCTCAGATCTGGAAAATACAATAAACCGTTTGAAATTGAACTTTAGAACTAAACACATATGAGTGATTCAGCATGTACATTTAATGATGTTAAAGTGGGTTAACATGTATTAAATAGATTCTAAACCTTACCGTTTCGTGAGTGAGTGCATATTCTGTGCTTCTGAAAGGCTGTATTTAAATTTCTGCCGTGTTTTGTGGTGCAAACAGCCAAATGGCTCATCACTCATAACAATCTCGTCACAGCGTGTTGTTAGGACACGCGATGTAACCTGCTCACGTTAGGGTTGGGCGATGTTGACAAATTTGGCATCGTACGATGTCTGATGTGAACATCGGCGATGGACGATGGTATCGTCGTTGTAGGCGGGGTGGGGGTCTTTGTTGTAAAATATCAATTAATTCATAACGAATTTAATAATTGTAGCCTATCGTTTTCACTACCTGACCCACATGGTCTTTGCTTTACCCATAACCAAACCAAAAATAAATAAAGTTATTCACAAATTACCACCTGTCAATCACTTTTTTTCCGCGGGACTCTGGCATGATCAGGCGGAGTGATTTATGTCCTTATAATGGCTTTTCCCCACAGCAGGTGGCGGAGACGAGACGAGAGTTCGTTTGGAGTTCACTGTAATTTATTGTGATTAATGATAACTTCCTTATTTTATTATTATTATGAGGACATAATAACAAGTAAAGATGCTAGAGCTCGACCGTTTTGGTCACACTTGCGCCTGATATTTTATGCGACCTAAAATATGTATTTGAAAGCATTTGTGCTAGTGCATAGCATTTTTACCGTGTGAGCTGTTTTCACTGCAAAATCCTTACCGCGTGCGCGGATTTAGGAGACATTTATGCAGAATGCATCTTTGCACCTAAAGACGCCAAACGCAGCGCTCAGGAACAGATTAAAACAGTTGTCATGTGAACTTGCTGAAGTAAACAAAGACCGGAATGCTTGCCCCGCCTTTGTGCTCTTACTATTGGCCCAGTGCGCTAGAACTGAACGCGAATGGATTGGTTAATATCAGCTGTCAATCACTCAGTAAACGCCTTCACATGACAGGAGCTACAGCCGCGGAAATGTGACGCGCTGAAGATGAGAGAATGAAAATAACACTGACAGATTTAGTTTTAGAAAGCACCTAAAGTTACTAATAATGGCACATCTTATTAGTGATCATGTGCTGAATGTTAATCCACCATTTACACTTTTCCAAGAGTGGATAAAAGACTTCCAGTGGCTTCAAGTCCGCTATGAAAATATCCATTCACTGTAAAGCCTGTGGGACGGGGTTTGCAGGTAACAGCGTTTGCCACTGAATCTACACATTTTAATCGCGAGAGGTACTGTATAATCCTCACGATGTATTTAATCCTCACGATGCTGACAGTGCAAACAGCAGCTATAAGTATAATATAACACAGCTCATGAAAATACCGTTATTGCTATTAAGATGACATGCAAATAATAAGTTATATATCAATATACATGTGGGGCGGGGCGATGGATCACGAGCATCGTGAAGTTTATCAGCCATCGGCGATGGACGATGACATCGTCTATCGGCCCAACCCTAGCTCACGTTCCTAATATTTATGTCATTTGCTAATTAACGTCATGTGGAACTGAATCTGTCTCATTTTGACATCTGATACTTTCCACTACACTGTAGCATTTCGCTCATGGACGCATGCTTTCAGAGTCTTTCTGAATGAATGAATGAATGAATGAAATATGCTGTTTTCCAACAAGGCAACCCGGGGTGCTGAATTATAATTGGCTAAACTGGCATGTGCATGTGAAAATTACCTAAACAAAGACAGCTTTCCGGCACGGAAAAAAACATTTTCAAAGCAGAATATCTGACTTCAGCATTGTTTTTCAGTTAAACAAGTATGTTCACTTGGGATGTTTCTTAAATATCTGCACACATATTATTGTATTTTTATGCTTTAGAAGAGTCAAAAACTTACATACAGCACCTTTAAGGATTCCCAAACTTTCTGACTAACAAATCTACTTATGCATGACTTTTCCAGCCAGTCGTGATTACTTAAAGATGATTATTTAAAAATTGATTTCACAGCTTTTATGTTTCATAAAGCCTCTAATATACAACACAAACTTTTCTGTGTAAATCAAAAACTTATATCAGTAGTTCATTGAAGTGAATCTGAAAATGCATGCAAAACTTTGTTAATGCATGTCTGCTTTGCTGATCCATCATTATTAATCTTACAGAAAGCACTGTCTAGCAGATTATAACATTAAAAGCAGACCAAAATGTAGATTAATTTTATACTATTCTATTATAATTAAAGACAATATTAAATTCATGATCTTCTGTGGAAACCCTGAACACTCAAAGAAACAGACACGTCCTAAAATAATTATTCACAGCAAAATTGAACTGATTATATTCTATGCAATCATATTTTAATTCTGATCACAAACAAACTTGCTGTGAGCAAACATTAATAAATGCACGCATGAATTATTGTTAGAGATTGTGGTTGCTGAATAAATGCACTTAAATATCCTGCCATAGTGCAAGGTTATTTATATTGGTTTAATATGAACATAATTTGAGAATCAACTGGAAACATCAGGAGTTGTACTGTGTGAGAAGCTTTTCTTTTATAGTGTATAAAGATTATGAAATTATACGACAAATATAATAAATTCAGTTTAATAACATCATATACAAAATGCAATTAAATGGGTAATTTAATTATTAATATGAATAATACGCTGTATAATTATTGCTTTTACATTACAGTGAGGGGTAGGTTTAAGGTTGGGGTAGACATTAATAAAATACAATTATTGGGTAGTTTAATATATTCATTCATTCATTCTTTTTTCGGCTTAGTCCCTTTGTTAATCTGGGGGTCGCCACAGCGGAATGAACCGTCAACTTATCCAGCACATGTTTTATGCAGCGGATGTCCTACCAGCTGCAACCCATCACTGGGAAACACCCATACACTCATTCACACATACACTCCAGACAATTTTAGCTCACCTGTACTGCATGTCTTTGGACCGGAGCACCCGGAGGAAACCAAAGCAAACGCAGGGAGAACATGCAAACTCCACACAGAAATGCCAATTGACCCAGCCGAGGCTCGAACCAGCGACCTTCTTGCTGTGAGGCGACAGCCCTACCTACTGCGCCACCGCGTCGCCCTTAATTTAATATATAATATAATTCTCATTAACTTCTGACGGCAGCTGTATCCCTAGCAACAACCCCTTTAAAGAGATAATTCAACCCCCAAAAAAAGGCCAAACTTCCAAACTTCATTTCTTTCTTCTGTTGAACGCAAAGCACTATATTGTGAAGGATGCTGGAAAATAGCAGTCATTGACCTCAATATTAGAAACAAAATAATACTTTTTGTTGTATGTTGTATGTATTCCTTTGTGTTTAGCAGAAGAAAAAACTCGACCAAGTCTGGAACAAGTGGAGACTAAATAAATGATGACAGAATTTTAATTTTTGGGTGGACTATCCCTTTAAATGTCCTGGGAAGTGCTTTTGAATTTAATTTCTATATTTTAAATTTGATGTAATGGGCATCACAGTGGCTAGTTCGAATCCCGGCTGGGCCAGTTGGCATTTCTGTATGGAGTTTGCATTAGGGTTGGGTCGTTAGACGATGCCATCGTCCATCGCTGATGGCTGCTAGACATCACGATGCTGAGAAAAATACACACTTAGGCCCCGCGTACAGTAATACGTCTTCGTTTTAAAATGGCATTTCAGAACGAAAATGATCCACGTCCACACTGGCGTTTCATCTAGCATTTCTGAACAGCCCTCAGTCCACACTATATCGCTGAAAACGTGACCACACACACACACAGACACACACACACACACACTGTCATGCGCTCTAGCATATGCGCACGCCTGAACTCCAGGCAGTCAGTGGGTGCTTTGAGCACAAAACCCCAGAGAGCAGTGCACGTCGGACAGTTCATCACAGATGTACCGCGGGATCGCGTCTCACTATAGTTGTTAAACATGATATTTAATTAATCTTGTCTCTATCTAATGACTCTTCTGTCTTTTAAATCTATCAGGTAACGTGTCACAGCATCAGTACACTGCTTCAATCTTTAGATTTCACGCTTGTACTTAGTAATTTTAGTGAAAACCTCAGATACTGTTGGTTGGTTCCTGTTGGTTGTGCACCTTTTTTACCAACCTTTTTTGTCAACGCCATTATAATGACACAGATCACTCTGCCTATTCATGCCAGAGTCCCGCGGAACAAGTGATTGACAGGTGGTAATTTGTGTGTAATTTATCTTTATTTATTTATGATTTGGTTATGGGTAAAACAAAGACCATGCGGGTCAGGTAGTTGAAATGGTAGGCTACAAAGAATTAATTCGTTATGAATTAATTAATTATTCATAAATCATTAATTCACCTATGCCATCGCGATGTTTCACATTAGACACCATACGATGCCAAATTGGTCGACATCGCCCAACTCTTTTGCATGTTCTCCCCGTGTTGGTGTGGGTTTCCTCTGGGTGCTCCTGTTTCCCCCACAGTCAAAACACATGCGCTATAGGTGAATTGGATCAACTAAATTGACAGTATAGTATAAGTGCGTTTGTATGAGAGTGTGTATGAGTGTTTTCCAGTACTGGGTTGCAGCTGGAAAGGCATCCGTTGCGTAAAACAAATGGCGGAATAGTTGGTGGTTCATTCCGCTGTGGTGACCCCTGATAAATAAGGGACTAAGCCAAAGGAAAATGAATGAATTTTACATAATCTCAAATATAAAGACAGGGCGGGACATACAGTAGCTCCTCCCCTTTATAAAAAAAAAACAGCCAATGAGTGGTAGAGCTCACCAATTGAAAAGCAAATTAAAAAAATTGTCTTAATGGGGCGGTGCAGGTCAGATACTAGAGAGCTTTTGATTGGTCAGAAGATTTTGATGAAAAACTGAAGTATGATGTGACTTCAAATAAATCACTGATCCATTTGACGGAAGTGACAAACTGCAAACTTTGTATGGTTATACAGTATAATCTAAATGCAATTTTTGTCTTTGTTTTGGAGCACACTAGCTAATAGATATCTTTAAAACTAACAGACTGAAACTATCATCTAAAAAAAACATGATTTTAATTTCCTGTGACCTTTAAGGTGTGATTACTAAATCAAACAGGTGGTTGTGTACATACTCTGGAGGTCTGGTGTCCGGCCCGAGGTCTCTGCTGAGCGAGATCCGATCACTGGCGTACAGATTAAAGCAGTGCTTCTCCTCTCCTCGCTCCTTTTCTTTTTGCTCCGACGAGCTCAGATTGTCAGTGTGAAAAGCCTTCCCAGAAGCACCCGGGGCGCTGGGGTTTTGCGGTGGCCTTTCCAGGACTGGTTTGAGTTCAGCCAGCGTGTAATACCCGGATAAACAAGCCGGACTGCCCTGGCTTTCCTGCTGCCTTACCGGAGCTTTAATCTGCATCTTCGGCATGGCATCCCGGAAGTTATTCACAGCTCCCATCACCATCCCCAAAACACCGTCCCGTTTCTCCACTATGCCTCTGAGCCAGGGCTCGTCCTGAGGGTTCTGACTGACCACTTCTCTCTGCATTAGGAACAGAAAGGTCACAAACACCAGCGCCACGATGGCCAGCTTCAGCGGGTGCAGACGCCTGCGCAGGAGCCTCCGGAGGAAAGTCATTCTCTAGAGGCCAAAATGGTGCTTAGTTTACAGTTTCACCCGGCACACACCCCGAGCGTAACATCACCGCCTGTCAAACCTGTAAACCAGACACAAGTAAATATATGACCAGTGTTGATGGTAAGGTTCTGTAATAATATTACTTCTAAATAACAAGTAATGGATTACTTTAGAAAAAAGTAATAATATAAAAATATAAGATATAAAGTTTCAGCTTTTGCCATCAAAAAGACGTTTTAGGCAACCTCAAATGTATCACATGTCCTTTGTGCTCAGTTCTGAGGGAATGTATGCTGATACTTTTTGTTTTTGCCCTGAAATCTGAGTTTTGGAAGAATGTTTTTCAGTTTTATTCAAATGTTTTAGGAGAAAACATTAGTCTAGATATTGAATTAGCCCTGTTTGGATGCTCTGACCCTGTGTTAGCATGCTCACATAATCAGCAAATATCTACTATGTTTGGTATGGTGGTAGCTAAAAGGGTCTACTCTACCACCTACTTTTCATAAATGGCTTGCGGCTTTTAAGCTTGATAGAATTCATTTTGCTAGGATAGATGCTTTTAAAAACTTTGAAAAAATCTTTGGCCTCTTCCTTCCTTATCTTTTTAAAAGTTGAAAATAGGGCACTTATGATTCATGGACAATTTTACTCTTATTCTTCCACTCCATTTTCAATGTTTTGAGTTTGATCAAGTAAAACTTGATTGTGTATATTATTTACTCTATATGGCGCATGTTTGGATGGACTGGTGCCTGTTTTTTTATTACTATTATTTTATGTTTTTTTATGTAAATTTAAAAAAATAATTTTTTTTTGTATTTTTTGTTATCATTTGTATAAAAATCATTATAGATTGTAATACATGTTCTTTGTTCTGTTTTGTGCTTATAAAAAACTTATAACTAAAATATTTAAAAAAAAATAATAAAATGTCCTTTGTGCCGACTCCCATTAGAATTTTAAATACTGGGTTTTAGGTATGAATTGGATTTAACTGAGTTTTTTTTTTGTAATTTTTGTGATGATATTGAATGTATTTGTGTTGCCTGTTTTCTGTAATATGTGTGATGTGAACGCAAATGTGGTTGTGTGGTGAAGCCAAGGATAAATTTCCACTTGTGGACAGTAAAGCAAAGTACAGGCAAAAGTAAAGTCAAAGTAAAAGTAAAGGTAAAAGTAAAGTAAAGGCAAAAGTAAAGGTAAATGTAAAGTAAAGTAAAGTAAAGTAAAGTAAAGTAAAGACAAAAGTAAAGGTAAATGTAAATGTAAAAGTAAAGTAAAGTAAAGTAAAGTAAAGTAAAGTAAAGGTAAAAATAAAAGTAAAGTAAAAGTAAAGTAAAGAATAAAGTATAGTTAAAGTAAAGGTAAAGATAAAAATAAAAGTTAAAGTAAAGTAAAGGCAAAAGTAAAGTAAAGTAAAGGTAAATTGAATGAAAAGTAGAGTAAAGGTAAAGATAAAGGTAAAGGTAAAAGTAAAGTACAGTAAAGATAAATTGAAGGAAAAGTAGAGTAAACGTAAAGTAAAGGTAAAGGTAAAGATAAAAGTAAAGGTAAAAGTAAAGTAAAGTAAAAGTAAATTAAAGTAAAGTAAAGTAAAGGTAAAAATAAAAGTTAAAGTTAAATTACAAGTAAAAATAAAGTAAAAGTAAAGTAAAGAATAAAGTAAAGTTAAAGTAAAAGTAAAGTAAAAGTAAAGTAAAAATAAAGTAAAGTAAAAGTAAATTAAAGTAAAGAATAAAGTATAGTTAAAGTAAAAGTAAAAATAAAGTAAAGTTAAAAGTAAAGGTAAAAATAAAAGTAAAGTAAATGTAAAGAATAAAGTATAGTTAAAGTAAAGGTAAAGGAAAAAATAAAGTAAAGTAAAAGTAAAGGTAAAAATAAAAGTAAAGATAAAAATAAAAGTAAAGTAAAGTAAAGGTAAAGGTAAAAGTACAGTAAAGTTAAATTGAAGGAAAAGTAGAGTAAATGTAAAGTAAAGGTAAAGGTAAAGATAAAGGTAAAAGTAAAAGTAAATTAAAGTAAAGGTAAAAAATAAAAGTTAAAGTTAAAGTATATGTAAAAATGAAGTAAAAGTAAAGTAAAAGTAAAAATAAAGTAAAAGAAAAAGTAAAAATAAAGTAAAGTTAAAGTAAAGTTAATGTAAAGAATAAAGTAAAGTAAAGTAAAAGTAAAGTAAAGTAAAGTAAAAGTAAAGTTAAAGTAAAGAATAAAGTAAAGTAAAAATAAAGTAAAAGTAAAGTAAAGAATAAAGTATAGTTAAAGTAAAAGTAAAAATAAAGTAAAGTAAAAGTAAAGTACAGGTAAAGGTAAAAATAAAAGTTAAAGTTAAAATAAAGTTAAAGTAAAGTAAAAGTAAAAATAAAGTAAAGAAAAAGTAAAAGTAAAAGTAAATATTTCTGTTACTTTTTAAAAAATGTAATGTGAGTTACTTTTTAGTTTAATTAATTAGTAATAAAAAAATAAATTGCTGAAGTAAAATGAACGTAGTCAGGTTGAATCCCGCACTCAATGAGAGAATGTGCTCACTGCAGGAACAGACAGAAACAAATATGGCAGACCAGAGCCCTACATTTCTGCGAGGGAAGTATTCTCATTATTCTGAACACGTGGGGGGGGGGGGGGGGGGGAAAGGGGGATTCTCTCAATGGACAATGATTTTACGTAATTAATAAGACAAACAGTACAAAAGTAGCAAACACATTGCTTTTTAAACTTTCAATCCTCTGTATCGTGCATAGTAGTCAACATTTGAAGAAGATCAAAAAGATTTCTTAAATTGTCAAAAAAGCCAAGAATGGGTGTTAATTAATAGATTTAGGACAACTTTGATGAAAGGTTTTGATTAGGGCTGCATAATATATCATTTCAGCATCGATATCACAATGCGTGTATCCGCAATAGTCACATACAAAGATATGCAATGTTGAGTTGACTTTGTAGTAATTTTTACATGCACATATGCAAAACAATAATGCATGCCCTGCTTATTTCACTTTTATTTTTGTTGCATTTATCTATGTAGTTTGTTTATCGCATGATTCACACCCCTACAAAATCATCCCAGTCAATCAAATTTAATACATTTTAATAAATTCATACATTCAGTAACACTTAAGGGACCAATTCTCACTATTAACTAGTTGCTTATAGTAGGGCCAAACAAAAACTGAGGACATTTTTTTTTTGCTATTTCTGAGGAGAATTTTGTAAAAAATCTGCAGATTTAAGCAGAATTATTTTGGGAGTATCGTGACTAAAAACTTACAATACTTACTTAATGCTTACAATGCAAATCCATCTAGATCCACTTATTTGGTAAACAAAGCAAGTCTCTCATAATATACTAAATGACAGAAAATATGACTTTACAAACTGTATTGTAAATAAATCAAATGAACACTTTTATTTTAGTCAATATTATTATTAATTTAAAAACTGAATAAATATAGATTTTAACACATTTACCCAAGTAAATATATAGACTCAATGATGGGCTAACAATCTGCATGCGCAGATTTCATGTGGGCCTACTTATTAGCATGCATGTTATTGAGATATTGGTTGCTTATTAGTACTTTTAAAGCACACGTTCTGCATGATCTTACTCTACATCACTAATCCTACCCAATATCTAAACCACCTTAATTAGGAGTTTAGTTAAGCAAAAGTCAAAATGGTTTGCGAAGAGCGAGAACTAAACCTTAAAATAAAGTGTGACCAAAAATTCTTTCCAACTATAATAAAGTATATTGCAATATACAGTTAAAGTCAGAATTATTAGCCCCCCTGAATTATTAGCCCCCGTTTATTTTTTTTTCCCCAATTTCTGTTTAATAGAGAGATTTTTTCAACACATTTCTAAACATAATAGTTTTAATAACTCATTTCTAATAACTGATTTATTTTATCTTTGCCATGATGACAGTAAATAATATTTGACTAGATATTTTTAAGACACTTCTATACAGCTTAAAGTGACATTTAAAGGCTTAACTAGGTTAATTAGGTTAACTAGGCAGGTTAGGGTAATTAGGCAAGTTATTGTATAACGATGGTTTGTTCTGTAGACTATCAAAATATATAGCTTAAAGGGGCTAATAATTCTGACCTTAAAATGGATTTAAAAGAATTAAACTCTGCTTTTATTTTAGCCAAAATAAAACAAAAAAGACTTTCCCCAGAAGAAAAAATATTATCAGACATACTGTGAAAATTTCCTTGCTCTGTTAAACATCATTTTGGAAATATTTAAAAAAGAAAAAAAAATCAAATGGGGGCTAATAATTCTGACTTCAACTGTATATATTGCAGAAAAAAACAAAATATTGCAATGTCAGATTTTTCCAATATTGTGCAGCCTTAGTTTTGATCCACTTCAAATGTTGACTACTATATACAGTTGAAGTCAGAATTATTAGCCCCCCTGAATTATTAGCCCCCCTGTTTATTTTTCCCCCAATTTCTGTTTAATAGAGAGATTTTTTCAACACATTTCTAAACGTAATAGTTTTAATAACTCATTTCTAATAACTGATTTATTTTATCTTTGTCATGATGACAGTAAATAATATTTGACTAGATATTTTCAAGACACTTCTATACAGCTTAACGTGACATTTAAAGGCTTAACTAAGTTAATTAGGTTAACTAGGCAGGTTAGGGTAATTAGGCAAGTTATTGTATAACGATGGTTTGTTCTGTAGACAGTCGAGAAAAATATTGCCTAAAGGAGCTAATCATTTTGTCCTTAAAATGGTGTTTAAAAAAATAAAAACTGCTTTTATTCTAGTCGAAATAAAACAAATAAGACTTTCTCCAGAAGAAAAAACATTATCAGACATACGATGAAAATTTTCTTGCTCTGTTAAACATCATTTTGGAAATATTTAAAAAAGAAAAAAAAATTTAAAGAGGGGGGCTAATAATTCTGACTTCAACTGTACAGTGCTCAGCATAATTCAGTACAGCCCATTTTGAAAATGAATATTTTTCTCCATTTCTCAGTTAATATAGGCAATGTATTTTGATGCATTTAAACAAAAAAACAGATTTATTAAACAGATATATTTATTTAAATAATATTTGAGTCACTAAACATATTATAAATTTATAATACAATTAAATTCAAGCTAAATATTGCAAAAAAAAAAAAAAAAAGAATTACAACCTACAACATTTCAACTACATTTTTCAATTTTTTTTGCTTTTCTTAATTTTTCCTCTTTTTAAGTTTGTATTTAATATTTTTTCTATAACATAAATTTGGCTGCACTAGTTTTTGGACTGTTATCGCAAGTTATTTTGTTAGATTAGCTCCAGACGTGGCTTCAGTACTGACTAATCTAATGTACATGCACAAATATAATATTGTAGAGCTCCTTATTAAAAATATGAATTTAAAAGAGAGATTTGTGAGGGGTGTACTTATATATGCTGAGCACTGTAGCTCTGGGGTCAAGAAGCTGAAATGTGAAAATGCCTATTAAATCTTCTAGAATTTAGAGCTGTTATATACAACGACTACCCATAAAACAATCTGAATATCCTTAAAAAGCACTCTAAATTTTTAAATAATAAATAATTATTAAAGGGTATTGTAAGGGTGTCACTGATATTGATACATACAGTACTGTAGAGTAGAGTATGAGCGGCTGAGCTCTGCCAACAAGTTAAACACTTCTGACAACAACGGAAAAGGCTGGAGCTCCAGTTCTGAACGTCCAATATAAATGTTTTCTTAGATATTTAAGCCCCTTTTAGGTGGCTGGGAAATCATTCTTCACTTGAGAGGCAATTTTTTGCGAACATAATTTCTCTAACAACATCCCCTTGGAGAGGATTTTTTATAGAAACTTTCCAAATGGTAATTGGGCCTTTTTAACCCATGGAAAAGTATTAATCATATCACAAACATCAAACTTGTCAAATCTTTTTTTCTATCAATTCTTTTCTTTATTTGTCTACACAGGTTTCCCTCTTATAATGCGTGAAATAATTTGAAACTGAAGTGCATAAAATATGCATTGTCTACTATTTATATGATCTCTATAGTCATGTCTACTACTTTTAGTTATATATAGATGTGCATTGTCTAGTAAATGTTTTAGAATTGTGATTTTTTTTGTTAGGTGAAACAGATTCAGTGACATTATATTTAATTGATTTAAGATTGAATTTATTTGACAGAATTATATAAAATATTGCATCTATTAAATAAATAAATGTGAGAAGTATCAATCATATCAACGTATTAAACTTCAGACTTGTCATTTCTGCTTATTTTTTTATTTTGTTCTTCTTGTTTTTCCTAGAAAGCATGTTCAGGTTTCCCTCTTATACTGTGTGAAATCATTTGAAACAGAAGTGCATAAAATATCCATTTTCTATATTAGCAACCCTAATGTTTTGGAATTATATTATATATTTTTGTTAAGTGTAATACATTTAATGACATTCAATTTATTTTACCATTATTTAACCAGGAAGTCTCATTGAGATTTAAAATCTCTTACAAGAGAGACCTGGCCAAAGTAACAGCCATTCATTCATTCATTCATTTTATTTTCGGCTTAGTCCCTTTATTAATTTGGGGTCGCCACAGCGGGATGAACCGCCAACTATTCCAGCATATGTTTTACGCAGCGGATGCCCTTTCAGCTGCAACCCATTACTGGGAAGAACAGCCATACAGTAAAACGGTTTTAAAATACATGACACCACAACAACATTTCATCACATGCTTCCAATACCACTGTCTTTATAATGCCTTTAAATTCACCGAAAGTCTTTTTGCAAACTATTCCATGCACGAGGTGCACAATAAGAAAATGCAGTTTTTTTCCAGCTCTGTACAAACTCAAGGTATATTAAAAAGCAAAAACTTGGAAGAGCGTAGATGGTAATTCCCCAAACTAAGACAAAGAAGAGTACAAAGATAGGCTGGAAGTTTACCTAACTCTCAAAAATAAAGGTACGCGAGCTGTCACTGAGGTGGTACCTTTTTAAAAGGTACAAATTTGTACCTAAAAGGTCCATATTAATACCTCAAGGGTACACCTTAGTACCTAAAAAGTACAAAAGTGTTCCTCTTAAAATTTTTAGGTACTAATATATACGATTGAGGTACCAATATGGACCGTTTAGGTATAAATGTGTACCTTTTGAAAAGGTACCACCCCAGTGACAGCTTGCATACCTTTTTTCTGAGAGTGTAGCTTTATAGATAAAAATGTACCAGTGCTGTTTTCTACAGTATGTAGAGCTAGTGATGTCCAGCCCATTTCATTGATTTAATATTGAATATATTTTATAGAATTATAGGAAATATTACATATATTAGATATTCAAATGTGAGAAGTAGACCAATTAAATTAAGTGATTTTAATTAATATATATATATAAATAAATAACAAAATTGTTTAAATTAAACCATTTATATGCATTTTTGTTTTGTTCCAGAGGGGTTGTCACTAAAATGACAGTTTGCTAAAGACAAATACAACTCTGAATACGCATGTGACGTTTAATAGTCCATTGATATTGTATAATATGATATTTAACATTGCATTAAAATGAAAATGGGGGGTTGGGGTTGGTTTTGGGAAACCATATAACTCAATCCAAACTATAAACTTTCCAAAAAGCACTAATCATATTACAAATATGAAAAAGTTTCATCATTTTAAAATTACATTTTTCTTTTACACTAGATCATATGTTAATGTATTTCACAACTTCTGATATATATATATATATATATATATATATATATATATATATATATATATATATATATATATATATATATATATATATATATATATATATATATATATATATATGTATGCTTTAGTAAGTTAACTTGTTTTTGTCAATTTATATACTTTTAATGATCATTTTAGTGTGTTGATGTTGATCCAGAAGGGATGCTACTGCAAATTTTGAATAAAAAAAAAACAACAAACAGTGTATTACAGCTACATTTGGACATCAATATAGACATTTCTAATGTTTATGCCAACATAATGTAAATAAAAGAAAAAAACGTATATGTGTATTCTTTAGTAATTTAACTACTTTTTTTTTGTTAATTTATATAGTTTTAATGATCATTTTAGTGTGCTGGTGTTAATCCAGGAGGGATGTTACTGATTTATTTATTTATTTAAACAATAAACAGTTTATTAAAGCTATTTGGACAGCAATATAGACATTTCTAATGTTTATGCCAACATAATGTAAATAAAAAAAAAAAATTAAAAAAAAAAATTAAAAAATTAAAAAATATATATATACATGTGTATTCTTTAGTAATTTAACTAGTTTTTTTGTTAATTTATATACTTTTAATGATCATTTTAGTATGTTGGTGTTGATCCTGGAGGGATGTTACTGAATTGTTTATTTTTTAAAACAATAAACAGTTTATAACAGCTATACATTTGGGCATCAATATAGACATTTCTAATGTTTATGCCAACATAATCTAAATAACAAAACTTATATATGTGTACTCTTTAGTAATTTAGCTACTTTTTGTCCATTTATATACTTTTATTGATCATTTTAGTGTGCTGGTGTTGATCCTGGAAGGATGTTACTGAATTATTTATTTTTTAAAACAATAAACAATTTATAACGGCTATACATTTGGGCATCAATATAGACATTTCTAATGTTTACGCCAACATAATGTGAATAAAATAAAAATCTATATATATATATACACACAGTTAAAGTCAGAATTATTAGCCCCCTGAATTATTAGCCCCCCTGTTTATTTTTTTCCCCAATTTCTGTTTAACGGAGAGAAGATTTTTTTTCAACACATTTCTAATCATAATAGTTTTAATAACTCATCTCTAATAACTGATTTATTTTATCTTTGCCATGATGACAGTAAATAATATTTGACTAGATATTTTTCAAGACACTTCTATACAGCTTAAAGTAGCATTTAAAGGCTTAACTAGGTTAATTAGGTTAACTAGGCAGGTTAGGGTAATTAGGCAAGTTATTGTATAATGATGGTTTGTTCTGTAGACAGTTTGCTTAAAGGGGCTAATAAATATTGACCTTAAATAGGTGTTTAAAAAATGTAAAACTGCTTTTATTCTAGCGGAAATAAAACAAATAAGACTTTCTCCAGAAGAAAAAATATTATCAGACATACTGTGAAAATTTTCTTGCTCTGTTAAACATCATTTGGGAAATATTTAAAAAAGAAAAAAAAATCAAAGGGGGCTAATAATTCTGACTTCAACTGTATATATACACGTGTGTATTCTTTAGTAATTTAACTAGTTTATTTTGTTAATTTATACACTTTTAATGATCATTTTAGTGTGCTGGTGTTGATCCTGGAGGGATGTTACTGAATTATTTATTTTTTAAAACAATAAACAGTTTATAACAGCTATACATTTGGGCATCAATATAGACATTTCTAATGTTTATGCCAACATAATGTAAATAAAAAAAATTATAAGTGAATTCTTCTGCAATTTAACTAGTTTTTCGTCAATTTGTTTAGTTTTAATGATCATTTTAGTGTGCTGGTGTTGATCCAGAAGGGATGTTACTAATATTACAGCTATATATATATAGACATTTAACATAATGTTGGGAAAGTAAACAAGACATTTAAACAAACAAATGAGATATATTTCCTTAAGGACTAAATGTTAAGTCAGTTTGGAGTTAATCATCATAACAAACCACCACCATCAGTCCAAACACTTCAGTATTCGTCTACAACAACTACAACAAACGTAATCAGCCGTCATGAATTCTAGCCAGTGAAGCAGTAAGACATACCGAACACTCCTCAAACGAGTGCAAGTTCATATCCAAAAGAGTTTTAATCTTCACCAGCGACTGCTCTGTGCACAGCGATGTCAAACCGGAGTCAGAATCTCTCAGCCGGACTTCCGCGTCGTTGGATCCAGGTGCGCGTCTTTCAGGTAAAGGGGCGGGGCTTGAGTAACGCCTGCGTCACCGCCACATGTGCCTTCATTCTGTAAGGGTGAGACCAGCAGTGTCAAGGCTAAAAAATGTGGCTCTTCTATTTTAAAGGTTTCGTTTGGGGTACTTCAAGATCATGACGTCTTTTTGTAAGGCCAAATACATAGAGTGAATTATTATCATCCAGCAAATCATATATTGCTGCTTTGTTTGCTGTTACGGTGCCAAAAAGTTAAACAAATAAATAAACAAAGCTAAAACAGGGCCAATGAGTGGCTTTGTTTTCGCAAATAGCAAATATAACGCGGGAATTCAAGCTTTGTTTTTTATTTTAATGGCAAAAGATTACGAGAAAAGGTCAATACTATACATTTAACAACTGCTTTGCTTTATCCTAGGAATATTAAATGACCTACAGTTCCATTTAAGTATAATGTAAGGGATTCATGTGCTTTATAACACAATTTCGACGTAATTTTGACAATAAAAAAATTGACATCATATGTGCACACGTATTTTAATATATTTCTTCATTACGAAAGTTACACAATTATTTTGGGCTGGTTTCTCATTCCAGACATTTTAAGTCATTCTTTATAATACATTTATACAAAAAAATCCTACTTTTTGTATTTGTAACGGGATTGTCACGGGTACGCGCTCTGCTGGGTTGTTGCTAAGAAACATGGAGCGGGAACGCCATTTAATAAAGTAGCGCAGCTATCATCAAATTCAAGACCTTTTTTATTGCAAAAGTCCCTTTATTTGCTTTAAATGTGTAAATAATCTTAAAATAATGAATTAAAAAGCAATAAATACAAATTATTGTAGGCTATATAAACTATACGAACTAAATAGAAAGAAATATCTCAAACAACGTGTTGCTTCGGTTAGTTCAGGTGAAAGCTAACTTAACTAAGCTACTAAACAAACTAAAATGTTTTAAACCCTACTAAAATTAGTTTATAAACTCAAATACATAAAAATCACTTTCATTTGAGAGTGCCTAAGCCTTAATTATTGGAGTTTACGGAATAATTCTAACATCACATCAACGTAAATAGACATTAACGTTAATATTAAACCATAACTAAACACTGACATCGCGTTTTTCCATGTCTGAGAACTGATTTGTCCAGCTGAATGACTACAAACCCCGCCGCTCGGGCATCTGACATCATGATGGATCACATCCGAGAATAAACTCACTTTGTATCTCACTTAGACATGTTACCACAATAAATCACCCCAATGAAACATTAGGTAGATGTAAAAACACTTACCAGACACACCGAGGCTGAGGGTTTTAATCAGCGCGTCCCCGTGCACATGGACTTCATAAAGAGCTCCTGTGTTTGCAAGGCAAAGAAAAGAAACCGGACACGAACCGGACAAGAGAAGAATACCAGAGAGGCTCAGAGTGTTCATCTGTAGACACTGGACATTTCACATTTCACGCTGTGTCTTTTCTTATTCAATCTTCCTGTGCTCGAGTTTAGCGAGAATGACTGACTCTTGCTGGAGCTTGAGGTATGAATCACTGGGAATAGCTTCGCAAAGTTTAACTGTCGGACTTCAGACTGATGTGGATGTAATGCACTATTGTGTTTCTTTACTTTAACACTATCAAGCTAAAAATATGTTCTGTAAACACTGGAAAAAGTTTATATTTTGGAGACTAGGCTATGCTGTATCTGTATGTATTGTACCACTGCATCACCGTAGTAATATAATGTGATATAAATAAAAACTTCATAACTTAATGTCAATATAAACTTAAATAGCAATAATATATTATTGTAGTAAATAAGTGCTTGATTCCCTGTAAATGTACATTATTTATGTACATTTGTAGACACACACACAATTACACACACACACACACACATATATATATATATATATATATATATATATATATATATATATATATATATATATATATATATATATATATTGAGTCGTTTATTGTCTTTTCGGCTTAGTCCCTTTATTAATCTGGGTTTGCCACCACAGCAGAATGAACCGCCAACTTATCCAGCATATGTTTTATGCAGCGGATGCCCTTCCAGCTGTAACCCATCTCTGCACTGTTAAACCCAACAGTCAACTTTATCAAATGAAATGAGTGTAGTTAACTCAAATTTTACTGAAAGTTAATTCTACTCATTTGAAAAAAGTTTTGAACTCAGTGTTGAAGGTAATACGTTCATTAAATACCTCATTACTTCAATTTAAATGTACTAAGTTCACAGTACTCATATAGATTAGTTTTTTAACTCAAATGTTTTGTAGCAATCGGTTTTTTTAAACGGTTTGAGTTGCCTTAACTTATTGAGTTTTACAGTACTCAGTTGGTTTGAGTTCTCTTCATTTATCGGGTTTTACTGTGCTCAAATTGCTTAATTTACTCAAATGTATTAAGTTCACAGTACTCATTAGCATTTGATTTTGAACTTAAGTGGTTTGTTGCAATCGGTTTGCTCAAATGGTTTGAGTTACCTTAATCTTTTTGGATTTTACAGTGTGGGAAACACCCATACACTCCGATTCACACACATACACTATGGGCAATTTAGTTTACACAATTCACCTATAGCACCTATTTAACATGTGTTTGGACTGTGGGGGATACCGGAGCATCCGGCTATATATATATATATATATATATATATATATATATATATATATATATATATACACACACACACACACACACACACACACACACACACACACACACACATACATACACCCAAACTGTGCGTGTATACAGCATATACAGTCGAAGTCAGAATTATTAGCCCCCCCTTTGAATTTTTTTTTTCTTTTTAAAATATTTTACAAATGATGATAATATTTTTTTCTTCTGGAGAAAGTCTTATTTGTTTTATTTCGGCTAGAATTTTAAAGTCAATATTATTAGCCCCTTTAAGCTATATTTTTTTCTATAGTCTACAGAACAAACCATCGTTATTCAATAACTTGCCTAATTACCCTAACCTGCCTAGTTAACCTAATTAACCTAGTTAAGCCTTTAAATGTCACTTTAAGCTGTATAGAAGTGTCTTGAAAATATTTAGTCAAATATTATTTACTGTCATCATGACAAAGATAAAATAAATCAGTTATTAGAAATGAGTTATTGAAACTATTATGTTTAGAAATGTGTTGAAAAAATCTTCTCTACGTTAAACAGAAATTGGGGGAAAAAATAAACAGGGGGGGCTAATAATTCAGGGGGGCTAATAATTCTGACTACAACTGTATATATATATCACAGCAAGAAGGTCGCTGGTTCGAGCCTCGGCTGGGTCAGTTGGCGTTTCTGTGTGGAGTTTGCATGTTCCCCCTGCGTTCGTGTGGGTTTCCTCCGGGTCCTCCGGTTTCCCCCACAGTCCAAAGACATGCAGTACAGGTGAATTGGGTAGGCTAAATTGTCCGTAGTGTATGAGTGTGAATGAGTGTGTGTGGATGTTTCCCAGAGATGGGTTGCAGCTGGAAGGGCATCCGCTGCGTAAAACGTGTGCTGTATAAGTTGGCGGTTCCTTCCGCTGTAGCGACCCCAGATTATTAAAGGGACTAAGCCGAAAAGAATATGAATGAATGAATATATACATATGAGTAATGTAATTAATCGAAATGTCATTTTATTTCCCTGATTTAATATGGAATAGATTTTATAGAACTGTATAAAATATTACATATATTAAATACACAAATGTCATATGTAAACAATTATGACTGATTATACTTTTAATATAATGAACATAATAATATAAACACATTTTAAATATTAAAATCATTTGGGTGGTTTAAAGAAGAGTACTAGTATAAATTATGAAGACTCAGCTATATTTTATTCAATATATATTATTTAAATAATTTTAAATGATAGTTTTCCCCCAATTTATGCATCAACATTGTTGACAGTGTTTAATAATTGAATGTTGTTATATTAAATAAATGTCCTTTAAGGTCTGTTGTGGACAGCAGAATCATGCTTGTAATGAGTTGAAATCTGTAATGGAAAAATAAATGACTTATTTATTTATTTTACCTCGCAGTTGCATGGGAATGGCATGCAATTATTGTCCTGGAAATAAAAACTGTTGCATTTTGATGAAAAAAAATAACATTTTCCAGTGGGAGCAAATAAAGATACAAAATGAGACACATTAAATGCAAGGTCAAGTAAACAGCATTGTGGGATTCAGTATTCTGCACAGCACACATCAGATACAGCATACTGAAAATGCACATAATATCACAGCTGACGTGAGTATTTTAAATGTTTATTTACTTACATGTACATATTAAAAAATAGCACACTATGCGTAATGCTGAGTAAACACTGGATGTAGTCATTTATACAACTTATACTGATACTCATTAATGCCCTTTATGAGTTTATAGGTGAAATCATGATTGAGCACCAGCACACACAAACCACACTGCTCTTCCTGTCATGATCTTAAAGCTGCTCTTGCTTTGTCCAAGATGTCTTTTCTGATGCGTGGATAGTTGGGATGTGCGTCCAAAACCTGAGGATAAGGCGTAAAGAAATACACAAGAAAGAAGAAGATAGATTTTATCAAGTTTGCATCTGATTCATCAAGTTTTACTATTAGCAGTGTTGGGGGTAACGCATTACAAGTAACGCAAGTTTTGTAATAATATTACTTTTCTAAGTAACGAGTAAAATAATGCGTTACTTTTAAAAAGTAATAATATTTCAGGTTCTGTTAAAAAAATGTAATGTGAGTACTTTATAGTTTAGAAAAGTGATAGTTTAGAAAAATTAATTGCTAAATTAAAATGATCACAGGCACTTTGAATCACACTCAATGAGAGAATGCAGGAACAGACAGAAATGAAGATGGCAGAGCCTTACATTTCTGCAATAGAAATATTCCCATTATTTTGAACACATGGAAGAAAAGGAAAAGAATTACAGTTGTCAGAATTATTTGCCCCCCTGAATTATTAGATCGCTTGTTTATTTTTTCCCCAATTTCTGTTTAAAAGAGAGAAGATTTTTTCAGCACATTTCTAAACATAATAGTTTTAATAACTCATTTCTAATAACTGATTTATTTTATCTTTGCCATGATGACAGTAAATAATATTTGACTAGATATTTTTCAAGACACTTCTATACAGCTTAAAGTGACATTTAAAGGCTTAACTAGGTTAATTAGTTTAACTAGGCAGGTTAGGGGAATTAGGTAAGTTATTGTATAATGATGGTTTGTTCTGTAGACAGTCAAGAAAAATTATAGCTTAAAGGGGCTAATCATTTTGTCCCTAAAATGGCTTTTAAAAAATTAAAAACTGCTTTTATTCTAGCTGAAATAAAACAAATAAGACTTTCTCCAGAAGTAAAAATATTATCAGACATACTGTGAAAATTTCCTTGCTCTGTTGAGCATATTTTGGAAAATATTTTAAAAAGAAAAAAAATTCAAAGGGGGCTAATAAATCTGACTTCAACTGTATCTGAATAGACAGTGATTTTACTATTTAAGACAAAAGTAGCAAACACATTGCTTTAAACTTTCATTCATCTGTATATACGGCATATAGAGCTCTGGGGTCAGGAAGTTCTCTGAAAATAACATTAGCTGCGTCCCAAATGGCACACTATACACTATGCACTTATGCACTTACACGCTCAGCAGTATAGTACATGTATGTAGTGTCGTCCCAAATGGAACACTAATGTTTTTTTACTAAGCGGAAATTCAAGCCGTTTCCCAGATGACGTTTGACGGTTGCCAAATTAGTGAAATAAATGATCAAAGTACCAAATAATACCTGCTATGAGTATAACCGCATTCATTATCGGGAGGCGCTATAATCACTCTTGTAGGAGAATTTTGCTTTCACAATCTAAAATAAATAAAGTTATCGAACGTGTGTGCCCGATAGCTCCGCCCCTTCCACTACATGAACAAAGCTGCGGTCATTGAGTGCATGAAGTGTCCATCATTCCACACTTCATTTTACCGGTTGAATAAGTGCATCATCCGGGTAATTAAAGTGC
The DNA here is from genome assembly GCA_903798195.1 of Danio kyathit. Lineage (NCBI taxonomy): Eukaryota > Metazoa > Chordata > Actinopteri > Cypriniformes > Danionidae > Danio > Danio kyathit. Next base: position 60,877,947 of record LR812527.1, read on the forward strand.
ACTCATTATTTTTAGAGTTTTCAGTGTGAACGCACTACTTACATTATTTATACTACAAAATGGCGTAAAATAGTGCATAAGTATGCGATTTGGTACGCACCTATTATCCTACATTAACTTTTCTGTGTGTTTTCTTTTTTTTAAGGTAAATGAAGGTTATACAGTGAGTGTGTTGGTCATCGCAGAGCTTCTCTATTTAAAAAAAGAAAAAGAAAAAAAAACTGCAAGTTAAGTAACGCAAACGTAACTCAAAAGTAACGTAACACATTACGTTACATAAAAAGTAACTAAGGGCGCACTCACACTATGCTATCCGAACCGTGCCCAGGCACGTTTCCCGGTTTGTTTGAGAAGTGTGAGTGCTCTGAATCAGGCTCAGGCGTGGTTCAGTTGGCCGGCCATGGCCCGGTTGGAAGAGGTGTGCCAGACCGCGGTTCACTTGGGCTTTGGCGCGGTACGCTTGTGGCTCGTTTTCACTGAGTGGTACAGTACGGTACGGTTCGGGTTGGTACAAGTCACCTTTATCAGGCTTAAGTTTCCATTACCAAGGGTACCCTTTTGGTGGGCGTGGTGTACGACAGAAAGTTTAAGTCGACGTCATTCTCGCTCGAGAAAATGTCTACAGTAAAGCTGTACAGGTCGTTCACATCATATGAGAAGCACTTCTCACAAAACAGATGCTTTAAACATATAAATACTTGTTTATAAATGTTCGTTACTAACCTTTCTATGAACATGCTTTGATTATAACTACAGATCAATGACAGTGTGAAATAGCCTACTGTAACGTCTGCAATTATGTAAAATAAATAAATAAATGCAACATATATGAACACATACAGCCCCTTACAGTCTCTGATGTTACCACTTACAGAAAAACTACACACAGCATACTTGTAGTCCTTATTTGGGTTCAAAAACAACACGCGACATATAGCCTGCAGTCAGTGCAAACCTCTCATATGTGTCTGTAATCTTCACCAGCGCATGTAACCTCTGTTAGAGAGTAATTCTGTCATTCCGACTTCATAATAGTCCAAAAGGCGATGATAAACATGGCAGTTTGTTCATGATTCAGGTTGCTGAAACAATTTGCTCCTTTTTTTCGCGCTTCACTCTTGCGTTTGTCCTTTTCTTTCTGAATGGATCAGATGTTGAAGACACTTCAATAATCACACACACGTTATCATCATTAGCTTAAGAAGTTCGTTACATCAAATATAGACGCAATTGCGAGCTCCCTGGAGAAAGCGAAAACTGCTCGCACTTTTAGACGGCCTCGTAAAGCAACAACAGGACACGACAGATTTTGTTTTTCTTGGCTTAGTGGCTGTTCATCAAGACAGCGACAAGCTTTGTTTGAACTCGGCTCATCCATGGCTCGTTATTATATGCATATAGTATTTCCATGTAATGTCTCAGCTGTCTCGGCTTAAAAAACATGGCGGTTCCTTTGTTTTCATTCTGGCTAGCTCCACGAGATCGTGACGTATCTCTGTAACCAATCAGCGTTCAGCTGCGCGTGTAGCTCCACCTTTTGGTACCCTTTCTCGTGTTTGGTACCCTTTCGAAAGGGTGCAGAAAAAGTGGTACCGTACAGTACCGCTCAGTGGAAACGGGCCATTGTAGTGTGAGTGCAAAGCGAGCCTGAGCCCGAAACTGAAGAGGAGACATGCCTTTTAAGGGACTGTTTCATATTGATTTATTAATCATTCTTACTGTTCAATGAATGCAAACTGTCGCTGCACCTTCAGCAAACCTCCTAACACCTGCAGCACAAGGACTTTTATGAATATTTATGAGCGTCAAAACTGACTGATCTGTTCAACAAATTATTTGACCGTGTCACTGCATATCAAACAACTAAAATGATATAACTAAAGAAATCTGCACTGTGCTGAGCGAGAGCTCACTTCTCTTCTGTTAACTGACCAGCTGACCAGCGCATCATCGATGACGTAAGTGTGCTTCGGCTTGGATGCAATGTGAGCGCAGGCCATTGGGGCAGATGGAAGGGGGGACAAGCGTGCTTCGGCATGATTCAAGGCAACTGTACATAGTGTGAGTACACCCTAAGTAACACAACTAGTTACTTTTTTGAGGAGTAACTCTAGATTGTAATGCATTACTTTCTAAAGTAACTTTCTCCAACACTGACTATGAACCTAATTCAGTAGCAAAACTCGAGAAGTTGCTATGGTAATCTGGAGTGCGTTTCCCAAAACCATCATTAGCCAACTATACTGTAAAAAAATATTGCTGCCTTAAATGTATTAGGTGGGTCAGTGGGTAGCACTGTCGCCTTACAGCAAGAAGATCACTGGTTTGAGCCTCGGCTGGGTCAGTTGGCATTTTTGTGTGGAGTTTGCATGTTCTCCACGTGTTGGCGTGGGTTTCCTCAGGGTGCTCCGGTTTCCCCCACAAGTCCAAAGACATGCGCTATAGGTGAATTGGGTAAGCTAAATTGTCCGTAGTGTATGAGTGTGAATGGAAGTGTGTGGGTGTTTCCCAGTTATGTGTTGCAGCTGGAAGGGCATCTGCTATGTTAAACATATGCTGAATAAGTTGGCGGTTCAATCCGCTGTGGCGACCCCAGATTAATAAAGGGACTAAGCCGAAAAGAAAATGAATGAATGAATGAACTTTTTATGTGTGTGTTTTCTTATTTTTTTTAAGGTAAATGAAGGTTATACAGTGAGTGTGTTGGTCATTGCAGAGCTTCTCTATTTAAAAAAAAAAGAAAAAAAAAATCTAAAAGTAACGTAATACATTACATTCCATAAAAAGTAACTAAGTAACTCAACTAGTTACTTTTTTGGGGAGTAACTCAATGTTGCAATGCATTACTTTCTAAAGTAACTTTCCCCAAAACTGACTGTGAAAGTTTCCCCCACAGTACAAACACATGCGCTATAGGTGAAATAAATAAACTAAATTGGCCGTAGTGTATGTGGAAGGGCATCCGCTGCGTAAAACATATGCTGGATAAATTGGCGGTTCATTCCGCTGTGGCGACCCCTGATTAATAAAGAGACTAATAGAAAATGAATGAATGTATTAGTTGAATCAAGGTAACTTTTCTAGTCATTTCAATGTACATTAATTAAACTGACTAAAATATGAAAAACTTTGTATAACCTAAATAACAAAGTTGAAACCTAATTAACTTATTCTAATGAGCTAAAGCAATATATTTATTTATTGTTATTTATAAATTGATATATATTTATTAATTGAAATATTTGTTGTCTTGACTTTTTGTATTTTTTTTTTTTACTGTGTAAAATCTGTTACAATTCCGAAGATTGAGGAAAACAACACGGTACATGCATACACATGGTTTTAACTTATTTATATTATTTATATATTATATAAATTATATATTATTTATATTTAAAAAGTAAGCCTTTACTGCCTACATATTGTATATGCAGCATTTCTGCAGTGTTTTGAGTATAATGTAATTTATTTTTAAAGGTGCTGTATGTACGTTTTTGACTCTTCTAAAGCATAAAAACACCATAATATGTTTGCAGATATTTAAGAAACATGCCAAGTGAACATACTTGTTTATGTGAAAAACAATGCTGAAATCTGCTTTGAAAATGAGCGTTACGTGCCGGAATGGCTGTCTTTGTTTTGGTCCCTTTAACCTGCCCAACGCCAGTTTAGCCAATTATATTTCAGCACCCCAGGTTGACTTGGTGGAAAACTGCGAATTTGATTCATTCAATCATGAAGGCTCTCAAAGTGTGCATCCACAACTGAAATGCGACCTCCGGTGGACAGTAGCAGACTCCGAAATGAGACGCAGATTCAGAGTTGCACATGAGGTGGTTATTAATTAGCAAATAATATAAATATTATGAACGCAAACATTAGGTGAACAGGTTACACTGTAACCCTGTGTCCTAACAACATGCTGCGTGACGAGATTTGCAGTTATAAGCAATTTGGCTGTTTGCACCAGACAAAAAACAACAGAAATTTAAATACAGCCATTCAGAAGCACAGAACAGTGCACTCACTGCAATCCAACGAAATGGTAAGGTTTATAATCTAGTTAATACATATTAAACCTTTTTATCATTAGTAAATGTAGATGCTGAATCACTGATATGTGTTGGCTTGCACAGTCACAGCTCTAAAGTTCAATTTCAAATGGTTTATTATATTTTAAGATCTGAGGTGAACTATCTGCTGCTGCTTTCAGTAGTATGGCAATAAATGTCATGTGAAATGGCATTCAAACTCACATTATTAGCATTTAACACTGAATACAGCACATGAGGTGTGCCTGAGGTGATTATTGTCAGTTTTTTGTTGTTCAGCTGTGAGAAGTAGAAGCCTAAATTTTAAATTTCAGGTGTTGTTAGGATAAAAACACCTTTTAATATGAAAAATATTCCTTCTATCGTGTGCCGTTGCTTTTATTTAGAACACAACTTAAATCAGTCTTTAGGCTCAATAGTCAGGCACGCTCCAGTTGGTGTCGTCAATCTGGCAACCTGGCCTTGCATGTGTTTCGACCTAGGCATGCAATACCTAGTTCAACCACTGGGTGTCAAACTCACATACTGCACCTGTAAAGCCGCCTTTCCACTGCACATGACAAACGACAAGCGACAGACCGAAAGTCATTCATTCATGAGTGGAGTTCCGATCATCTACGTATGCGGTAATTTCAGATCCGATTTGAGCTGCGGATCCGTTAAAATATTTTAACTCCTGTGACTAGACTGTATGCGACTGGTCGACCGGATGTGATGTATTCCAGTGTTGTCCAAGCAGATCTGTGCGCGCGAGATGAGAAATAGTAGCTGCTTCATTGTTTTTTGAATCAGAAAAAAGTTTATAAATTAAAAAAAACATTTCTCTTTATAAATGAGTAATAAAAATATATATTTTTAACGTTGTCTCCACATTCCCTCCAAAATTTTTAGCACTCTATGAGTTCCTAGTATTCATTTGTTCATTCATTCAACCATGGTGAACGGACAGAGAATAAAGTAAAAAAATAAGACTGAAAATTCTGTGCGACTGCCACAAGGGGGCGTATTCTGACAGTCGTGTGCAGTGAAAAGGCGGCTTAAAGGGTCACAAAACACCAAAACACATTTTTTGAGCTGTTGACAGTCATATATGTGTCCCACGCTGCTATAAACACTATTAGGACACATATATTGCACTAAAAAGTGAAAATTGGTTGTTTTTGCGTTATTTTGAGCAAATTCGTTCTTCCGGTTTGAAACAAATTTTTGAAGCTGCGTCACAGATATTAGATACTTGCGTGTAAATCCAGTGTGGAGAGTGGCTGTCTGTACCTGCGAGTACATAGTGACGTCTCTGAGTGTGCAGCATTAATTAATGAGAAAGTCTTTGTAAAAACTAATCAGCGCGCTCTATTGTGAATGCGGTGCAACTTCATTAATATGCATTCGAAGACTGTTTTACCAGTTACAGTGTTCAGACGGCAGAGAGACGCCACGTTGTGTTGCTAAAACAAGTCAAAGAACGAGAATTTGGAGACACGGGTCGTCAGTGTTGCATTTATTAGTGTGCTGCGTTTATTAATGTGCTGCAACAAAGGTTTTGTTTTCATTTTCTCGCTATGAGAGCACAGCTGGACTCACATGTGGATTACAGTGCATGTGACACGCGACAGAAATGCGTTTGTAAGGAACATTTTTACCCGAGAGCTTTTCGCATCTGGAAATGATGAAATCCGGATTTGCCGTTCGTCTCCTTTTAAAAAAAGACACAGTTCCAGTTTGTATTGATTGTCCTGTCTCTATAGATTTGGTTAGTGTGTGTGAGAGCAGTGCCCTTTATTTGTTTATTCAGATGGCAAAGTTAGTTTGTATCATCAGCAGTGCTCTTTCAGTTTTTAAAGACATACCTCAGTCAAAATGATTTAGTTAGTAAGTTAACAGTATGTTAATATAACTGCAATATTATAGACTGAAAGATCCGCTGTAAATGCTGCTCTCCGAATGTAAACATGTAAACACAGCAATCAAACTATTCCCGTCGTGTAGGATTTTCGCCGCATTTTGTGACAGGATAGTCTATACACACACTGCTTTCTGACGCTACCTACCGAATGCATCTTAGTTACTGAGAAATGCGGAGGATTTTTTTCTCCCATTCGCCGTGCGGTATCAAACATACTATTAAAACTCCACTCTCCAGCAGTTCCTCGCTTTCAATATCTCGTTTGTCACGGGGAGACATGCATGAAATGTTCCTAAATAAAAAGTGAAAGTGCCAAACTGCAGTTAAAGTCCACAAATTAATAATTTGGCAAATAATTCAATTACTGATGTCCATGTAAACACAGTCACTGTCTTTCTCCCCTGCGTCTGCGTGCCCAAACGGAAACTCCCATATTTGCAAATCCTCCACTCTTTCCCTCCCCCGACACTCCCACCTAAACAGAGCTGGACACACCCACTTTCCTGACTTTTTCCAAACTAAAGGTGTGAAAACACCCTGCTGAGACAGGGGGGTTTCATGGACCTTTAAATAATTAAGATATTAAAAAAATTATTGCAATTAATCACATCCAAAATAAAAGTTTGTTTTGACAACGCCAATATGAACGAGTGTGCCTGATCATCGAGCCTACACTACACACAACGATACACAAGTGACTCAACAAAAGGACTCTTTACCATGTTAAAGGAGTAAACTGGCAGCGGGCTGGTTATAAAGACCAAAACTTTTTTTTCAATATCTGCAAAAATATTATGGTATTTGTGTGTATACTGTGTATATTTATTATGTATATATAATAGACACAGGCATGCACATATTTATATATTCATATTGGCATATATATTAATTTTAAATAATATGTTCATATTGGGAGCAAGATTTCTTCTATACTCACTTTATGGCACACATCTATAGCATCCACGTGTCTTTTGGCCTTCAGGTAGTTGAAGGCAAGCTTGTAGCCTGGTAAATAAAGATGACGCAGTGAGTGTCAGTGAGTGATATGATTGCAAACACACATGAGGTTCAGAGCAGCTGTAATCTCACCGATCGTAGGGTTGGTTTGATTGCTGTACTTCCAGGCCATTTCATAATTCATGGCAGCATCTCTGAAAGACTGCTCTTTCTCCATAATGTAGCCCATGTACTCATACGCCTTACAGCAGGACTAATGTTGAACATGTTAAAACATCAGCATAGCACAGTTAAAAAAAAAAGGACTTTAGACATCATAACCTAAGCATTTTTAAACAAAGTATTTATTGATCCAAATGTAAATTTGCTAATAACAAAATAACATCTGCTAATACAATGTAACAATAAAAAGATGTATTTTAATAACTAATACTTACCATTAAAAATAAAGTCACACAGATCTCCTCATAGGATTCTCTATATTAACATTTGAATAGTCCTGATTCTAACTACCAAAAATTATTATTCTTTGCTTTGCTTCTTTTCATAATGTCACTGTTATTTTTATTAAATTTGTAAAAATATTTTTAGATTTTTATTCTATTTTATATTTTATTAAATTATTTTTTAAAAATGCAGATACATTTTTTTTTATAATAACAACAATAATAATAATAATAATAATAATTATTATTATTATTATGATTATTATTTTTATTATTATTATTATTATTAAAGTTATGCTTTCTATAACTACCAAAAAATCTTTTATTTTCACAATTTAACCCTTTAATAATTAGAGATAATATGTCAAATATTATTATGAAAAAAAATAAAAATACCCACTTTCACTGACTTGGATTTTTGTTAATAGCCCTGATCATAGTTAGCGCTTTTTAATTCATTTTCAGTAATTTTACCTTTCAATTTTTAACATATACTTGAAGAAATGAATTTAAATAAATAAATACTTGTTTTACTTATTGCTATTTAATGTAAATTAATGCATAAACTAAAAGGAACTTATTATAGAATATCACTTAAAATGGTAACGCTTTACACATTTTAATAATCAAATAAAAATTGTTTATGCAGGTTTTTCTGATGTTCTAGTATTTTTATGCCCTTTAACGTGCATCAGGTTTTAAATTAAAAATCAGGAAAATAAATGGCAAAATACCGTATTCACAAGAGCACTAGTAATATAATATAATATAATATAATATAATATAATATAATATAATATAATATAATATAATATAATATAATATAATATAGGCAACGCAGTGGCACAGTAGGTAGTGCTGTTGCCTCACAGCAAGAACGTCGCTGGGTCGCAGGTTCGAACCTCGGCTGGGCTGGGTCAGTTGGCGTTTCTGTGTGGAGTTTGCATGTTCTCCCTGCGTTTGCGTTGGTTTCCTCCGGGTGCTCCGGTTTCCCCCACAGTCCAAAGACATGCAGTACAGGTGAATTGGGTAAGCTAAATTGTCCATAGTGTATGAGTGTGAATGTGTGTGTGGAAGTTCCCAGAGATGGGTTGCGGCTGGAAGGGCATCCGCTGCGTAAAATCGTGCTGGATAAGTTGGTGGTTGATTCCACTGTGGCGACCCCGCAAGGGACAAAGCCGACAAGAAAATGAATGAATGAATGAATGAATAATATAATATAATATAATATAATATAATATAATATAATATAATATAATATAATATTGTTCTATATGTTTATTATATCATATTTTATAATATAATACAGTACTAATTGAGTTTTACATTTTCCTACAGCTTAGTCCCTTTATTAATCTGGGGTCGCAACAGCGGAATGAACCAGCAACTTATCCAGCATATGTTTTACACAGCGGATGCCCTTCCAGCTGCAACCCACTACTGGGAAACATCCATACACACTTATTTACACTCATACACTACGGCCAATTTAGTTTATTCAATTCACCTATCCTGCATGTCTTTAGACTGTGGGGGAAACCGGAGCACCTGGAGGAAACCCACGCCAACACAGGGAGAAGAAGCAACTTCACAGAGAAATGCCAACTGACCCAGCCGGGACTCGAACCAGTGACCTTTTTGCTGTGAGGCGACAGTGCTAACCACTGAGCGACCGTGTCGTCATTATTATATTATATTATATTATATTATATTATATTATATTATATTATATTATATTATATTATATTATATTATATTATATTATATTATATTATATTATATTCATTCATTTTCTTTTCGGCTTAGTCCCTTTATTAATCTGGGGTTGCCACAGCGGGATGAACCGCCAACTTATCCAGCATATGTTTTACGCAGTGGATGCCCTTCCAGCTGCAACCCATCTTTGAGAAATTATATTATATTATATTATATTATATTATATTATATTATATTATATTATATTATATTATATTATATTATATTATATTTATTGTTAGGTGAAATACATTCTATGACATTTAATTTAACTGATTTAATATTGAATATATTTTACAGAATTATATAAAATATTACATCTATTATATATATACAAATGTGAGAAGTAGACCAATTACTTAAATTATGTAAATTATTTATATAAATAAATAATCCAATAAATAAAACCAGTGACCTTCTTGCTGTGAGACAACAGTGCTAACCACTGAGCCACCGTGTCGCCCTAATATAATAATATACTACTATGTAATATATTATATATACTACTATATTTTTAAATACAATATTCACAAATATTTTTTTCAGCAGAATATCCAGCAAAAATCGTGAAATAAAAAGCCTCATGCCAACAACACTGTTTATTATTTCCTGGTGAATGTACTGTATGGTCACCTTGTTGTGGCGCAGGCATCTCTTCAGCAGATCTCCTGCCATGTCATATTTCCCAGACTGGATGTAAATATCGGCCAGCAGCAGCCAGCTCTTCTCAAACTCATCTGCATCAATGATGTTCCAGTTCATCTTGGCGATGCGTTTGAGCTGGTTTCGGGCTCGAGGGGTTTGTTTCAGGATCATGTATGCAGTGGCCATGGCCAAAAGAGAAGGAACATGATCTTTCTGCAACACACACAGAAAAAAAGCCTACTAATATATCATATACACCACTAATGTTATCATGTTCTTAAAAAATGTCCATGCACTAGACATACAGTACGATAAATCAAATGTTCTTGTTGCGATTATTGCTGAATCTTTTATCACAAAATGTATATATATATACTATCTGACAAAAGTCTTGTCGTCAATTTCAGTTGTAAGAGCAACAAATAATAACTTGACTTCTAGTTGATCATTTGGAAAAGTGGCAGAAGGTAGATTTTTAAGATGAATCATCTGTTGAACTGTATCCCAATCATCACATGCAGAAGACCTATTGCAACCCACATGGACCCAAGATTCTCACAGAAATCAGTCAAGTTTGGTGAAGGAACAATCATGGTTTGGGGTTACATTCAGTATGGGGGCGTGCAAGAGATCTGCAGAGTGGATGGCAACATCAACAGGCTGAGGTATCAAGACATTTGTGCTGCCCATTACATTACAAACCACAGGAGAGGACAAATTCTTCAGCAGGATAGCGCTCCTTCTCATACTTCAGCCTCCACATCAAAGCTCCTAAAAAGCAAAGAAGGTCAAGGTGCTCCAGGATTGGCCAGCCCAGTCACCAGACATGAACATTGAGCATGTCTGGGGTAAGATGGAGGAGGCATTGAAGAAGAATCCAAAGAATCTTGATGAACTCTGGGAGTCCTGCAAGAACGCTTTCTTTGCCATTCCAGATGGCTTTATTAATAAGTGATTTGAGTCATTGCAGAGATGTATGGATGCAGTCCTCTAAGCTCATGGGAGTCAGACACAATATTAATTCTGTTTCCACTGCAGCATGACATTATATTCTATACTGTACATTATTTCTGTTAGGCGACAAGACTTTTGTCTAAGCAAAGTCAGACCTTACTGTCCTAATTAAATAATAAAAAAATCAAGGCATGAACATATTTTATTTTGGTAAAATAAGTGTAATCTAGAGGCCTTTGCCTTTCATATAAGGCACTTCTGATACCAAATGATCAACTAGAAGTCAAGTAATTATTTGTTGTTCCTAAAACTTGGATAGGTGACAAGACTTTTGCCCAATAGTGTAATGATTTAAAAAACATAAAAAAATGTGGGCCGCTTGACATTTTTGTGCAATCTATGATGTATTGGTTTCTTTGATGCACAGAAATGTGCAAAAGCACGTTTATTTCACACAGAAGTCTTGGTAATACATTACACCAAGGTTGTATTAGTTCATTTTAGTTAACGGATTTACTAACATGAACAAACAATGAATAATATATACAGTAAATATATACAGTATTTATAAGTTGTTCATTGTTAGTTCATGTTAACTCACAGTCCATAACTAATGATAACAAGCTAGAATTTGGATTTTAATAATGGATGAGTAAGAGTGGAACTAGGATTATTAATAAATGCTGTACAACTATTGTTCATTCTTAGCTGATGTTAGTAAATACATTAACTATACCTTACCATAAAGTGTGACCGAAATCTAAATTTGATTATTACAATGCATGCTTAATAAATAAACGTTCTGATGCTAGTATATGTTTGTGCTGAAAGTGTGATTCAGGTACAGTTGAAGTCAGAATTATTAGCCCCCCTGAATTATTAGCCCCCCTGTTTAATTTTTTCCCCAATTTCTGTTTAACGGAGAGAAGATTTTTTCAACACATTTCTAAACATAATAGTTTTAATAACTCATTTCTAATAACTGATTTATTTTATCTTTGCCATGATGACAGTAAATAATATTTTACTAGATATTTTTTAGACACTACTATACAGCTTAAAGTAGCATTTAAAGGCTTAACTAGGTTAATTAGGTTAACTAGGCAGGTTAGGGTAATTAGGCAAGTTATTGTATAACGATGGTTTGTTTATCAAAAAAAATAGCTTAAAGGGGCTATAAATTTCTGTCCCTAAAATGGTTTTTAAAAAATTTAAAACTGCTTTTATTTTAGCCCAAATAATACAAATAAGACTTTCTCCAGAAGAAAAAATATTATCAGACATACTGTGAAAATTTCTTTGCTCTGTTAAACATCATTTAGAAAATATTTAAAAAAGAAAAAAAAATTCAAGGGGGGCTAATAATTCTGACTTCAACTGTACATTGTTTGGATGTGTATATGCATTCATGTCCATCATGTGATGCCCACAAACCTCAGTGTTAGCGATCTCGATGAAGACGTTGAGAGCTCTTTCCACATTTGCCTTCTGTTTGGTGGCCAGACAGCAGTAGTTCTCCAGGATGCGCAGCTGAACGTGTCCAGCCGGGGTTTGTGGCTTCAGCTCCTTTAAGAGTTTCTCTGCTGTTCTCACAGCCAGCTGCTCAGACTCCTGCTTCTCTGTGGAGTTCCTGAACTCAAGCAAAACACATACTTTATTAGTATGGGTACATTAAAGGGCACCTATGACACAAAATCAACTTTTGTAAGCTGTTTGGACAGAACTGTGTGTAGGTATAGTGTGTCCATTGTCATATTGGAGTGATATAAACACAAGAAGTCTCTTTTCCTGATGTTAAAATAGGATCCAACAATTTTAAGGCGATTTTTCACCGCCCAACAAACTGATTGACAGGCGCGAAATAATCATGTATCCGTAGTAACGCATATAAACATGTCAGAACAGGATTTGCAAAGAAACTGGGATTAAAAGATCTGTTCAATTCTCTGATGCGTCAAACACGCAACAGGAGCCCGGTTTATTTTGTACAGTAGCATAATGGATATCCATATAGCCGTGTATATTAACTTGTATCCTGTCACAATTGCCGCAAGTAGATGTGCAAAAACAGTGCAAAATTAAAGTGTGTGTGTTTACTGCGAACTTTGTATAGCATTTGTGTGTGACTCATCATTTCAGAAAGGCTTGAATAAACTCCAGAACAAATACATCAAATAACCTTACTTGGTATTTTTGACTAATAAACTGCATCTCTGCTTCATTTGTGCCTGTCTCTGTCACTGACTGCTGTTTATCTTATGTGACGCAAAAGAAGCATATACGCATGTAGGAATGGTGGGCGGGGAGAAGCAGAGAACCAGAATCATTTGCATTTAAAGGCATAGGCAACAAAAACAGCTACACTTTCCTCTGACCCCAAAATGGACATTTTAAGCATTTTATAATAAATAATCTGATAATCAGAGCTGAAACTGTACAGACACATTCTGGAGACACTAAAGGCTTATCTTACATATTGTAAAAGAGGTAAAACAGGAGCCCTTATATCTTGATTTCAGATTATGTAAAAGGAAATAAAAATCACCCCATATCTCCATCCAGGTTCTCAAACACTTCTCCTCCAATGGTTTCGTTGTCAGGGTTGAGGCAAATCTCAATCATGTTGTAAACTGCGTTCTGACCCCAGTCGTTGTCTTTACGGGCTTTGTTAAAGTGACGCAACCCATCGTTGGGTTCACCGGTGTACCTTTGAGAAGCAGAAGATCATTATACTATACATGTGCGTATCAAATTCAAAATAAAATATAAGAATTACTGTAGAGTGAAATGTAAATTCATGAGATTTACTTCATTGTATCCCATTCAGCAAACAGAGCTGAAGTTAAGGTTACAATAAATGTATAATATGAATATTAAAATCAGATCTCCTTGCTGCAGAAAGAAATTTTTGAAATATAAAAATGTAAAGGTTATTTTAAATGCAAATATATTTAAACAATGCAATTTATTCCTGTGATGCAAAGCAAAAAAAAATGTAAAGCAAAAGCCGCTAAACGCCACTTGCCTTTGACAGCAAAAGCCGCTATATCCCGAGAACCAATCAGAATGCGTGAATCGAATCATATGTTTTCAATGTAACAGCGTGCTGATCTGCTGGCTTTTATTCCACTTTCGATTTCGATTTTAAAAGACAGAGTTTGATAAACTGGATGAGCCTGACTATAAGAAAAAAAAAAAACACACTGTACAGTCGGAAGTGTAGCATGCATTCATAATGTTTTCTTTCGCAGCGACGCTACTTTGAAAGAGTCCGATTTACCATACATTAAACTGCAACTGCGTTTCATGAAATACAGAGTTAAGATGCCGTTCTTTTATCCCACGTGGATGCTATGAGGATGAAAAAGAGACCAAGACCTTAAGTATGGTGAGAATGAATGAATGACAGCTTTTAAAAGTGTCTGAGAGTCATCCCCTTTTTGCCCAGTAGGTCTACCTTCTGTTTTATTTGCTAATTTAAGCTATTTTTAAAAGATAAATATAATGTATAAAACTATACATTATTTGTATTAATTCATAATACCTATACGTCTGATAAGCTTTTTATATTAATGGACAATGCACAGATATTGATGTTTCACAATGTTTTACACTACATTATTTGAATCTACCAAGCTTAGCTTACAATGTTTGCAATGTTTACATTGCTCTACTTACATTAAATCTAAATCTCAAATATCAGAAATGACAACAGATAGTTAAGATTTAATTAATGTCAGTTTTAATGTTATTGATTAATGCACTTACTTGGCAGATATCATTCATTTCCCTTCTGCTTTTTCCCTGGTTTACCACAGAGAAATGAACCGCCACTTGACAGATTTATATATTTTTAGTTTTAGGTGGTTTGTGTAATGTGTTTTATGTTTGGTAAAATAATTTCTAATTTGATCTTTAGTGATTTTCAACTAATTACACTGTCTTGTCCTAATAGGTGGATTTAGAGGGTTTTTGCAACAACAAAAAAAAGCACAAGTGGATTTAGCTGGTTTTGACGCAAAAAAAAAATCTCCCTTGTTAAAAACCAAATAATTGTCTAAAGTGACATTTATAAAAAAAAAGTTATTTTATTTACTAGCTAATAACCTTTTCATTACATATAAAATGAATCTTCTAAACCTAATTATAGGAGCCTGATAGAAACAAGAAAAGAAAATTTACAAGAAAAGAGGTCTGCTGGATTTAGAGGGTTTTGCATCTGAACTCTTCATATAAACATGCAAACATATATACATACATACAAACATATATATATATATATATATATATATATATATATATATATATATATATATATATATATATATATATATATATATATATATATATATATATATATATATACAGTCACATCTGGTGACTGTGGAGGCCATTTGAGTACAGTGAACTCATTATCATGTTCAAGAAACCAGTCTGAGATGATTCGTGCTTTATGACATGGCGCGTTATCCTGCTGGAAGTAGCCATCAGAAGATGGGTACACTGTGGTCATAAAGGGATAAACATAGTCAGCAACAATACTCAGGTAGGCTGTGACGTTGACACGATGCTCAACTGGTACTAATGGGCCCAAAGTGTGCCAAGAAAATATCCTCCACACCATTACACTACCAGCCTGAACCGTTGATACAAGGTATGATAGATCCATGCTTATATGTTGTTGATGCCAAATTCTGACCCTACCATCCGAATGTCGCAGCAGAAATCGAGACTCATCAGACCAGGCAACGTTTTTCCAATCTTCTATTGTCCAGTTTTGGTGAGCCTGTGTGAATTGTAGCCTCAGTTTTCTGTTCTTAGCTGACAGGAGTGACACCCAGTGTGGTCTTCTGCTGCTGTAACCCATCCACCTCAAGGTTGGACGTGTTGTGTGTTCAGAGATGCTCTTCTGCAGACCTCGGTTGTAACGAGTGGTTATTTGAGTTACTGTTGCCTTTCTATCAGCTGGAATCAGTCTGGCCATTCTCCTCTGACCTCTGGCATCAACAAGGCATTTGCCCCCACAGAACTGCAGCTCACTGGATATTTTCTCTTTTTCAGACCATTCTCTGTAAACCCTAGAGATGGTTTCGCGTGAAAATGCCAGTAGATCAGCAGTTTCTGAAATACTCAGACCAGCTCGTCTGGCACCAACAACCATGCCACATTCAAAGTCACTTAAATCACCTTTCTTCCCCATTCTGATGCTCAGTTTGAACTGCAGCAGATCGCCTTGACCATGTCTATATGCCTAAGTTGCTGCCAAGTGAGTTGCTGATTAGAAATTTGCGTTAATGTGCAGTTGGACAGGTGTACCTAATAAAGTGCCCAGTGAGTGTACATAACACAGCATTTATTAAAAAATGCAATTAAAAAGATGGTTTTCGACACATTTTTAAACAATAATTTTAATAAAATTTCTAATAACTAAAAAATTCTTATTACTAATAGTTCATTTCTTTTGCCTTTTTGTCTTGATGACAGTACATAATATTTTACAAGACACTAGTATTCAGCTTAAAGTGCAATTTAAAGGCTTAAATAGGTTAATTAGTTTATTTAGGCAAGTCACTGGACAAGAGAGTATTGTTCTGTAACCTATCAAAAAATAATAACAAATATCTTAGCAATAATATTTATCTTATATATATATATATATATATATATATATATATATATATATATATATATATATATATATATATATATATATATATATATATATATATATATATATATATATATATATATATATATATATATATATATATATATATACATACATACATATGTACATTAACAACACATGCATGTTTACAGTTCTCTGATGGCATCAGACATGTAGGTAAACAAACAAAATATTTCATTAGTTTACATTTGAGAGTTTTGATTATTTATTTAATTTATTTACAACCCTACTGAGCAACCCTAACACCACCTTTAAGCGTTAGCCTCAATATTGTATAATCTTACCACAGGTAAAGGCCTTTGCAGTAATTGTATCCAGGCTCAAACTTGGCCCTGGATGAGTGTTTCTCTGCCATCTCCAGGAATCTTGGCACCTCCTCCAGTTTTCCGGCTCTGCGCAGCAGGTCGATGAGGCGGGACAGTGTTGGGTAGTTGTCTAGGGAAGAGATTAAATGAGTTCATTACAGCATGCTGGATGCTTGGGTTTCTCATGCGGTTCATATGAGTGTCTACAGGGGAAAAGGTTAAGAGAGCTGCTATGTGAATGGTGTAATGCGCTGAAAGGTCAGAGAGGAACCACACACCTGGTTTCCTCTCCAAGAGCTGCTGGAAGTGAAATACAGCCTGTTCATAGTCCTGCTTCCGGAACATGAGATCTGCCATCATCTAACAAACACATGAAACAGACCGTCACCAAATCATATACAGCCCTCATGTGATTTTTTTTTTAAATATTTCCCAAATAATGTTTAACAGAGCAAGGAACTTTTCACAGTATTTCCTATATTTTTTCTTATCTCTGTCTTATCTGTTTTACTCCGGTTAGAATAAAACAGGGTTCATACACATTTTACTACTAAAATTCCATGACTTTTCCAGAACTTTCGAGTACATTTTCATGAGCTAATGTTTCATGTAATGTCTACATATACAGTTGCAATCAGAATTATTCAACCCCCTGATTTATCAGCCCCCCTGTTTATTTTTTTCCCCAATTTCTGTTTAACGGAGAGAAAAAAATTTCAACACATTTCTAAACATAATAGTTTTATTAACTCATTTCTAATAACTGATTTATTTTATCTTTGCCATGATGACAGTAAATAATATTTTACCAGATATTTTTCAAGACACTTCTATACAGCTTAAAGTGACATTTAAAGGCTTAACTAGGTTAATTAGGTTAACTAGGCAGGTTAGGGTAATTAGACAAGTTATTGTATAATGATGGTTTGTTCTGTAAAAATATATAGCTTAAAGGGGCTAATAATTTTGACCTTAAAATGGGTTTTAAAAAATTAAAAACTGCTTTTATTCTAGCCGAAATAAAACAAATAAGACTTTCTCCAGAAGAAAAAATATTATCAGAAATACTGTGAAAATTTCCTTGTTCTCTTAAACATCATTTGGGAAATATTTAAAAAAGAAAAAAAAAATTCAAAGGGGGTTCAATAATTCTGATTGCAACTGTACATGATAAATAATAAGAAAAACAATGACAGTCAAATTTATAACAGCATATCATAGAACACGCAACAATCTATTTTGTTTACATTTGTTTTTATATCTATGTAAAATTGATTTTGATAATGTTTACGCAGCACTAACAATGTGAGAGCATGTTTTTGGCCAAGGTCAGAAAAGAAGCAAAGACAACTAACCTATATTCAAGTTAGGGCTGCACAATATATCGTTTCAACATCGATATCGTAACGTGTGCATCCACAATAGTCACATCGCAGGATATGCAATGTTGGGATTATACATTACAACTGATGATCAACAGTAAAAATTAAAAGTTTTACCTCTTCCCAACAGGAAAAATTACCAGCAATCATGAATGCATGATTATATGCTGTCATGGCTTTGCAATCAAAAAATGTCATTATAATGAAAGTCAATGGGGCAAAAACAGCCACCAACATAACGAAATGATTTATTTTTTTTTCATTTTTCAAAGCATTTTCCCAAAATATGTGTCAAAATAAGATTTGTCACCAAAAATCATTCAATCTGCTGAAACACAGAGAAGGTTGTGGCCAAATTCAAACTCAAACTCCCCCCAGAGTTGATGAAAACGTCCCAAACAGAACAAAATGGTTAATGCAAAAAAAATGCATTTTCCTTCCTGAACTCTACACACACTCAGACCTTCACTTCATTTGATTGGTCCACAGATGTGAGGTTAATTAAGATAAAGATTGTGTTTAGCCGGACTGACCAACGTGGCGGACTCGTTGACCGGGTCGTTCTTCAGGATGGCACTGCACTGCTGCTGACAGGCCTCCACATCATCCAGAGTGAGGTAAAGCTGAGCCAGTTCCAGCATAACCTGATCAACAAAACACACACACAGTTACTTTCACAGGAACATGGACACGTGTTTTACTCTTGTATTTTATGCAGTAAAGCATGCACTATATGTACAGTTGAAGTCAAAACTATTAGCCCTCCTGTGATTTTCAAATATATACTATACTAAAATATTCAAATATTTCCCAGATGATGTTTAACAGAGCAAGGAATGTTTTTACAGTATTTCCTATAATATTTTATTTTCTAGAGAAAGTCTCATTTGTTTTATTTTGGCTAGAATAAAAGATATATTAAAAAAAAAACATTTTGAGGTCAATATTATATAGTTGCTTCATATTACCTTAAGAATACTTTACTCATCCATCAATATGATTTCTGCTGGAGTCCAGGAGGATGTAATAAAGACCACAACTCCCATGATTCAACACTCAGTCATGGCATCATCAAAATACACCTTTGTTTGTTTTGAATATGCGCCCTCTAGTGGCCAAAATTACATACTGTGCCTTTAATTACTGAATCAATTCAAGTGCGTATGACTGGCTGTCAAAACTTTTTTGTTATTGTATGAATTAGACTGACATTAGGGTAAAGTACAGTTGAAGTCAGAATTATTAGCCCTCCTCAACTATTAGCCCCAATATAAATTTTTCCCCAATTTCTCATAATTATTTATATATACAGTGCATCTGGAAAGTATTCATAGCACTTCACTTTTTCCACATTTTTTTATGTTACAGCCTTATTCCAAAATGGATTAAATTAATTTATTTCCTCAAAATTCTCCACACAAGCCCCCATAATGACAATGTGAAAAAAGAGTTTTTGAAATTGTTGCAAATTTATTAAAAACCTGAAAAATCACATGTACATCAGTATTCACAGCCTTTGGTCAATACTTTGTTGATGCACATTTGGCAGCAATTACAGCCTCAAATATTTTTAAATATGACGCCACAAGCTTGGCACACCTGTCTTTGGGAAATTTTGCCCATTCCTCTTTGCAGAACCTCTCAAGCTCTATCAGGTTGGATGGGAAGCGACGGTGTACAGCCATTTTCAGATCTCTCCAGAAATGTTCAATAGGATTTAGGTCTGGGCTCTGGCTAGGCCACTTAAGGACATTCACAGAGTTAAATGAATTTATTTCATTTTGGAATAAGACTGTAATATAAAAAAATGTAGAAAAAGTGAAGCGATATGAATACTTTCTGGATGCACTGTAGAAGACATCTACTAAAATGTAATTTAGTGTAACAATTGTTTATATGTCAAATGATATTTCCAGGCATGTTTAGATCAAGAATCATTTGATGATATTAAATTACTCATTTAAAGATCAGCAAAATGCTCATTAATTGTTGTTTTAAACCTTGCCATTATCCTAAGTCACTAGGTTTTACCCATTTTGTTGGTAAGATGTTTACCATGATTTAAAATGTAATCATATTTTGTATGATCACTTGTTCTCTATTATTCCATAGTCTGTTGAAATTCTTGATTCTGATTGGCTGAAAGGTGTGCATTAAATTTGTGGTGTTCAGTTATGTTGTTTTTTGTTGTTGTGCTGTTGTTTTGTTGTGTATTGTGTTATATGTTGATCTAAATATGCCTAAAAATTCTCGTCCGAGATCACATACTTCCATACTATATAATACGCTAAATACAGTATGCAAGACAAGCAGTGTGTCCGAATTCATAGTATGCGAAAAACAGTATGCGAGAAGTACCCTGATGACCTACTACTTCTTGTAAGATTATGAAGTGTGCATCTAATGGACGCTACGCTATGCCATGATGCCATGCAAGAGAATTCATGAATGGGAGTGAATGAGTAGGTCACATGATAATGACAAATGAGGGATGTAGTATGTCCCAATTCCATTCATACTACTCCCATTCATACTAATAGTATATACTTTTCTAATGGTCCTGTAGTGATTTTTAATTTAAATAAAAATGTAGTACATACTTTTTGCACGCAGCCTAAATGACATTTCAAGAGTTCACACTTAGATATTGCTTGGTGCTATTAGCAGGTTTGGCATGCTGTCCCGGGAGAGAACCCTGAGCTCGGAGATAATTGAGCCCAGGGCTCCCGCCTGGTCGATTGAGCATGTAAGGGGAGTACGAGATCAGGTAGTTCTCGAGATCTCCCCGTGATAAAGGAAGAAAGGTGGAGAAGGGGTGGATGAGGGGTTTCTTCGGAATATGAAGATAAGGGAGTAATTTTTTGCTAGGCTACTTATAGTGAGTTTGGATTCATCTGATTGGCTAACTAATGATTGTAGATGAGAGACCAGCTGCAGTCAATCATATCACGTGCTCCTCTCGAAATTAGTTTGTGAAACCTCACTTAGTAGGTGTCTTATATATACATATACTTATACAACAGTTCTGTCTGGTTCTTGAATCTGATTGGCTGATAGCCATGCAATATTCTGCAAATAACAGCACTCGTTCAGCCTGTTCACCCTTGTGTATTACTCCGCCCACATACAGCGACAAGCAAAAGACACTCTATACTAGGGGTGTCAAAATTAATTGTTTCTTCGGTGCACCGCGATGCAGACGCGGACAATTCGGTATCGGTTCAGTAATAATCATAACCGGTTATTATGTATAACGTCATTTATCTCATATGCGCTATGACGCGGTAGCTTACTATGGCGAGGGAGGCGAGCGCGAGTGTTTACAATGCTTCGCCTACTTGACGCACAAACTGTGCACAATTTCACTGCATGTGTGTTTTCTGGACACTCTTTCACTGACACTTACAGCAAAAGCCCCTATTTCACTGCGATTGAGAGAATGAAAGTAAACTCCATTACTCTCTCTCTCTCTCTCTCTCTCGCTGTGGCCCATTTGACCTGCTGGCGTGACTTTTTCTCTCCTCTCGGCTGATATGGCGATACTTCTGGATAGAGGTCTGCATTCCCGCGGGTGTAAGGAGGGAGCTGCTGGACCACACCAGATTTCTTGCGGCGCGGAAATAAATTTCCGAATAAAGCGCAGGAGCGGTCGGTAACTGGTGTAAGTTGAACGGGAGCGGGCGGTCTAACAATATCGACCCCGAGCAAGCACGTGTGTGTGTGTGTGTGTGTTTATGTGTGTGAATGAGAGAGAGCGATGCTGTGTGTTGCTGTCTATGTTTGTGTGTGCGAGTATGTGTGTGAATGAGGGGCGTGATGCTCTGTGTCGCTTGCTTGGTGCTGTGTGTCTATGTGTGTGTGTGTGTGTGTTTATACAGACAGCCCCAAATATAAAACTGTGTTTGGGGAAAGCATCGACAATGCACTGTGATGCACCGAGATATCGAATTGAACCGAATCGATGGCATGATAATCGTAACCGAACCGAACCGTGAGACCAGTGTAGGTTCACACCTCTACTCTATACAGTAGTTTGCAGCTGTTGGACAACATAATGTACTTTTGAGGCTTTTTTAGGCGAGAATGTAGTTGTTTAGATTGCAACTATGCAGTTTATTTAGTGGGATAGTGCCTATTTTAAAATATTTATAATTTCAGAGCATTAGATTCAGTGCATCGGCTGCCATCAGCCTGTCTGAGCAGACCAAAGAAGGTGACGGTTGACGTTCTGCCGACAGAGACCGCATAATAAGCCCTTAGAGGGAGATAAACTCAGCTTTTTCTCACATAAGTTTCAAACTACAGCCGAACAAATCCTTATCAATCAGGTAAGTGACATTCTAAGTTGATCTCTCTCTTTTGTAATTTGTAGTGCTGTATTTATACCACAGAAACTGGTAGTGTTTGCTTTGCTTTACACACACACACACACACACACACACACACACACACACACACACACACACACACACACACACACACACACACACACACACACACACATATATATATGCACAGCTGCAGAGAAACACACAGGGCTCAGTGATGGAGCCACACCGACCTTGCTGTCGCTTTCACAGTACACAAGCGCCTCTTTGTAGAACTTGACGGCTCTTTCGTAGCCTCTCTGGCTGCTGCAGTGTTTAGCGATTTCAGCGCAGATCTCTGCTGCGAGCTGTTTCTGCGCAGGCACCGAGTCGGGCTGCTCCAGCTGAACACGCTTAAGCACCTTCGCCTGCACATCTCTACCCTGCACTCAAGAAAGAAGAAAGATTATTTGCTGCTTGTTCAAACAATTTATTTTAAAAAAAGCTAAAACAACACAATTTATTTTACTTTCTTTTTTATTTTCTTAAATATTTAAACACACTGACCTACACATTTTGGTCCAACAAACATTTTTACACAACAATTAATAATAAAAGATACAATATACAAACAATGCATAAGAAAGTAAAATAATAATTAATAAATACAATAATTAAAGAAAGAAAGAAAGCAAAAAATACTGAAATAAATAAATTTTTTACCTAAATTTGTCTAATCATCTTCAATTTAACTATTTCCTGTAGAATAGATGTTTTTAAAATGATCTATTAAAGGTTTCCATATTCTTAGTTTTTTTAGGGAGAGTCTGATTTTCACCAGATCCAAATGCTTCATTACATCCCTCATTAGATGTATATATGTAGGAGCAGCTTTCTGTTTCCTAAAACACAATTCTGGAGATTTTTTGGGTAAACTTCTTTTTGTTTAATGTTCTATCCACTTTAATTAGTTTTGTTAACTTAATCGATTTGTGTTAGGACAAGATGAATGAATTGAATGAAGCCTTTTACAATTTCAAAAGGAGGAACACTTTCACAACCATTCACACAACTGTTCTGGGTATAATTCACATCAGCTTTTATTTATTTATTATGTTGGGAAATTATGTTGAAGGTAATGGTTAACTTCAGAGGAGAGTTCTGAATGTAATTTGGACTTTCAATTATCTCAGTTTTAATTATTTATGCTTTTTGTGGATACTTTTAGGGTACTTATTTAATAATATTTAAAATAAAGGTTTTATCTTCATATTTAACTTTTCATTGCAATTTTTGTTTCAACTTTAGTAATTTTGTGATGTGCTTTTGACATTTATCAGCTTTATGGCTTTTTTGTAATAAAAATTGATTTACAGTTGCAATCAGAATTATTAGCCCTCCTGATTTATTACCCCCGTTTATTTTTTTCCCCAATTTCTGTTTAACGGAGAGAAAAAAATTTCAACACATTTCTAAACATAATATTTTTAATAACTCATTTCTAATAACTGATTTATTTTATCTTTGCCATGATGACAGTAAATAATATTTTACTAGATATTTTTCAAGACACTTCTATACAGCTTAAAGTGACATTTAAAGGCTTAACTAGGTTAATTAGGTTCACTAGGCAGGTTAGGGTAATTAGGCAAGTTGTTGTATAATGATGGTTTGTTCTGTAGACTATTGAAAAAATATATAGCTTAAAGGGGCTAATCCTTTTGACCTTAAAATGGGTTTTAAAAAATTAAAAAGAAAAATTTTTATTCTAGCCGAAATAAAACAAATAAGACTTTCTCCAGAAGAAAAAATATTATCAGACATACTGTGAAAATTTCCTTGTTCTGTTAAACATCATTTGGGAAATATTTAAAAAAGAAAAAAAATTCAAAGGGGGTTCAATAATTCTGATTGCAACTGTAGCTTCAATTCTGTTTTCTGTATGTTTTAGTGTTAGTAATTTACAAATACTTAATTAATTTTAACATAACTTATTTAACTTTTTATATATTTTTCAGTTAGAACATTTTTTTTATGTATTTTGATTAAATTTAGCTTTTTTGATAAAAAAAAATAATAATAAATAAATACATATATAAATATATGTGACTTAACCTAAATAAAAACTATTTTAATTAATAAAGATTAATAAAGGGACTACGCCGAAAAGAAAATGAATGAATAAACGAATAATTCATTTATTATTATTTACATTTTATTTCAGCTAGATGTAAATGACAGAAAATTCAGTTTAATTAACAATAACAGCACTACTACATACAAAAGGCCATTCAACTCACTCTCTGCAAGGACAGCAATGCTTCGTCATTTTTATTAACTTTGCTCTGGACTTTGGCAAGAAGCACAAGATACCGACAATCTTCAGTAAGCAGCGGCAGCTCAATCACTGAAAAATAAAGACAGAAATGTTGTTATGTTATTATAAGATAAAACATTTTCCTTTGTGAAAGGATGCTTCTTGTCATGTTGATGACACTGTGCCACTTAAGAAAACACATCTAGCATTAATATTAACAATTAAACAATTAATTGATGGTTAATATAGATGATAAACAACCATGGCAATTTGGGGAAATTGACATCAGAGAAAAAAAAAAATCTTTCACTTTCTTGCCTAAATGCACATTTCATCCCTGATCGGATGACTAACAGTCAAATCACCTGAATCTTTTGGCAAATGCCATGTTTTTAATCATATTCAGTCATGACATATTCCTTATTTTCTCACCAGGATCATGTGCAAGAGCCTCCTGCAGGACTTTTTCACAGCGTTCGTACTGTCTAAGCTTCATGAGCAGATCAGCTAGATCATAACGCAGGAAATTCTGCTGTCCGCTCTTCAGCGCCGCCTCATAATAGTTAATCGCCTGAGAAAAAGAAAAAAAAACATAAGGAGAATTTATAATAGGTGTTTTGCATTTTGAAACAGATTCATTTTCACATTACTGGGTTCCGCAGTAGAGGAAGTCATCATAGTTGGGTTAACTTGTGTGAATTAGTGAATAGGAGAGTACAACAAATCTTTTTTTTTTTTTTTTTTACAATCCTATTGGCTGAAATAATAAAGGAAAAACTTCACAATGGTGTTATCAAGACTTTCAGAAAATTGTGTGAGACTGATAACGGCAGCCAGAAGAGAGAATAATGTCAGATTTACTGTCCTACCCCATAGACACTGCATTAAACACTCCTCACACAAGCCGTAATTTGTTTTTTGTAATTTGATGCAAAGATGGTATAATGCATACATAAATACAAATAAATGTACATACCTTATTGTTTTAAATATCAAAATATTAAAAACTTACATGGATTTAAGATGCTGATTGTTAAGCATAACAATCTTGTGAAAAGGGTCCATGCTCTTCTGAATTGATCAGATGTGTAATAAACTCACACTCTGTTTTGGTTTGTTTTTGCTAAGCTTGTCCAGTATCTATTTTTTGTTGTACGATATTGCACCAAAATGTATTGCGATAAGTGACATTATTGTCATTTTAAGGCCATTTAATGCCACTCATTATACAATGCCAGAATGACAATATAATATAATCACAATGCAAGTACACTTTTCCAAAGAACACATCATATTTTATTGTTAAGAATATTTAATTGAATTATAGCCATTTTAACAATGTAACAATTGGGCATTGGAATCAGAATGCGAAATAGGATATCAAGAATAAATAATAATAAATGTTAACAAAAAAGTGCAAAGTAAAAAGTAACAGAGGCTGTAATATCTGCTACCAGATCTATTTTCAGTTGTCAGACACCCACATGAAAATAAACTACAGTAATTTATAGTAAATACTATAGTGTTTTTAACCATACTCCAATAGAGAAAGAGATGTTTCACAATCAGCTAAAATGTTGCTAGAATTGGATTTTGTGTATGGTGATATACAGCATATTAATTACATCACCAAAAATAATTGAGCTCATGTCCATGTGTTGTGTGGTAAGTCGATATATTGATTATTGTGACAGGCCTAGTTTTTGCAAAGACTTTTCTGCACTTACCTTTACATAGTTGTGGGTTTTGACCAGTGCTTTTCCAATCTTTGAGGCCAGAGCTCCGTCTTTGGGGTTTTTCTTCAGGGCTTGTTCGTACACTTCAATAGCCAACTCCGGCTGTCAGCAGAAAACGTCATTTTTTTTTACACATAAACATCAGTGTAATGATGAAAAACAAAAATATACCTGAATCTCTGACAGTGAATGATCTATAAGAACAGCAGATTTAACATACAATTTAAAGTTCCCATGTAATGCTGTGAAATGTGCAATTTTTTATTCAATGTTTGACGTAATCTGTGAACAATCGGAAGTCCACAACAGCAAATGATTATGCTTTTCTTTTTGCATTACACTATTGCAACCAGCAGATGTCCTCGGTGTGCTAGGAGTGAATCTGACCAGTGAATCCAGCTTATGTAATCAATCTTATCAAACAGTTAATATAGCAATCAAAGTCAGTGCAGTGGAATAAAAACAACAAAGGCTAAATAATACAGGCTAAAAAAATAAATGGCAGGATGAGGCCAGCACTAACCTACTTGTATTATCTGTTCAGTCAAAAAGTCAAAAGCAGTGCTGTGACAGATAAGCATATATGTAATTGAAAACATACTCTAACAATTAAGATGATTCGAAGAACCCAAGTCTGTGTTAATAATTTCAGTGCTTATTATCGGGGAATAACATACATTGAAATTATGTGATTGACCAATCAGAATCAAGTATTACAGAGAGCCATGTGACAATATAACATAATATAATAAATTGTGTAAATATTGTCATGACAATTAAACACATTTTCTTTCTGAGTTCTCATTACCATAATTAAAACACTTGATAAGCCTTTTTTTAAAAGTACAGTAGTTAATTTAGCTAATAATAAAAAAGTGCTTAATTGTTATTATGAAATTCTAATTACGCAATTCTGAGGTTGCCTCACACAGGTGAGTGGGCTTGACAAAACACCTGTTTTTGACACTTTTACCGACACTGACACTTTTGCACCAAACACTTTCTTATGGCCTGTTTCCACCGAGTGGTACAGTACGGTACGGGTCCCCTTTATCAGGCTTGCTTTTCCACTGCTAAAAGGGTACCAATGGTACTCTTTTGGTGGGCGTGATGTACGACAGAAAGTTTCAGTCAACGTCATTCTCGCTCGAGAAAATGTCTACAGTAAAGCTGTACGGGTCGTTCACATATCATATGAGAAGCACTTCTCACAAAACAGATGCTTTATACACATAAATACTTGTGTATAAATGTTCATTACTAACTTTCTATGAACAGGATTTGATTATAACTGCAGATAAATTAATATATATTTAAAAAAAAAAATGCAACATATACTGTATGAACACATACAGCCCCTTACAGTCTCCGATATGTTACCAATTACAAAAAAACTACACACAGCATACATTTAATCCTTATTTAGGTTCAAAAACAACACGAAATACAGCCCAAAGTCAGAGCAAACCTCTGATCTGTGTCTTTAATCTTCAGCAGCACATGTAATCTCTGTTAGAGAGTAATTCCATCATTCCAAGTTCATAATAGTCCAAAAGGTGATGATAATAGTTAAACATGGCAGTTTGTTCACGCACAAGGTTAAAAACCAGGGGGGGGCCGTGCCTTTGCAGTGGTGGCCCCCAAACTCTGGAATAACTTGCCTCTCTATGTTAGGCAGGCCGCGACCCTTTCTGTTTTTAAATCTAGTTTTAAAACCCATTTTTACTCTTTGGCTTTTAATGTCATATGAGAGTCATGTGTCTGTTGTATTTGTCTTTTGTTTTAGATGGTGTATGTGTGTACAGCACTTTGGTAAGCACTTGTTGTTTTTTAAAAAGCGCTTCATAAATAAACTTGACTTGACTTGACTTGCTGAAAAAATAATTTGCCCCTTTGTTTTTTTCGGCTTCTCCTTTGTTTTTTCGCGCGTCACTCTCACGTTTGTCAGTTTCTGAAAGGATCAGGTTTCAAAAGCATCTCAATAATCAAGCGCACGTTATTATCATCAGCTCAAGAAGTTTGTTATTTCAAATATAGATGCGCAAGCAAGAAAGCGAAACTGCTCGTGCTTTAGACTGGCTCGTAAAAAACTACGGGGCACAGGGAAGAATCTGCTCTTCTTCTTGGCTTTGTGGCTTTTCATCAAGACGATGACCAGGTTTGTTTGAGCTCAGGTTGACCATGGCTATTATATTTATATATTATTACGGTGTAACGTCTTGGCCTTGTATTTAAAACATGGCGACTCCTTTCTTTTCATTCTGGCTTGTTGCGCGAGCGAATGGCATATCTCTGTGAAACAACGTTCAGCTGTGTGTCTAGCTCCGTCTTTTTGTACCCTTGGTACCCTTTGCAAAGGTTGACCAAAAAGTGGTATGGTACGGTTCGGTTCGGTATGTCTTTTGACAGTGGAAACGACCATAAAAGCACAATGAACTGAACCGTACTGTACTACTCAGTGGAAGCGGGCCATTAAAATCACTCAATATCTCTTTAAAAAATGTTTTAAATAATTATGCATCTATGAAGTGTGCTTCACACAGGTGAGTGGGCTTGTTAAACCACATGTAAAAACACTCTTCTCTCTATAAACAAAACAAAAAAAACACAACCCCTTCCTTACTCTAGCATTTAATTCTCTGAGCACTAACAGTTCCTTTGTATAATTATCACTTATTATATTTAATGCTTCTTCTTTATGAATCACTGAATGCCTTCCAACTAGGGCTTTGTAATTAATTGAAATCGAATAGCAATCGCAATTAAAAACATTTTGATTAGTAAATCGCAAGAGGCTGCGATATAAAATATATATGTAATATTTAGTTTTCCCCGCCTATAGAGCAAATGTGTAACTGCCGTCTGTGTGACAGTCTTACTAGCCAATTAAGTGAGCACACTTTTGATCTGCCCAATCTGAATTGCTCAACTGAACTCTGAGGAACGCCTACAATAAAAAAATAAAAATAAACAGGAAAGCGCGGACAAGTGGGATAATGGCGTCTGCTGCTTCAGAAGCATCAATAGACAAATTAGCCAAAGAAAAGAAAAACAGCATTGGTAATATGGGAATATTTTGGTTTCAAAGTCACAGACACCGAACAAAAACAGGTCATTTTTAAGAGCTATCACAGAATTGTTGCCATGGCTTACAGATCATGGAGCTTTTAAAAAAATTTAAATAAATAAAAAATAATCGCAATTAGTTATTTTCCCCAAATTGCACAGCCCTAGCCTCAACTAAGTCGCTTTATACAAAGCATCTGCTATATTAGTGGCTCCTAAAGTGAAGGTACCGGGGCAATGAGAGGGGGTCACTTGGTGATTTCCAAAAATCTAATACATTTTAATAAACTTTTAAAAATTACCATTTTTAACCCATAACCTACAGAAAAAAATAGTTACACTAAAAATACAACAATCCAAATAAAAAGCCATCAGCCTTGTGATTTTTTTTCATTGGATTGCAACCCCTTGGGTTTTTACATTAGATTAACAGCACAGCAATAGTGTCCATTGCAGCGGATTAATTTTATGTCACGAGCCTAAACTTTCTGACACTTTTATAGCACTCACATACATTTAAAATAAATACAGGTCATGACTGAACATGGAGGATGATCTCCGAGTGGTGGTCTACAAAATATAACCAAGTAAAGACTTATATAACTTGATATAACTTAAACGCTGTGCCCACCAAAATAAAAAGAAAAATTATATGGTTGTTAACTGTTTTGTGTTGTCAATATGCACGTTTATATAGGCCTATTGGGTGTGTGTGAGCCATTGCGTGCAACTTTTTTATGATTCTAACCACTTCTGAAAGTAGTGGGGGTTGCGGGTGAAAAGTTTGGGTAACCCTTTGCTAAATGACTAAATGTAAATGCAATCATGATTGTAAAATTGGTCAAAAATTGTCATAAAGGTAAAAAAAAAATTCATTTTGTTCCTAAAACAGGGCTGAGAAAAATCCCGTTCCAGTAATTTGTGATCAGGAAGGATAAGGGATCGCTGTTTACATTATGCAGTAAATATTTGTGTGGTCATCAAGCAAGAGCAAGCTTTAAAAAAATAAGGAAATACATGTTTAAGCTTCTAAGCAAATATCTTGTTTAACTGCAACATTGGAACATAAATGTAAACACTGGAATAAACTGCAGGAAGCTGTAATCTCCCACCTCCTGAATGTTCATGTAGGCATCACCGAGTAAGAGGAAGCTGTGAGGATTCGGCATTTTGTCCACCAGTTCCCTGATAACATACAGATATATTAATGCAACTCGCTGGCAAGACTAGAGAGCATGTACATGAATTTTTGATGACTGTTTGCACAGGTGTAACTGCGCTTGTGATGAAATTTGTCAGCACATGTGGATAACATTCAGGAGCTCTAGGCCTCATATATACAGTTGAAGTCAAAATTATTAGCCCTGCTGTGAATTTTTTTTCTTTTTCAAATATTTCCCAAACAATGTTTAACAGAGCAAGGAATTTTTCACAGTATTTGCTATACTATTTTTTCTTTTAGAGAATAATTTATTTGCTTTATTTCGGCTAGAATAAAAGCAGTTTTTAATAAAAAATATTTTTAGATCAATGTTATTAGCCCTCTCAAGCAATATTTTTTTATCAATTGTCTATGGAAAAAAACATTGTTATACAATGACTTGCCTAATTACCCTAAGTTGCCTAATTAACCTAGTTAAGCCTTTAAATGTGACTTTAAGCTGAATACTAGTATTTAGAAAAATATCTAGTAAGATATTATGTACTGTCATCATGGCACAGGTAAAATATAGTTATAAAATAATAGTTATTAAAAATGTATTATTTAAACTATTATGTTTAGAAATGTGTTTAAAAAAATCTTCTTTCCATTAAACAGAAATTAGAGAAATTGGGGCTAATAATTCAGGAGGGCTAATAATTCTGACTTCAACTGTATATAGCTCAATTTATACACAATGGTAATTCAAACTGCTTAACAAGCAAACAAAAAGATAATACAGGTCATATAAACACAGGAGCAGAGCTTTAAAATGTACAGGTTGATTATTTTATTGTGCTTTACTTAATCAAGTATTGAAGAATATTGTATGCATGTAAACTAGAGATGATTTATTTAAAAATGTAAAATAAAAATGTTATGTAAACAAAATGTAAAAATATTCTGCATAAAATAACAAAAAATGTTTTATGATTTAAGACTTATAGATTTATTAGCTCTTCTGTTAAAACATTGATATTGTTTTCATTCATTCAATCATTTTCTTTTTGGCTTAGTCCCTTTATGAATCTGGGGTCGCCACAGCGGAATGCCCAGCACATGTTTTACGCAGCAAATGCCCTTCCAGCTGCAACCCATCACTAGGAAACACCCATACACTTCTATTCACACACATACACTACGGACAATTTAGCTTACCCAATTCACCTACACGGCATGTCTTTGGACTTGTGGGGGAAACCGGAGCACCCGGAGAAAACCCACACGAACACGGGGAGAACATGCAAACTCCACACAGAAATGCCAACTGACCCTGATATTGTATTGTGTTTTTTTTTTAATAAATTTATATTTGGTGGAATAATCAAGACTTTTTAATCACAACAAATTTAAAAAAAAAAAATGTTATTCTGACAAATTTAAAGTTTCTGAAAAAAGTTTAATGACAATATTTTAAATATGGATGAAATCTTATTCTTATCACAACTTTACAGGCTTAAAAAAATGCAGTTCAAAATCCAGTAAATACAGAAGTTGTTTAGGACCAAGCATTAATAAAAAAAATCATCTCGGAATTACAGTAATTATAATTTTACAGATTATGATAAAAAGTTCATTCATTCATTCATTCATTTTCTTGTCGCCTTTGTCCCTTGTGGGGTCGCCACAGCAGAATGAACCGCCAACTTATCCAGCACGATTTTACACAGCGGATGCCCTTCCAGCCGCAACCCATCTCTGGGAACTTCCACATTCACACTCATAAACTATGGACAATTTTAGCTTACCCAATTCACCTGTACCGCATGTCTTTGGACTGTGGGGGAAACCGGAGCACCCGGAGGAAACCCACGCAAACGCAGGGAGAACATGCAAACTCCACACAGAAACGCCAACTGACCCAGCCCAGCCGAGGTTCGAACCTGCGACCCAGCGACGTTCTTGCTGTGAGGCAACAGCACTACCTACTGCGCCACTGCGTTGTCTGATAAAAAGTTATTATATGTTATTTTATAAAAATAAAATGTTTAACGTATTTTCAAACTGTATTATTGTCAGGGCCTGACATTAACTTTTTTGATCACCAGACACTGTGGCTAGTAGATTTCCAGCATTACTAGCCACTCGGCATTTTCACTAGCCACGCTTTTGTTGTGGGAAAATCCATTTTATATGCATAAATTTGACTTTGGAATGCTAAAATGACTTGATTTAGATTTTGTGTTTTGTCCACATGCCTCCTCATTCATTTCACTTTTAGTGTGTTATGTATGACCTTGCTTAATGAGCATGAAAGAAATGGGTCATGGTTTCATAGTGTCATATTACAATTAGTTTTTATTTCACATGGCTTTCTAGAGCTCAAAATGAAGGATTTACCAAATTTATCTCGGACCACACCAAACATAAATAAATAATTATTTCTTAGCCACAAATTTTAAATCTGTCAAAACAAGCAAAATATAGCTGTATACTATACTTTTTATTAAACAAAACAAAAAAAACAATTGACATTTAAAAAATAATTATTGTCATGTATCTAAAATATGCACAGTAATCTGTCCTGGCTAAAGATCTCAGATCATCAGTTAACTACACATAAATGGAGAGTTAATCTCCCATTAAAGCAATGTTATAGTAAAAAATGACAATTAAACCATATCAACAAAAATAACTGTAAGCAAAAGAAAGCAGGTGAAAAACACACCGTGTGTGACAATGAAAGGATGATCACACGGACACAGTTAACACTAGGCCAATTAATAATCTGAACAAAGAATGGTTAAAGCGAAAGCAACCAGTGCTGCTTACAAAAAGACAAACCTGGAGCTATTGAAAGCTGCAGGACTGTGTGTGTATAAGCATAACTTTTTGTCCAGCCTTATTGAAAGAGATCAGATCACACTAGTTGTGTTTCTAGGTACGGTTGCTTCACGCAATGAAACGAAAGCGCGCACGCGTTTTAGACTGTCGCGCGCATCACATAAGCTGTTAGCACCAGTGATCATCCTCTCATTCGGTATTCATCTTTCTTTTGCTCGCGTGAACACAGTTATTTTTTGTCAGTCGTGCTGCTTCTCGATTCTAAGATCGCACTTGCATGAATATTGGGCCATGCTTATTGTCAAACCCTGCGTTTAAGAAAACTACAATTTAAAAATTATTTTTAACCCGCCAAAGTGGCTAGTGGAGGTGGCTGCCTAACCCGCCACAGCTGAAATCTACCTGCATTTGGCGCACTGGCGGGTGTTAATGTCAAGCCCTGATTATTATATAAATTTTTTTGAAAAATAATTTTTTGTCTCAGAATTTCATGAGTTTTCATGAGATGCTATTACATTATAACATTTCATCTTAAATTGTAACAAGCTTTTTTTCTTCTTCAAAAAACAAAAATTGCTCAAAAATTAACCTTTTTTACTATAAAATAACACGATGAAATGTTTAAAACACGACTTTATTCTCAAAACGTATTGAATATATTCTCAACATTTTATTTTTTATATATATTTATATTATATATATATATATATATATATATATATATATATATATATATATATATATATATATATATAAATATATATTTTTTTCTCAGCTTTTTTAGAATGAATTTAATTTCAAGATGGTTTTATTTATTTATTTATTTATTTATTTATTTATTTATTTATATATTTATTTATTTATTTATTTATTTATTTATTTATTAATTAATTAATTAATTAATGCTTGGCCCTAATCCACTTCCATAAGTAAAACTGATCAAATTAACTTAACTTAATATATAATGCTTATAATTATTGGTGTGTTTGTGCGCGTGTGTGTGTGTGTGTGTGTGTGTGTGTGTGTGTGTGTGTGTGTGTGTGTGTGTGTGTGTGTGTGTGTGTGTGTGTGTGTGTGTGTGTGTGTGTGTGTGTGTGTGTGTTTTTGTGACATGTCAGGACACAAAACTGTATAATGACATGGGTATGACACAGGTATTACCAAAAGCAGGTGAAATATGAGGACATTGCTGACGTCCTTATTTCTCAAAAAGTTTCTAAATCACACAGGATGAGTTATTTCAGAGAGTCAAACTGCACACAGTCTCCTGTGATGGTTGGGTTTAGGGTTAGGTGGAGTAAGGGTTTGAACAGTATAAATTGAATTTAAACCTATGTAATGTACGCACTTTTCACAAAAACAAACATGTTTGTGTGTGTATGTGTGCGCACGCGTGTTTGTGTCTGTATAATGCGTATCATGAATCTGAGGAATAAATATGATAGATTAATAAACATGCATTACCTGTAGCAGCTGACATAAAGTCGTTTCTCTTTCCTGTGGTTCAGGTAAATGTCTGCCATTTTTTCTTTGGCCTGTATATAATAGGGCTGCTCAGGCGTGATGTTTCTGAGCATGCTCAGTGCCAGCTCCGTATCTCCTCGCATTAGTGCCAGGTCAGCGTTGGCGATAGTGACCCGTAGCTCCTCTGGTGTGCCCGTAAATTCATTAATGGCATCTTGCATCACTTTAGCTGCCTCATGCTGGAAGTCAAAACCACATTTAACTTCAAAAACTTGACACTAGTAAAATACAATTCATTTTTTAAGGTCACTATAAATGCAATTCTACTTAAAAATACTTTTTTTTGCAGCAGCAGTATTTATTATAAAGGTCACACTTCATATTAAGGTACAATTCTCACTATTAATTATGACTTTTGCCTCAATAAACTTCTAATTTACCGCTTATTGATAGTTATTAAGGTAGTAGTTAGGTTTAAGTATTGAGTAGGATTAAGGATGTTGAATATGATCATTTAGAATATGTACTTTATAAGTAAAAATACACAGACAATATCTTAATAATAGGCAGATAATAAGCCACTAGTCAATAGTGAGAATTGGTTGTACATTATTATCATTATTATTTCGTTTTTTCCCATAAACTTTAATCAAATTAACTTCTACACTTTCGTTAATAGGATCCTCTTTGACTGAGTCTTACTTTATTACATCCACCAATAGCAAACCACAACCTTTCAATTAATCCACCAATCGAATTCAAGCCCTGTCTGTTGTCTAATTTAGATCATTTTTGCTGCTGTTGTTGTTATTAAAGTGCATTGGTGGATTTTTTTTTAAACTATGTTCTACTTGCATGGTTAAGCCACAACTACAATTAAATCAAAAACATCAATATTAGGGATGAGAGGAAAAACAAAAACAAATTGTTTGGTTCTCTTATCCCAGTTCAGTACACACGTGTATTGTTCGGTTCACACTTTTTTGTAGTTCACTCATTATTTGACATCACATCAGAGACTTATTTTACACTTTGTAAAAAGAGGCATAAAATTTGAATACACAGCCTTAAATAATGTAAGCAGTAGACTATGGCCCAATCCCAATTCTATTTTTGTACCCCTACCCCTTCGCCCTTAAAACTGAGGGAGAAGGGGAAGGGCTTCAAAAATTACCCCTTAGAATTGGGACAGCACTACAGCACCTGCAGACGTCATCATGTCATCGCAATCTCTTGCTTCATTTGAGATCAGACGATGGTGACTGCTGTAGTTATTCCAGTTGTGTTATGTTTTGGTATTTATCTTCAGGAAATCACTGAAGGCATATATTATGTTATCATAACGATCTAATGTGGCAATAAGATCGTAACTGTACTGTGCAGTTACAATGTGGCCGTATTCATCTATGTAAACACACCAAAAACAACATTAACATTATAGCAGACACTGTAAAAAGCCCATTCCCAGCCACTCAGTCTAGCTTTTCTGGCAGGGTATTCGAGTGTCATTGAGTGTCAGAATGTTGTGGGACTGCTGTACAGGAGTTATTATTAGGGATTATAGATTACGAAATTTAGCGGTTTTTATTTTACCGTTTTTTTTTTTTTTTAAGCATGACGGTAAAACACGAACGCGGTTATGAATATAATAAAATATGTGCTTGTTTGTTGTAAAAATTCGTAATAATGACAAAAAAAATACTAATTTGTGGATCTCCTTACTTCACGGTGCAGCTGTGGCTGATGTATTCTGGGAAATTTTCTTACCCCTTGGTTTCGAGTGTGGTCCTTAAAAATCTTCGTTCAAAGGGGTATCTACCCCTTGCCCTTAGCCCTACCCCTTCACTGGAACGCGCAAAATGAGAGGTAGGGGTAAGGGGAAGGGCTAAGGGGTAGAATTGGGATTGGGCCTATAAGTCTATGTATTTGATGCTGATGCATGATATTTCTAAATGGTATTTAAAGTACACATGAAATCAAAACTAACCATAAGATTTTGCTTGCGTTGCTAGTTTTGTGGTGAACAATTCATCTGTGCATGTCATTTAGAGAAAGAATTGTTTGCCCTTGTAAATTTTAACGGAAATCTGAAAATGCACTTCTTTTTTGTTTTCAGTTAAATTGTCTTATTATGTCTGTCTGAGGTAATGGGCGGGGCTAAAATACTTAACCACTCCCCTCCAGCTGTTAGTCTTGACAACAAACAGAAATGGTGAGCAGGAGGAATCTGTTCAGTTGTAATAACTCTCCCCAAACCCTTTTCCAGACCTTTCCGAATGAAATGCCTACTTTACTACATCCAATCAGCTCGCGGTAGAAAAAAGCAGGCAACACCCACTGTTTTCTCATCCAATATTTCTTTAGGAACTGCGTCACAATACCAAAAAAAATAAATGGTTGCAGTTTCCGGTTCATGCAAACTTTAAGGGTCCTATCATACATGCGGCGCAATAAGGCGCAAGACATGTTTAGCACAATTTGTTGCTATTTTCAGACCAGCGCAACGCTAAATTTCACGTTTTTCACCATGTTGTTTAAATAGATAAAAATAAAGGATTAAAAAGTTACAAAAAGTATTATTTTCTACAAAAATATATAAAAACCACTGCCTCCATGCCTTCTTCATGTCAGGTGGCTTTTTTAGTTTATTCATGACAATCTGGATTTGTATATTATTATTATTATTATTATTATTATTATTATTAGCAGTATTATTTATATGCATATTTATATTTGTTTTAATAAAAGCATGTTTAGATTTGTCCACCTGTGGGGTTTTGGAGACATCTGCATCACCATATGGGACATAAGAACAGGACGTGTGTTTGGATATAACTCTTATACATAATAAATAATACACTTCGTTAACATAATAAATAATACATTTCGGATAAAACACTTCATTATTATTGTTCATTTATTCGTTTGCTGAAAATTAGAACTGAATTTAGAAATAGTTTAAAAACAAATCTTTGCGTTTGACAAATGAAATTAAATATGTAGGCTAATGGATGTCTTCAGTGGAGTGTGTACGACACGTTTCCTTACTCCACGAAAGTAAAGGAGTAAAGTAAAGAGTAAAAGTAAAGTAAAGAGAAAGTAAAGAGGTCAAATGGAAGAGGCTCATTTTTTATCCTTGCACTGCAAATGGTCTGCTTAACTGTTTTCTCGGTAGTGAAGTGTTCAGTTTTTTCACATAGTCCACCATGTAAAGAGCAAATGCACTATGGCGTGACGCAACTGACTCTTAAAGGGAATGGAAGATGATACTCTGACTGGTTTAATGCACGTTATGCTCAAAACACACCCATAACTCATTAAGAGAATAAGCTCAACCCTGTTAGACCATGCGCCGGGTGCAAAGCAAATTTTTCCGTGTTTAAAATAGCAAAAGTGGATTCGGACACGCCCTTAATGCTTTTGCGACATTCGCTTTAGACTTTGTGCCTAGATCATTAAAATATAGTCCTAAGTGTAAAGATTTTTTTAACTATGTAAACCAAATCAAACCATGAGCACAGAACCGTTTTACCAACCAAACCAACAATTTTGTGATCTGTCCCACCCCTAATCAGTACATTAAAAAAATGGGTCGAGAAGCAGTTTCTCTGATATTTGTTATAACAGCTAAGATGAACAGAACTTTAACTAACCTGTTCTCCATTAAGCCACAGAGCCTCGGCCAGCTCCAGGAACACAGACACGCAGTCGGCAGAGCTGAGCTCAACTCTTTTGCTCTGTCGTTTGGCTGAGGAGCCTGTCCTCTTGACAGCACACAGACTCATGGCCATCTGCAGCGTTTGAATGGCCTCGTGAAGCTGCCCCATCTTCCTCTGAGCCTGAGCCTTAATCAGGTGATACAGAGGATGCTCACGGATCTGAGGAAAAACACAATCAAATCAAAAATTATTTAGACACCTTCAACAATTCTCACATTATCATGGTTTATTTGCTGACTAATTCCAGAATTGCGGGTACATTTCAAGCATTTTTCAATTATTTTCCTTTAACTGCACTCAAAAAATAGTTTGCTGCATGTTCAAACTACTTATTTAAAATGAGTTGAATCAAAACAATTCAATTCGCCTTACAGAAAGAAGGTCACTGGTTCGAGTCCCAGCTGGGCCAATTGGCATATCTGTGTAAAGTTTGCATGTTCTCCCCGTGTTGGCGTGGGTTTCCTCCGGAGGCTCCAGTTTCCCCAACAGTCGAAAGACATGCGCTATAGGTGAATTGAATAAGATAAATTGGCCGTAGGGTATCTGTGTGAATGAGTGTGTATGGATGTTTTCTAGTACTAGGTTGCAGCTGGAAGGGCATCCGCTGTGTAAAACATATGCTGGATAAGTTGGCGGCTCATTCCACTGTGGTGACCCTTGATGAATAAAGGGACTAAGCTAAATGAAAATGAAGGAAATTAAGTTACCTTAATCAATTTGTGCTGCAACAACATGAAGGAATAGCGTGAAACCCAGCACTTTTCACCGTGTGGATAATATACAACAAATGTATAATTTGCAGTAAACTGAATCCATTATTACTGTAATATAATGCATAATGTTTACAGTAATAGGGAACATTCACTGTAAAAAATGCAGGGTTCGACACAATTCCTTCACGTTGTCTCAACACACATTAGGTTAACTTAATCATTTTTTACAAATTTAAGTGGATTGAACACAAAACAATTACGTTGTCCTCCCTAAAAAATTAAGGCTTGTGTTGTTTCAACTCATTTTAAGTAAAAACATGCCCATTTTTTCTTCAAAATGCGTACATTAATCGTGTTTGCTTTATATATATTTTAATTAAAGTGGAAATCAATTAACAAAATAATGCAAACATGACTGACTCCTTCACTTCCAATTTAAAAAACAATGAATGCAGTCTGTTTTTGTCAGGGTTCTGCCACTCTGGTCTTGTAAATTCTTGTTTTGATGGCAGAGTCCAAACACTAGCTCTGTCCTGTCCTGTTCTGTCATTGTGTCTCTGTATGGTCTGTGCGTTCTTGGGACGTGCGTCCTTTTACTCGTGTTTGGGTTTTGTTCTGTCGGCATCGCGCTGTTTCATTCACACTCAACGTCTCAGTCGGGTTGGTTTTGGTTTTGGTTGATGCTGAGATGAAACATGCGCGCTGCATTTGTGTGAGAGCACGGTAAGGTGTTTCCATCTATCATGTGCTTGTGTCTTGCATCTGTTTGTTGTCTAAGCACGTGGCTCAATGGTTACACTGTGGCAGCGTGCTTCAGTATTGTGCTTTTAGTGTTGTCTTGTGAACACGCGGTTAATGAGTTCTCTCATTGGCTGCGTGTTCTTGTCCCGTTTTACGTGAGCACATGGCTTGTGGTGTTTTCTTGTCATGTGCTCTCCCGTCTATTGTCTAGTCCCACCCTCCTTGTTAACCCATTATTAGTTTATCATGTTCACCTGTTTGTGTGTTAATTATTTCTGCTTATATTCTCCTCATGTCTGCTGTCCTGTGCCAGTTTGTCATTGTCGTTTATAGCCCTGTCCTGTTGTGTTTTCAGTCCTGATCCCTGCCAGCCTGCCCAGTCAAGTTTGTTTGTTTGTTTATTTGTTTTATTAATGTTTTCCCCCTCGGGGTAGTTTGTTTTGCTGTTTTGCCTTTTATTTTAATTTATTACTAATAAAACCCATATTATTTCTGCAATTGAGTCCTCGCTCCTTTTCCCCTACACCAGATGTGACAGTTTTAAGTCTGTGTTATGTTGTTTCACCTCAAAATTGTGGCTGAGGCAGAGCTCCAGAGACTGAGAGGAGAGTTTGTAGTTGCCCTGAATGAGATAAATCTGAGCCATGAGGAGATGAGCATCAGCATGAGCCGGGTTCTGATCTAAACAGTGCTGCAGGCTGCTCTGGGCCGCATCGATATCACCTGTACAACACATAAAAAGAAGATAAACTTAATCAGTCGATTATTTCTGAGGCCAAAAAATTAAATCATTTAAAAGAGAAAAATAAATTATAGGGGTCATCACTCCAGGTAGTTATTGGAGCTTAGTTAGCCTCCAAGCCAATGCCCCTCAAACTAAATTTCCCCAAGGGTTCTTTTCCACCATTACTATGAAGTCTGAAGTGACATAAGTCAGCCAACAGTAAGATTAATGCTGTGGTTTAGTTGTGTTTAATTGTGAAGCTGTCCTTTAACAGCAATGTATAAACAAAAAATCTATAAATATAAAACAAATGTTTATATAATTGTAACTAATATTACAAAGTAGGCTAAATGAACAAAACACCACAATAGTTTCGGTTTACTTTCTCACTAAAAAGTGTTTGCTTTCCCATAAATAACTTTCTTTGACCCCTGAAAATATCTTTTGAGGAATTTATTTGTACATGCACAACAGCAGCCTAAACAACAGAACATTGTTCTCTTATTTTACCTGCAGTGCTTCTGTGAGAGGAATACATTCATATAAAATCAACAAACACGAATATGTTTCACTTAACAACAAAATAAATAACCTTGTCATGTAGGCGATAATTTTTCTATTTGCACTACAAGTTCAAGATGATGACATCAAGGACAGTATATGCTTTTTTAATTTACATAGGCCTATAGAATGTCATCGGATCTCACTTTTCACTCCGGTAAAACATAATGGCGAATTCGAAAATGTGGTTACAATTAAAAGTGGTTACATTTTGTCAAGTTTACCCTGCTTTACCCTGCTGTCCAACATGTTTACAGCAATGGCACGGTGTTTAAAAAAAGGAACATTGTATTGGCCTATTGTATGAAGCAAGTAAAACATCATTTGTTTTGGTAAATGAATAAGCAGTGTCTCAACATCCATATGAAAGCACCTGGCTGTCAGTCTTTGACATGAATAGACGTTGCTCCTCAGCACCCCCATATCTTGATGCTCATGACAAGAATAGTGTGTGTAGTTATGTTTTTTTTTTAACTGGGGTGTAAATCGCTGTCATGCATAAATGAATGATATTTTTGCACATGTACACATAATAATACATGATCACTGAAACTGCACATAAAAAATAACACATTTTCAGTATTTTTTGAGACCCCCAAAATTTTACAAATCATGTTTTCAGGGAAGGCCATGCCTTATTTAGGTGAGCTGAGCTCCCCTAGCTCCCCCCTAGTTCGCACCCTGTGTGCAGGTAAGTTACTACTGTATATATAAATAATATTATTACCGTTATTATCGTTAACTAAAACTACAACCCTTAAAACTTGTTGTGTGAAATAAAAAGATTTTAACTTACAAAAGACCATGTCAAAGTATACAACATTTAAAAAAATACAATAACTCATAAGCATAAATTACAAAAAAATAAAGAAAAAATTTAAAGAAAATTCTAAAATAAACAAAAAAATATAAAATTAGACAAGACAATATCTGGCGCTTATATTATAATAGACATTCTAGAAGTTACTAGAATGCTCATGGCGTTTATATGAATCAACTAACGTTCTGATTGGTTACTAGTCAACTACTAGAGTGTTATGATTGGTTGTTAGGAAGTTACTAGAATGCTCATAATGTTTATTGGAATCAACTGGCATTCTGGCTACTAGGCAGTTACTAGAGTGTTTTAATTGGAGGTTAGAAAGTTACTAGAATGTTCTGGGTGTTTATTGGAATCTACTAACATTCTGATTGGTTACTAGGCAGTTACTAGAGTGTTCTAATTAACTGTTAGGCAGTAATTACAATGTTCATGGTGTTTCTAAGCATTTTCTAGTGTTCTGATTGGTTACAAGTCAATTACTAGAGTGTTATGATTGGTTGTTAGTAAGTTACTAGAATGCTCATGGTGTTTATATGAATCAACTAACGTTCTGATTGGTTACTAGTCAACTACTAGAGTTTTATGATTGGTTGTTAGGAAGTTACTAGAATGCTCATAATGTTTATTGGAATCAACTAGCGTTCTGATTGGTTACTAGGCAGTTACTAGAGCGTTTTGATTGGAGGTTAGGAAGTTACTAGAATTTTCTGGGTGTTTATTGAAATCTACTAACATTCTGATTGGTTACTAGGTAGTTACTAGAGCATTCTGTTTGGAGGTTAGGAAGTTACTATGCTCAGGGTGTTTATTGGAATCTACTAGCATTCTGATTGGTTACTAGGCAGTTACTAGAGTGTTCTAATTATTTGTTAGGCAGTAATTACAATGTTCAGGGTGTTTCTAAGCATTTTCTAGTGTCCTGATTGGTTACTAGTCAACTACTAGAGTGTTATGATTGGTT
This sequence comes from Danio kyathit, assembly GCA_903798195.1. Taxonomy (NCBI): domain Eukaryota; kingdom Metazoa; phylum Chordata; class Actinopteri; order Cypriniformes; family Danionidae; genus Danio; species Danio kyathit. The sequence goes on from LR812527.1 coordinate 60,921,152, forward strand.
GTTAGGAAGTTACTAGAATGCTCATAATGTTTATTGGAATCAACTAGCACTCTGATTGGTTACTAGGCAGTTACTAGAGTGTTTTAATTGGAGGTTAGAAAGTTACTAGAATGTTCTGGGTGTTTATTGGAATCTACTAACATTCTGATTGGTTACTAGGCAGTTACTAGAGTGTTCTAATTAACTGTTAGGTAGTAATTACAATGTTCAGGGTGTTTCTAAGCATTTTCCAGTGTTTTGATAGGTTACAAGTCAATTACTAGAGTGTTATGATTGGTTGTTAGGAAGTTACTAGAAGGCTCATGGTGTTTATATGAATCAACTAACGTTCTGATTGGTTACTAGTTAACTAATAGAGTGTTATGATTGGTTGTTAGGAAGTTACTACAATGCTCATAATGTTTATTGGAATCAACTGGCATTCTGATTGGTTACTAGGAAGTTACTAGAGCGTTTTGATTGGAGGTTAGGAAGTTACTAGAATGTTCTGGGTGTTTATTGGAATTTACTAACATTCTGATTGGTTACTAGCCAGTTACTAGAGTGTTCTAATTAACTGTTAGGCAGTAATTACAATGTTCAGGGTGTTTCTAAGCATTTACTAGTGTTCTGATTGGTTACAAGTCAATTACTAGAGTGTTATGATTGCTTGTTAGGAAGTTACTAAAAGGCTCATGGTGTTTATTGGAATCGACTAGCGTTCTGATTGGTTAATAGGCAGTTACTAGAGCGATCTGATTGGAGGTTAGGAAGTTACTAGAATGCTCAGGGAGTTTATTGGAATCTACTAGCATTCTGATTGGTTACTAGGCAGTTACTAGAGTGTTCTTATTAATTGTTAGGCAGTAATTACAATGTTCAGGGTGTTTCTAAGTATTTCCTAGTGTCCTGATTGGTTACTAATCAACTACTAGAGTGTTATGATTGGTTGTTAGGCAGTTACTAGAATGCTCATGGTGTTTATTGGAATCAACTAGCGTTCTGATTGGTTACTAGTCAACTACTAGAGTGTTATGATTGGTTGTTAGGAAGTTACTAGAATGCTCATAATGTTTATTGGAATCAACTGGCATTCTGGCTACTAGGCAGTTACTAGAGTGTTTTAATTGGAGGTTAGAAAGTTACTAGAATGTTCTGGGTGTTTATTGGAATCTACTAACATTCTGATTGGTTACTAGGCAGTTACTAGAGTGTTCTAATTAACTGTTAGGCAGTAATTACAATGTTCATGGTGTTTCTAAGCATTTTCTAGTGTTCTGATTGGTTACAAGTCAATTACTAGAGTGTTATGATTGGTTGTTAGTAAGTTACTAGAATGCTCATGGTGTTTATATGAATCAACTAACGTTCTGATTGGTTACTAGTCAACTACTAGAGTTTTATGATTGGTTGTTAGGAAGTTACTAGAATGCTCATAATGTTTATTGGAATCAACTAGCGTTCTGATTGGTTACTAGGCAGTTACTAGAGCGTTTTGATTGGAGGTTAGGAAGTTACTAGAATTTTCTGGGTGTTTATTGGAATCTACTAACATTCTGATTGGTTACTAGGTAGTTACTAGAGCATTCTGTTTGGAGGTTAGGAAGTTACTATGCTCAGGGTGTTTATTGGAATCTACTAGCATTCTGATTGGTTACTAGGCAGTTACTAGAGTGTTCTAATTATTTGTTAGGCAGTAATTACAATGTTCAGGGTGTTTCTAAGCATTTTCTAGTGTTCTGATTGGTTACTAGTCAACTACTAGAGTGTTATGATTGGTTGTTAGGAAGTTACTAGAATGCTCATAATGTTTATTGGAATCAATTAGCACTCTGATTGGTTACTAGGCAGTTACTAGAGTGTTTTAATTGGAGGTTAGAAAGTTACTAGAATGTTCTGGGTGTTTATTGGAATCTACTAACATTCTGATTGGTTACTAGGCAGTTACTAGAGTGTTCTAATTAACTGTTAGGTAGTAATTACAATGTTCAGGGTGTTTCTAAGCATTTTCCAGTGTTTTGATAGGTTACAAGTCAATTACTAGAGTGTTATGATTGGTTGTTAGGAAGTTACTAGAAGGCTCATGGTGTTTATATGAATCAACTAACGTTCTGATTGGTTACTAGTTAACTAATAGAGTGTTATGATTGGTTGTTAGGAAGTTACTACAATGCTCATAATGTTTATTGGAATCAACTGGCATTCTGATTGGTTACTAGGAAGTTACTAGAGCGTTTTGATTGGAGGTTAGGAAGTTACTAGAATGTTCTGGGTGTTTATTGGAATTTACTAACATTCTGATTGGTTACTAGCCAGTTACTAGAGTGTTCTAATTAACTGTTAGGCAGTAATTACAATGTTCAGGGTGTTTCTAAGCATTTACTAGTGTTCTGATTGGTTACAAGTCAATTACTAGAGTGTTATGATTGCTTGTTAGGAAGTTACTAAAAGGCTCATGGTGTTTATTGGAATCGACTAGCGTTCTGATTGGTTAATAGGCAGTTACTAGAGCGATCTGATTGGAGGTTAGGAAGTTACTAGAATGCTCAGGGTGTTTATTGGAATCTACTAGCATTCTGATTGGTTACTAGGCAGTTACTAGAGTGTTCTTATTAATTGTTAGGCAGTAATTACAATGTTCAGGGTGTTTCTAAGTATTTCCTAGTGTCCTGATTGGTTACTAATCAACTACTAGAGTGTTATGATTGGTTGTTAGGCAGTTACTAGAATGCTCATGGTGTTTATTGGAATCAACTAGCGTTCTGATTGGTTACTAGTCAACTACTAGAGTGTTATGATTGGTTGTTAGGAAGTTACTAGAATGCTCATAATGTTTATTGGAATCAACTGGCATTCTGGCTACTAGGCAGTTACTAGAGTGTTTTAATTGGAGGTTAGAAAGTTACTAGAATGTTCTGGGTGTTTATTGGAATCTACTAACATTCTGATTGGTTACTAGGCAGTTACTAGAGTGTTCTAATTAACTGTTAGGCTGTAATTACAATGTTCATGGTGTTTCTAAGCATTTTCTAGTGTTCTGATTGGTTACAAGTCAATTACTAGAGTGTTATGATTGGTTGTTAGTAAGTTACTAGAATGCTCATAATGTTTATTGGAATCAACTAGCGTTCTGATTGGTTACTAGGCAGTTACTAGAGCGTTTTGATTGGAGGTTAGGAAGTTACTAGAATTTTCTTGGTGTTTATTGGAATCTACTAACATTCTGATTGGTTACTAGGTAGTTACTAGAGCATTCTGTTTGGAGGTTAGGAAGTTACTAGAATGCTCAGGGTGTTTATTGGAATCTACTAGCATTCTGATTGGTTACTAGGCAGTTACTAGAGTGTTCTAATTATTTGTTAGGCAGTAATTACAATGTTCAGGGTGTTTCTAAGCATTTTCTAGTGTTCTGATTGGTTACTAGTCAACTACAAGAGTGTTATGATTGGTTGTTAGGAAGTTACTAGAATGCTCATAATGTTTATTGGAATCAACTAGCACTCTGATTGGTTACTAGGCAGTTACTAGAGTGTTTGAATTGGAGATTAAAAAGTTACTAGAATGTTCTGGGTGTTTATTGGAATCTACTAACATTCTGATTGGTTACTAGGCAGTTACTAGAGTGTTCTAATTAACTGTTAGGTAGTAATTACAATGTTCAGGGTGTTTCTAAGCATTTTCCAGTGTTTTGATAGGTTACAAGTCAATTACTAGAGTGTTATGATTGGTTGTTAGGAAGTTACTAGAAGGCTCATGGTGTTTATATGAATCAACTAACGTTCTGATTGGTTACTAGTTAACTAATAGAGTGTTATGATTGGTTGTTAGGAAGTTACTACAATGCTCATAATGTTTATTGGAATCAACTGGCATTCTGATTGGTTACTAGGAAGTTACTAGAGCGTTTTGATTGGAGGTTAGGAAGTTACTAGAATGTTCTGGGTGTTTATTGGAATTTACTAACATTCTGATTGGTTACTAGGCAGTTACTAGAGTGTTCTAATTAACTGTTAGGCAGTAATTACAATGTTCAGGGTGTTTCTAAGCATTTACTAGTGTTCTGATTGGTTACAAGTCAATTACTAGAGTGTTATGATTGGTTGTTAGGAAGTTACTAAAAGGCTCATGGTGTTTATTGGAATCGACTAGCGTTCTGATTGGTTAATAGGCAGTTACTAGAGCGATCTGATTGGAGGTTAGGAAGTTACTAGAATGCTCAGGGTGTTTATTGGAATCTACTAGCATTCTGATTGGTTACTAGGCAGTTACTAGAGTGTTCTTATTAATTGTTAGGCAGTAATTACAATGTTCAGGGTGTTTCTAAGTATTTCCTAGTGTCCTGATTGGTTACTAATCAACTACTAGAGTGTTATGATTGGTTGTTAGGCAGTTACTAGAATGCTCATGGTGTTTATTGGAATCAACTAGCGTTCTGATTGGTTACTAGTCAACTACTAGAGTGTTATGATTGGTTGTTAGGAAGTTACTAGAATGCTCATAATGTTTATTGGAATCAACTGGCATTCTGGCTACTAGGCAGTTACTAGAGTGTTTTAATTGGAGGTTAGAAAGTTACTAGAATGTTCTGGGTGTTTATTGGAATCTACTAACATTCTGATTGGTTACTAGGCAGTTACTAGAGTGTTCTAATTAACTGTTAGGCAGTAATTACAATGTTCATGGTGTTTCTAAGCATTTTCTAGTGTTCTGATTGGTTACAAGTCAATTACTAGAGTGTTATGATTGGTTGTTAGTAAGTTACTAGAATGCTCATGGTGTTTATATGAATCAACTAACGTTCTGATTGGTTACTAGTCAACTACTAGAGTTTTATGATTGGTTGTTAGGAAGTTACTAGAATGCTCATAATGTTTATTGGAATCAACTAGCGTTCTGATTGGTTACTAGGCAGTTACTAGAGCGTTTTGATTGGAGGTTAGGAAGTTACTAGAATTTTCTGGGTGTTTATTGAAATCTACTAACATTCTGATTGGTTACTAGGTAGTTACTAGAGCATTCTGTTTGGAGGTTAGGAAGTTACTATGCTCAGGGTGTTTATTGGAATCTACTAGCATTCTGATTGGTTACTAGGCAGTTACTAGAGTGTTCTAATTATTTGTTAGGCAGTAATTACAATGTTCAGGGTGTTTCTAAGCATTTTCTAGTGTTCTGATTGGTTACTAGTCAACTACTAGAGTGTTATGATTGGTTGTTAGGAAGTTACTAGAATGCTCATAATGTTTATTGGAATCAATTAGCACTCTGATTGGTTACTAGGCAGTTACTAGAGTGTTTTAATTGGAGGTTAGAAAGTTACTAGAATGTTCTGGGTGTTTATTGGAATCTACTAACATTCTGATTGGTTACTAGGCAGTTACTAGAGTGTTCTAATTAACTGTTAGGTAGTAATTACAATGTTCAGGGTGTTTCTAAGCATTTTCCAGTGTTTTGATAGGTTACAAGTCAATTACTAGAGTGTTATGATTGGTTGTTAGGAAGTTACTAGAAGGCTCATGGTGTTTATATGAATCAACTAACGTTCTGATTGGTTACTAGTTAACTAATAGAGTGTTATGATTGGTTGTTAGGAAGTTACTACAATGCTCATAATGTTTATTGGAATCAACTGGCATTCTGATTGGTTACTAGGAAGTTACTAGAGCGTTTTGATTGGAGGTTAGGAAGTTACTAGAATGTTCTGGGTGTTTATTGGAATTTACTAACATTCTGATTGGTTACTAGCCAGTTACTAGAGTGTTCTAATTAACTGTTAGGCAGTAATTACAATGTTCAGGGTGTTTCTAAGCATTTACTAGTGTTCTGATTGGTTACAAGTCAATTACTAGAGTGTTATGATTGCTTGTTAGGAAGTTACTAAAAGGCTCATGGTGTTTATTGGAATCGACTAGCGTTCTGATTGGTTAATAGGCAGTTACTAGAGCGATCTGATTGGAGGTTAGGAAGTTACTAGAATGCTCAGGGTGTTTATTGGAATCTACTAGCATTCTGATTGGTTACTAGGCAGTTACTAGAGTGTTCTTATTAATTGTTAGGCAGTAGTAATTACAATGTTCAGGGTGTTTCTAAGTATTTCCTAGTGTCCTGATTGGTTACTAATCAACTACTAGAGTGTTATGATTGGTTGTTAGGCAGTTACTAGAATGCTCATGGTGTTTATTGGAATCAACTAGCGTTCTGATTGGTTACTAGTCAACTACTAGAGTGTTGTGATTGGTTGTTAGGAAGTTACTAGAATGCTCATAATGTTTATTGGAATCAACTGGCATTCTGGCTACTAGGCAGTTACTAGAGTGTTTTAATTGGAGGTTAGAAAGTTACTAGAATGTTCTGGGTGTTTATTGGAATCTACTAACATTCTGATTGGTTACTAGGCAGTTACTAGAGTGTTCTAATTAACTGTTAGGCAGTAATTACAATGTTCATGGTGTTTCTAAGCATTTTCTAGTGTTCTGATTGGTTACAAGTCAATTACTAGAGTGTTATGATTGGTTGTTAGTAAGTTACTAGAATGCTCATAATGTTTATTGGAATCAACTAGCGTTCTGATTGGTTACTAGGCAGTTACTAGAGCGTTTTGATTGGAGGTTAGGAAGTTACTAGAATTTTCTTGGTGTTTATTGGAATCTACTAACATTCTGATTGGTTACTAGGTAGTTACTAGAGCATTCTGTTTGGAGGTTAGGAAGTTACTAGAATGCTCAGGGTGTTTATTGGAATCTACTAGCATTCTGATTGGTTACTAGGCAGTTACTAGAGTGTTCTAATTATTTGTTAGGCAGTAATTACAATGTTCAGGGTGTTTCTAAGCATTTTCTAGTGTTCTGATTGGTTACTAGTCAACTACAAGAGTGTTATGATTGGTTGTTAGGAAGTTACTAGAATGCTCATAATGTTTATTGGAATCAACTAGCACTCTGATTGGTTACTAGGCAGTTACTAGAGTGTTTGAATTGGAGATTAAAAAGTTACTAGAATGTTCTGGGTGTTTATTGGAATCTACTAACATTCTGATTGGTTACTAGGCAGTTACTAGAGTGTTCTAATTAACTGTTAGGTAGTAATTACAATGTTCAGGGTGTTTCTAAGCATTTTCCAGTGTTTTGATAGGTTACAAGTCAATTACTAGAGTGTTATGATTGGTTGTTAGGAAGTTACTAGAAGGCTCATGGTGTTTATATGAATCAACTAACGTTCTGATTGGTTACTAGTTAACTAATAGAGTGTTATGATTGGTTGTTAGGAAGTTACTACAATGCTCATAATGTTTATTGGAATCAACTGGCATTCTGATTGGTTACTAGGAAGTTACTAGAGCGTTTTGATTGGAGGTTAGGAAGTTACTAGAATGTTCTGGGTGTTTATTGGAATTTACTAACATTCTGATTGGTTACTAGGCAGTTACTAGAGTGTTCTAATTAACTGTTAGGCAGTAATTACAATGTTCAGGGTGTTTCTAAGCATTTACTAGTGTTCTGATTGGTTACAAGTCAATTACTAGAGTGTTATGATTGGTTGTTAGGAAGTTACTAAAAGGCTCATGGTGTTTATTGGAATCGACTAGCGTTCTGATTGGTTAATAGGCAGTTACTAGAGCGATCTGATTGGAGGTTAGGAAGTTACTAGAATGCTCAGGGTGTTTATTGGAATCTACTAGCATTCTGATTGGTTACTAGGCAGTTACTAGAGTGTTCTTATTAATTGTTAGGCAGTAATTACAATGTTCAGGGTGTTTCTAAGTATTTCCTAGTGTCCTGATTGGTTACTAATCAACTACTAGAGTGTTATGATTGGTTGTTAGGCAGTTACTAGAATGCTCATGGTGTTTATTGGAATCAACTAGCGTTCTGATTGGTTACTAGTCAACTACTAGAGTGTTATGATTGGTTGTTAGGAAGTTACTAGAATGCTCATAATGTTTATTGGAATCAACTGGCATTCTGGCTACTAGGCAGTTACTAGAGTGTTTTAATTGGAGGTTAGAAAGTTACTAGAATGTTCTGGGTGTTTATTGGAATCTACTAACATTCTGATTGGTTACTAGGCAGTTACTAGAGTGTTCTAATTAACTGTTAGGCAGTAATTACAATGTTCAGGGTGTTTCTAAGCATTTTCTAGTGTTCTGATTGGTTACAAGTCAATTACTAGAGTGTTATGATTGGTTGTTAGTAAGTTACTAGAATGCTCATGGTGTTTATATGAATCAACTAACGTTCTGATTGGTTACTAGTCAACTACTAGAGTTTTATGATTGGTTGTTAGGAAGTTACTAGAATGCTCATAATGTTTATTGGAATCAACTAGCGTTCTGATTGGTTACTAGGCAGTTACTAGAGCGTTTTGATTGGAGGTTAGGAAGTTACTAGAATTTTCTGGGTGTTTATTGGAATCTACTAACATTCTGATTGGTTACTAGGTAGTTACTAGAGCATTCTGTTTGGAGGTTAGGAAGTTACTATGCTCAGGGTGTTTATTGGAATCTACTAGCATTCTGATTGGTTACTAGGCAGTTACTAGAGTGTTCTAATTATTTGTTAGGCAGTAATTACAATGTTCAGGGTGTTTCTAAGCATTTTCTAGTGTTCTGATTGGTTACTAGTCAACTACTAGAGTGTTATGATTGGTTGTTAGGAAGTTACTAGAATGCTCATAATGTTTATTGGAATCAATTAGCACTCTGATTGGTTACTAGGCAGTTACTAGAGTGTTTTAATTGGAGGTTAGAAAGTTACTAGAATGTTCTGGGTGTTTATTGGAATCTACTAACATTCTGATTGGTTACTAGGCAGTTACTAGAGTGTTCTAATTAACTGTTAGGTAGTAATTACAATGTTCAGGGTGTTTCTAAGCATTTTCCAGTGTTTTGATAGGTTACAAGTCAATTACTAGAGTGTTATGATTGGTTGTTAGGAAGTTACTAGAAGGCTCATGGTGTTTATATGAATCAACTAACGTTCTGATTGGTTACTAGTTAACTAATAGAGTGTTATGATTGGTTGTTAGGAAGTTACTACAATGCTCATAATGTTTATTGGAATCAACTGGCATTCTGATTGGTTACTAGGAAGTTACTAGAGCGTTTTGATTGGAGGTTAGGAAGTTACTAGAATGTTCTGGGTGTTTATTGGAATTTACTAACATTCTGATTGGTTACTAGCCAGTTACTAGAGTGTTCTAATTAACTGTTAGGCAGTAATTACAATGTTCAGGGTGTTTCTAAGCATTTACTAGTGTTCTGATTGGTTACAAGTCAATTACTAGAGTGTTATGATTGCTTGTTAGGAAGTTACTAAAAGGCTCATGGTGTTTATTGGAATCGACTAGCGTTCTGATTGGTTAATAGGCAGTTACTAGAGCGATCTGATTGGAGGTTAGGAAGTTACTAGAATGCTCAGGGTGTTTATTGGAATCTACTAGCATTCTGATTGGTTACTAGGCAGTTACTAGAGTGTTCTTATTAATTGTTAGGCAGTAATTACAATGTTCAGGGTGTTTCTAAGTATTTCCTAGTGTCCTGATTGGTTACTAATCAACTACTAGAGTGTTATGATTGGTTGTTAGGCAGTTACTAGAATGCTCATGGTGTTTATTGGAATCAACTAGCGTTCTGATTGGTTACTAGTCAACTACTAGAGTGTTATGATTGGTTGTTAGGAAGTTACTAGAATGCTCATAATGTTTATTGGAATCAACTGGCATTCTGGCTACTAGGCAGTTACTAGAGTGTTTTAATTGGAGGTTAGAAAGTTACTAGAATGTTCTGGGTGTTTATTGGAATCTACTAACATTCTGATTGGTTACTAGGCAGTTACTAGAGTGTTCTAATTAACTGTTAGGCTGTAATTACAATGTTCATGGTGTTTCTAAGCATTTTCTAGTGTTCTGATTGGTTACAAGTCAATTACTAGAGTGTTATGATTGGTTGTTAGTAAGTTACTAGAATGCTCATAATGTTTATTGGAATCAACTAGCGTTCTGATTGGTTACTAGGCAGTTACTAGAGCGTTTTGATTGGAGGTTAGGAAGTTACTAGAATTTTCTTGGTGTTTATTGGAATCTACTAACATTCTGATTGGTTACTAGGTAGTTACTAGAGCATTCTGTTTGGAGGTTAGGAAGTTACTAGAATGCTCAGGGTGTTTATTGGAATCTACTAGCATTCTGATTGGTTACTAGGCAGTTACTAGAGTGTTCTAATTATTTGTTAGGCAGTAATTACAATGTTCAGGGTGTTTCTAAGCATTTTCTAGTGTTCTGATTGGTTACTAGTCAACTACAAGAGTGTTATGATTGGTTGTTAGGAAGTTACTAGAATGCTCATAATGTTTATTGGAATCAACTAGCACTCTGATTGGTTACTAGGCAGTTACTAGAGTGTTTGAATTGGAGATTAAAAAGTTACTAGAATGTTCTGGGTGTTTATTGGAATCTACTAACATTCTGATTGGTTACTAGGCAGTTACTAGAGTGTTCTAATTAACTGTTAGGTAGTAATTACAATGTTCAGGGTGTTTCTAAGCATTTTCCAGTGTTTTGATAGGTTACAAGTCAATTACTAGAGTGTTATGATTGGTTGTTAGGAAGTTACTAGAAGGCTCATGGTGTTTATATGAATCAACTAACGTTCTGATTGGTTACTAGTTAACTAATAGAGTGTTATGATTGGTTGTTAGGAAGTTACTACAATGCTCATAATGTTTATTGGAATCAACTGGCATTCTGATTGGTTACTAGGAAGTTACTAGAGCGTTTTGATTGGAGGTTAGGAAGTTACTAGAATGTTCTGGGTGTTTATTGGAATTTACTAACATTCTGATTGGTTACTAGGCAGTTACTAGAGTGTTCTAATTAACTGTTAGGCAGTAATTACAATGTTCAGGGTGTTTCTAAGCATTTACTAGTGTTCTGATTGGTTACAAGTCAATTACTAGAGTGTTATGATTGGTTGTTAGGAAGTTACTAAAAGGCTCATGGTGTTTATTGGAATCGACTAGCGTTCTGATTGGTTAATAGGCAGTTACTAGAGCGATCTGATTGGAGGTTAGGAAGTTACTAGAATGCTCAGGGTGTTTATTGGAATCTACTAGCATTCTGATTGGTTACTAGGCAGTTACTAGAGTGTTCTTATTAATTGTTAGGCAGTAATTACAATGTTCAGGGTGTTTCTAAGTATTTCCTAGTGTCCTGATTGGTTACTAATCAACTACTAGAGTGTTATGATTGGTTGTTAGGCAGTTACTAGAATGCTCATGGTGTTTATTGGAATCAACTAGCGTTCTGATTGGTTACTAGTCAACTACTAGAGTGTTATGATTGGTTGTTAGGAAGTTACTAGAATGCTCATAATGTTTATTGGAATCAACTGGCATTCTGGCTACTAGGCAGTTACTAGAGTGTTTTAATTGGAGGTTAGAAAGTTACTAGAATGTTCTGGGTGTTTATTGGAATCTACTAACATTCTGATTGGTTACTAGGCAGTTACTAGAGTGTTCTAATTAACTGTTAGGCAGTAATTACAATGTTCATGGTGTTTCTAAGCATTTTCTAGTGTTCTGATTGGTTACAAGTCAATTACTAGAGTGTTATGATTGGTTGTTAGTAAGTTACTAGAATGCTCATGGTGTTTATATGAATCAACTAACGTTCTGATTGGTTACTAGTCAACTACTAGAGTTTTATGATTGGTTGTTAGGAAGTTACTAGAATGCTCATAATGTTTATTGGAATCAACTAGCGTTCTGATTGGTTACTAGGCAGTTACTAGAGCGTTTTGATTGGAGGTTAGGAAGTTACTAGAATTTTCTGGGTGTTTATTGAAATCTACTAACATTCTGATTGGTTACTAGGTAGTTACTAGAGCATTCTGTTTGGAGGTTAGGAAGTTACTATGCTCAGGGTGTTTATTGGAATCTACTAGCATTCTGATTGGTTACTAGGCAGTTACTAGAGTGTTCTAATTATTTGTTAGGCAGTAATTACAATGTTCAGGGTGTTTCTAAGCATTTTCTAGTGTTCTGATTGGTTACTAGTCAACTACTAGAGTGTTATGATTGGTTGTTAGGAAGTTACTAGAATGCTCATAATGTTTATTGGAATCAATTAGCACTCTGATTGGTTACTAGGCAGTTACTAGAGTGTTTTAATTGGAGGTTAGAAAGTTACTAGAATGTTCTGGGTGTTTATTGGAATCTACTAACATTCTGATTGGTTACTAGGCAGTTACTAGAGTGTTCTAATTAACTGTTAGGTAGTAATTACAATGTTCAGGGTGTTTCTAAGCATTTTCCAGTGTTTTGATAGGTTACAAGTCAATTACTAGAGTGTTATGATTGGTTGTTAGGAAGTTACTAGAAGGCTCATGGTGTTTATATGAATCAACTAACGTTCTGATTGGTTACTAGTTAACTAATAGAGTGTTATGATTGGTTGTTAGGAAGTTACTACAATGCTCATAATGTTTATTGGAATCAACTGGCATTCTGATTGGTTACTAGGAAGTTACTAGAGCGTTTTGATTGGAGGTTAGGAAGTTACTAGAATGTTCTGGGTGTTTATTGGAATTTACTAACATTCTGATTGGTTACTAGCCAGTTACTAGAGTGTTCTAATTAACTGTTAGGCAGTAATTACAATGTTCAGGGTGTTTCTAAGCATTTACTAGTGTTCTGATTGGTTACAAGTCAATTACTAGAGTGTTATGATTGCTTGTTAGGAAGTTACTAAAAGGCTCATGGTGTTTATTGGAATCGACTAGCGTTCTGATTGGTTAATAGGCAGTTACTAGAGCGATCTGATTGGAGGTTAGGAAGTTACTAGAATGCTCAGGGTGTTTATTGGAATCTACTAGCATTCTGATTGGTTACTAGGCAGTTACTAGAGTGTTCTTATTAATTGTTAGGCAGTAATTACAATGTTCAGGGTGTTTCTAAGTATTTCCTAGTGTCCTGATTGGTTACTAATCAACTACTAGAGTGTTATGATTGGTTGTTAGGCAGTTACTAGAATGCTCATGGTGTTTATTGGAATCAACTAGCGTTCTGATTGGTTACTAGTCAACTACTAGAGTGTTATGATTGGTTGTTAGGAAGTTACTAGAATGCTCATAATGTTTATTGGAATCAACTGGCATTCTGGCTACTAGGCAGTTACTAGAGTGTTTTAATTGGAGGTTAGAAAGTTACTAGAATGTTCTGGGTGTTTATTGGAATCTACTAACATTCTGATTGGTTACTAGGCAGTTACTAGAGTGTTCTAATTAACTGTTAGGCAGTAATTACAATGTTCATGGTGTTTCTAAGCATTTTCTAGTGTTCTGATTGGTTACAAGTCAATTACTAGAGTGTTATGATTGGTTGTTAGTAAGTTACTAGAATGCTCATAATGTTTATTGGAATCAACTAGCGTTCTGATTGGTTACTAGGCAGTTACTAGAGCGTTTTGATTGGAGGTTAGGAAGTTACTAGAATTTTCTTGGTGTTTATTGGAATCTACTAACATTCTGATTGGTTACTAGGTAGTTACTAGAGCATTCTGTTTGGAGGTTAGGAAGTTACTAGAATGCTCAGGGTGTTTATTGGAATCTACTAGCATTCTGATTGGTTACTAGGCAGTTACTAGAGTGTTCTAATTATTTGTTAGGCAGTAATTACAATGTTCAGGGTGTTTCTAAGCATTTTCTAGTGTTCTGATTGGTTACTAGTCAACTACAAGAGTGTTATGATTGGTTGTTAGGAAGTTACTAGAATGCTCATAATGTTTATTGGAATCAACTAGCACTCTGATTGGTTACTAGGCAGTTACTAGAGTGTTTGAATTGGAGATTAAAAAGTTACTAGAATGTTCTGGGTGTTTATTGGAATCTACTAACATTCTGATTGGTTACTAGGCAGTTACTAGAGTGTTCTAATTAACTGTTAGGTAGTAATTACAATGTTCAGGGTGTTTCTAAGCATTTTCCAGTGTTTTGATAGGTTACAAGTCAATTACTAGAGTGTTATGATTGGTTGTTAGGAAGTTACTAGAAGGCTCATGGTGTTTATATGAATCAACTAACGTTCTGATTGGTTACTAGTTAACTAATAGAGTGTTATGATTGGTTGTTAGGAAGTTACTACAATGCTCATAATGTTTATTGGAATCAACTGGCATTCTGATTGGTTACTAGGAAGTTACTAGAGCGTTTTGATTGGAGGTTAGGAAGTTACTAGAATGTTCTGGGTGTTTATTGGAATTTACTAACATTCTGATTGGTTACTAGGCAGTTACTAGAGTGTTCTAATTAACTGTTAGGCAGTAATTACAATGTTCAGGGTGTTTCTAAGCATTTACTAGTGTTCTGATTGGTTACAAGTCAATTACTAGAGTGTTATGATTGGTTGTTAGGAAGTTACTAAAAGGCTCATGGTGTTTATTGGAATCGACTAGCGTTCTGATTGGTTAATAGGCAGTTACTAGAGCGATCTGATTGGAGGTTAGGAAGTTACTAGAATGCTCAGGGTGTTTATTGGAATCTACTAGCATTCTGATTGGTTACTAGGCAGTTACTAGAGTGTTCTTATTAATTGTTAGGCAGTAATTACAATGTTCAGGGTGTTTCTAAGTATTTCCTAGTGTCCTGATTGGTTACTAATCAACTACTAGAGTGTTATGATTGGTTGTTAGGCAGTTACTAGAATGCTCATGGTGTTTTTTGGAATCAACTAGCGTTCTGATTGGTTACTAGTCAACTACAAGAGTGTTATGATTGGTTGTTAGGAAGTTACTAGAATGCTCATAATGTTTATTGCAATCAACTAGCACTCTGATTGGTTACTAGGCAGTTACTAGAGTGTTTGAATTGGAGATTAAAAAGTTACTAGAATGTTCTGGGTGTTTATTGGAATCTACTAACATTCTGATTAGTTACTAGGCAGTTACTAGAGTGTTCTAATTAACTGTTAGGTAGTAATTACAATGTTCAGGGTGTTTCTAAGCATTTACTAGTGTTCTGATTGGTTACAAGTCAATTACTAGAGTGTTATGATTGGTTGTTAGGAAGTTACTAGAAGGCTCATGGTGTTTATTGGAATCAACTAGCGTTCTGATTGGTTAATAGGCAGTTACTAGAGCGATCTGATTGGAGGTTAGGAAGTTACTAGAATGCTCATGGTGTTTATTGGAATCTACTAGCATTCTGATTGGTTACTAGGCAGTTACTAGAGTGTTCTTATTAATTGTTAGGCAGTAATTACAATGTTCAGGGTGTTTCTAAGCATTTCCTAGTGTCCTGATTGGTTACTAATCAACTACTAGAGTGTTATGATTGGTTGTTAGGCAGTTACTAGAAGGCTCATGGTGTTTATTGGAATCAACTAGCGTTCTGATTGGTTACTAGTCAACTACTAGAGTGTTATGATTGGTTGTTAGGCAGTTACTAGAATGCTCATGGTGTTTATTGCAATCTACTAGCATTCTGATTGGTTACTAGGCAGTTACTAGAGTGTTCTAATTAACTGTTAGGCAGTAATTACAATGTTCAGGGTGTTTCTAAGCATTTTCTAGTGTTCTGATTGGTTACAAGTCAATTACTAGAGTGCTATGATTGGTTGTTAGGAAGTTACTAGAATGCTCAGGGTGTTTATTGGAATCAACTAGAGTTCTGATTGGTTACTAGGCAGTTACTAGAACCTTCTAATTGGTTATAATTAGTCATATTACCTGACTGAAATCGGACTCTGGCCATCAGAAAGACAGCCTGCAGCAATCCAGGCACTACTTTCACCACGGTATCCAGCACAGATGCGGCATGCTGCAGCTGAGGTGAAGGAGGTTGACTGAGAGCTGGAGACTGCAGAGAACAACACCAGTCAATAAACCACAGGAGGACAGTGCATCAAAACCCATTCTAGATGAAGCATGCAAAACAGACTGATGCTAGGTGGTTGCTTGGGTGTCCTATGTGATAACAAGGGTGTTCCTAGGTGGTTACAAGCATGTTAAATTGGCTTACTATTCCTGTGCAAGGCGTGTTCTGATTGGTCGCTTGAGAGTTACTACAGTTCTCAGGGTGTTTGCTAATGCCTTGCAAGTCAGTTGATCTGGAAGGTTGGTGGCGATAGCAAGAGAGTTTTGATTGGTTGTTAGGCAGTTACTAAAGTGTTCTGATTGGTTAATATGGAGTTAATAAAATATTTGTTTGGTTGTTTGCCAGTAGTTATTAGAGTATTCTGATTGGTTGATATGCAGTTACTAGTGTTCTGATTGGTTGTTAGTAAGTGCCTAGAATGCTCAATGTGTTTATAGAAATTCACTAGTGTTCTAGTGTTCTCATTGGTCACTAGACAGTTACTAGAGTGTTCTGATTGGTTGTTAGGAAGTTACTAGAATGCTCACTGTGTTTATAGGAATCAACTAGTGCTCTGATTGGTTACTAGGCAGTTACTAAGAGTGTTCTAATTGGTTGTTAGAAAGTAACTAGAATGTCTGGAGGTGTTTCTAGGAGCATACTTGAGTGTTCTAATGGGTTCTTAGGCAGTTCATAGAGTGTTCTGATTGGCTACTAGGCAGTTATTAGAGAGTTCTTATTGGTTATTGGTAAATTACAAATATTTTCTAATTGTTTTCTAGGCACAGAAGAGAAGACCTTGGCAGGAGACAGTGCGAGATATTCCTTGGCAATCTCAAGCAGGAAGTCTGGGTTGAGCTTCTCGAAGTACTCGACGCTGAGAGGCAGACCCTGCAGGCCAGAAAAGTGTGTGTCCACTGAGTCGTTTAACAGGCTGGCCACCTCGTCTGGGGGCCGACGCTTTTTCACAGCCAACAGAGCCCGCAGATACAACAGCTCCTAAAACACACAAGTTACACAATCTTTAAAGATGCACTCAGTGATTCTTGTAAAGTAATCTTGTAATTTTGAACAGTCCAATTTACACTGTAAAAAAAATGCTGGGTTCCACACAATTCCTCCATGTTGTCGCAACACAAATCGATTAAGTTAACGTAATTGTTTTTTACAAATTTAAGTGGATTGAACATAAAACAATTAGGTTGTCCAAAATAAAAACCTTAAAGAGCCCCTATTATGGGCTTTTGAAAATTACCATCCATGCAGTGTGTAAAAGCTCTAAGTGAATGGAAACATCCAGCTGAGATTTAAATCTGAAAATGCACCGTGTTTAAAATTATTGATTATATTTAGTCGACTCAGAGTGAAATGAATAATTCGTCCTTTGTTCTGATATTTTGCCTGCACATCGATACAGCGCCAACTATGAACTGCCGGATCTGGTAAAAACGTAAACGCGCCTTTCCCTTCAAACACTAGCGGAATGCGAGGGATCATGCCGCGAAGACTACTATCACTGAGAAATGGCCAGACATGCGGCTGTGGGGAATAAAGGGTTAAAGTTCATTTTTACAACACCACCACAATATAGCCAACCGTGTGCTCTGTTTGTTCGTGTCATTTTTCTGATGATTAATACAATAACCTACACCGCAACATAAGATTTGCCGGCTGTTCGTTATAAAAGGAAGGATCAGCAAAGACTACTATGGTGAAAATTCATTTTATTCATCTTATATTCATTTTATATACTCATTTATATATATTATAAAGGTCTGTTCTTTTATTCCTCCATGGATGTACTGTTTAAGTTAGACCAAGTGGGACCATTTAACATCTGTTTATCACCAGATAAGATCTGGATAAGTACATGGTGATTTAACAAACTACATGTTCAGGATGGGAAGTAAGACTGAAATGTAGATGGTCAAAAATAAGGTTAAGTGCTGATGTAACTGTGATTCATCCTGTATGTCACTGATGACCTTGTGGGCATTACAAACTAGATAAAAAGAGAACACACTCTGTTTTCTGCATCTTACTCTCTGCAGAAACTTTTGTTGATGTATGATCGTGTGACCTTCTTTGCAAAGAATAAAACTTTAAAGATACTTTGGGTAAGAATTTGTCTTCTTGACCACTGAGAGAGCATCCTTAAAGAGAATTGCCACTACACTACTAATGTATGGGATTTTGTCAATAACTGTTACACCATTTATATGGACCAGTTTCTTCCTCCTCCAGATCCTGTAAGCGTTTCTTCTTCCTACACAACGTGAAGTGTAATTAAAATCCTCATTTTCTGTAGTTTGCGAAATATGTTTGTAATTGTGTGTTTTAACTTGTAATTGCTTCGCGCGGCTTGTAATCACGTGTCTAATATAGATCAGTGCTTGCAATGCATCTCTCAGGTTAAATCTGTATGAGCTATTCAAATATTGCGTCCAAAACCATGCTGAAAATGTGACACGTGCTTCTTCCTTTACCGATTTAAATGCGTTTTGTTCTCGTGATTTCCTGCTCTTTCCTGCTCATCTGTTACCATCAGCTGTTGGCGGTCAATTTTCAGGATAGTTCAACTTTTGCCACTGTGTGGATTAATACTGAATGTGTGTCAGTGTTATTATTAGGGGTTGTGATTAAGAATAGTGGAATATGCTGGTGTTTAATTAGATTGCTTTAATGCATTCATGCATTGGGCTCTCACATGCTCTGTGCTCGGAGTACTTCATAACCATGCTAGGCGTTTCTCTCCGTCTCGTGCTGAATGTAGTCGACCAATCACAACAGACTGGGTCATCGGACCAATCAGCGCAGATTAGCCTCACGCTAAGGAAGGGTTTGAGAACAAATGAGTTGCTGAACAATTCATATGGAAGTTGGGGTAATTAGGTAAAAATAAATGCATATTATAAGACAATGAAAGTGTTTTTTGACCTTGCATGCATATCAGCCTGTTGGGGACTCCCAAAACCAGACTATGACCTTTTATAATGCAGAACAGAGGCTCTTAAAGATTATAAATTTTAAATATGTAGTTCAAACAAGCAGCAAAAAGTTATTTTTTGAGTGTATTATATAAAATAAAACTTTTACTGAATTCAGTTTACATCGTTTTGTTAGATGTTTGCTTAATGCTGTTCCTGCAACGTGGCAGCTGCTTTTTGCTTAGCAGATGTGCGTGTTTGAGTAAGTGTGCACTAAAACCGCCCGACATGGGCCTCGGTTTAAGTAAACAGGCCCTATTGTGCACTGGTGGATGACTCAAGAGGTAAACACAGCGTAAATGGATTAATGAACCAAGTCTCTGCAGAATCTGAATTAAAAGGCAGACTTTATTCGACATAAAATACTTTATTATTGGGAAAAGTCTGTGCATCTTCCTATGAGAAATCCTATAGATTTTTTTAAAGTAAGATAGTAGGTCACATAAATGGTTTCTCACCCCTGACTTGCCAATGGACTGCTGGATTTCTGTGAGAAACTCCAGCTGCTGTTCTGCATCCTCTATGTGTCCTTCCATTAACTGACACCTGATGATACCTGCACAAACACAACAATACACAAACAACACTTCAGCATTTATATACTATTATTGTCTATATTCTATTACTATTAAGTATTTGCATTACTATTATATATCTACTATTACTATTAATTTATTTTTAATGTTGATTTATTGGGGGTGACACGGTGGCTGGCACTGTCACCACACAGCAAGAAGGTAGCTGGTTCGAGTCCCGACTGGGTCAGTTAGCATTTCTGTGCGGAGTTTGCATGTTCTTCCCGTGTGGGTTTTGTCCACATATGCGCTTTCTGGAGTCCAAAGACGTGCGCTATAGTTGAATTGAATAAACTAAATTGTCCGTAGTGTATGGGTGTTTCCCAGTGATGGGTTGCAGCTGGAAGGGCATCCGCTGCGTAAAACATATGCTAGATAAGTTGACGGTTCATTCCACTGTGGCAACCCCTGATTAATAAAGAGACTAAGCCGAAAAGAGAATGAATGAATGAATATCTCCAAATACAAAAGTCAGTAAAAAAAAAAAAAAAACATCACAAGCAGTAAATATAAATACTCCTTGAGTATAGAGTGCTAAAAGCATTTATTTCTGCTTCCAAAAAATAACAGTGAGTGAATTTCCTTCTTTTTTTCAGAATTACTGCTGTTTAGTAATTACTGACATCATCAAATAGACCTAATGCAAACCAATTCATTGGGTTTGACATATGTGATGTAGCTTCTTGTCGGTTTAGCCCTTCAAGACATGACTGACGATGCTTAAACTAATTTTACATTATAAAGACATTTTGAAATATAAGTGCATTTTACCTGCAGACATGTGAGCGCTGGAAAGCAGCTGTCTGCCAGTGAGTTTCATGTATTAAATATATGCTTTCCAAATGGCATAAGCAATGCCTTTAAAGGGTGTTTGAAATAAAAGACCACACATTAGGTATTGCAGTATTGAGCATTGCTTTTATAAAATGATTAAAAAATCAATGATGAACAACAGCAACGTTCCAACTGCTCATTCTTCAATATACAGTTGAAGTAGGGGTGTCAAAATTAATCGTTTCTTCTGTGCACCGCGATGCAGAGGGGGACAATTCGATATCGGTTCAGTAATAGATCATAACCGGTTATTACGCACTGACGTCATCTATCCCCTATGCGCGATGTCGCGGTAGAATACTATGGCAAAGGAGGCGAGGGTGAGTAAATAAAACACTCCTACTACTTAAAAAGCAGATAATTGTGCACATGTGTGAGTGTGCTGGACAGTCTTTCACTGACACTGGAGAATGGTAAAGCACGAGCCGTTATTTCACTACTAGGGAGAAATGCTGTAAAACTCCATCCAAATGACCAATCATAGGGGTGTAAGAACTTGCCAGCGCTCAAAAAGCAAGCGGGATAATATTTACATTAGTTTATTTGTTATAAATGCTCATGCTGTCTTCTGTGCATGTATTGGAGTTTTGTCTAAAACATTCACAAAGAGTGTTTTTTTTTGAGCAGGTAAAATTAAAGGTACAGTTCATATATCTTACTGCTTGTATTAAAGGACAACATTGTATTAAAAAACATATTTATAGATTTTAATACAAATTTTTTCTTGTGTTGTAAAGAAAAAAAATCTAATTATGTATGGAAAGCATCGTCAATGCACCATGATGCACCGAGATATCGAATTGAACCGAATCGATGGCATAATAATCGTAACCGAACAGAACCGTGAGACCAGTAAAGGTTCACACCCCTAAGTTGAAGTCAGAATTATTAGCTCTCCTGAATTATTTATTAAGGGGGCTAATAATATTGACCTTAAAATGTTTTTTTTTTAAACTGCTTTTATTATAGCCAAAATAAAACAAATAAGAATTTCTCTAGAAGAAAAAATTTATAGGAAATACTGTGACAAATTTCTTGCTCTGCTAAACATCATTTGGGAAATATTTGAAAAAGAAAAAAAAATGAAATCACAGGAAGGCTATAAATTTTGGCACTCTCTTCATTATGGCTTAAAAGATGTCTCTTACCTATCAAAGCTGAGACGCTGCTTTCATCGAGAGTCATTGCTGTTTTGTACCACTTCATGGCCTCTTTGACTCTGCCCATGAGGATCAGCTGGTAGCCCATCTCTGTGGCCAGTTCAGAGTCACTGGAAGCCTGTGCAAATGCCCGCTCCACCATCCTGTGAGTGTGCTGGAGAATCATCTCAGCTCTTCCACACTGCAAAGTGACCACATAAACACATCTAAATGCAGCATCACTACTTCTGTGCTATGGCAGCTTACAGGAAATGCATTATTAATGTAGTTGTGAGCAAGCCGGAAAAAAAAAATGGGCAATGCATTGTGAATCATTTCGTGTGTAAAAGGGTGTGACAAATATGTTAAGATTCATGTTAGCATAAATGTTAAATGGTGACTATGAATCTATTTAAGTATTACCACTCGAGTAAACGCCAACGACATCCTGTAGAAGAGCTCCGGATTGCTCCGTTCTTGAATGTCCAGATTGCTTATCAGATTTGATAGCTGATTTACAGACTGTAAACAGAGAAATAAATCATTACGCAGTAAATAAAAGACCAAAAGTATATATTTATTCAATTGTTATTTTTGTTGTAACATTATATAATATTGGTAATGATATAATACTACTAATTATTTTATTTGCACTTGAAGTAAATGCAGCTTTGGCGAACATAACAACTTATATACACACACATACACTTAAAACGCCTGCATTTATTACATTATTACATTAAGTGTAAATAAAAAATAGCAATATTGTATGTATATATATATATATATATATATATATATATATATATATATATATATATATATATATATATATATATATATATATATATATATATATACAGTTGAAGTCAGAATTATTAGCCCCCCTGAATTATTAGCCCCCCCTGTTTATTTTTTCCCCTAATTTCTGTTTAACGGAGAGAAGATTTTTTTCTACACATTTCTAATCATAATAGTTTTAATAACTCATTTCTAATAACTGATTTATTTTATCTCTACCATGATGACAGAAAATAATATTTTACTAGATACTTTTCAAGACACTTCTATACAGCTTAAAGAGACATTTAAAGGCTTAACTAGGTTAATTAGGTTAACTAGGCAGGTTAGGGTAATTAGGCAAGTTATTGTATAACGATGGTTTGTTCAGTATACTATCAAAAAAAACAAATAGCTTAAGGGGGCTAATAATTTTGACCTTTAAAAGGGGTATTAAAATTTAAAAGCTGATTTTATTCTAGCTGAAATAAAACAAATAAGACTTTCTCCAGAAGAGAAATAGTATCAGACATACTGTGAAAATTTCCTTGCTATGTTAAACATAATTTGGGAAATATTTAAAAAAGAAAAAAAAAATTAAAAGGGGGCTAATAATTTTGACTTCAACTTTATATACAACAGTTCTGTCTGGTTCTTGAATCTGATTGGCTGATAGCCATGTGATATTCTGCAATAACACCATTTGCACAGTCTCCTCACTCTTCTGTATTACTCTCCGCCCACATACAGCGACAAGAGGACACTTTACAGTTTGACAAATACTGTAGCTATTGGACAACACAATGTACTTTTGAGGCTTTTTTTAGTCGAGAATGTAGTTGTTTAGATTGCAACTATGCAGTTTATTTATAAGGATAGTGGCTTTTTGCAAAATATTTATAATTTCTGAGAGACAGCGACGGTTGACGTTGTCTATCCACAAGATGGCGCCAGGACCGCATAATAAGCCCTTGCTTAGAAGATTAAAACAGAGTGATTTCTAACTGCAGCTGATCAAATCATTATTAAACTGGTAAGTGATATTCTAAGTCGATCTCTCTCTTATGTATAGATTGCAACTATGCAGTTTATTTATAAGGACAGTGCCTATTTTAATACAGTTACTTTCCTATCCCGGTTCTCAACAGTGTTATTCAGAGACCTCACCCCCGAACCCCCCCTCCTTATCGCAAACACAACAGCAATCTGGTAGTGATTGCGCTGGCTTTTTTGGGGTTAATTATTGTGATATCCCGATTGCAACAGAGAAATACTGTAGACGGATTTCATGTCAAGTTCAGCCTTATAATCTTAAAATGTCAGCAAAATCACCTGTTTTGTCATCACTTTATACATTACGCTTGAGAATCATTCAAACGCTAGCTCTGAAGTGACGTTGGTGAATTAGTAACAGCTTCTGCTATTTTGACATCAGCTGCAGATGTGAATGAATGGCGGAAGAAAGTAGTTCCTAATACAAATTGGTTTTTAGACTCCCCGTGTTTGATTTTCTTTTTTTATATGCACAAACAAAAATTTGACAAAAATGTCAAAAGAACAGCTTATAATAGAAATACTTTAACAGAGATTATATTTAAAAGCTAAATTATTAAAGGGATAGTTCACCCCAAAATGAAACTTTGCTCACTATTTACTCACCCTTAAATGGTTCCAAACTTTTGAGAGTTTCTTTATTAAATTGAACTAAAAAAATATATATATTTTGCAGAAAAGTAAAAACCTGATACCACTCACGTCCATTATAGGAAAAATAAATACTATGGAAGTCAATAGTTACAGGTTTCCAGCTTTCTTCAAAATATCTTTTTTTGTGTTTAACAGGATAAATAAACTAACAAAGGTTTGAAACAGGCAAACGGTGAGAAAATAATGACAGAATTTTTGGTTGAACTATCCCTTTAAAAAAGTGATCATTCAAAAAATCTTAATTAGCCCAGACCTTTGAAAGCCAGCATATAGACAACATATGATTAACACATAACATGATTTATAAACAAAAACATATTGACTTTTATTTTTACATTAACAAATAAAATGTTGAATCTACATTTGCAAGCTGTCACACATTTGTGTCCACCTTAAACTAAATCAATTTCGAGAATTTTATTAATTCATTCATTCATTTTCCTTCGGTTTAGTCTCTATTTCAGAGGTCACCACAGCGGAATAAACCGCCAACTATTCCAGCATATGTTTTACACATCGGATGCCCTTCCATCCGCACCCAGTACTAGGACACATCCATACACAGTCATTCACACACACACACTCATAGACTACGGCCAATTTCATTCATTCATTTTCTTTTCGGCTTAGTCCCTTTATTAATCTGGGGTCGCCACAGCAGAATGAACCGCCAACTTATCCAGCATGTGTTTTACACAGCGGATGCACTTCCAGTTGCAACCCATCACTGGCAAACATCCATACACACTCATTCACACACATACACTATGGGCAATTTAGCTTACCCAATTTACCTATACCACATGTCTTTGGACTTTGTAGGGGAAATCAGAGCACCCGGAGGAAATCCACACCAACACGGGGAGAACATGCAAACTCCACACAGAAATGCAACTGACCCAGCCAGGACTCGAACCAGCGATCTTCTTTCTGTGAGGCCACAGTGCTAACCACTGAGCCACTGTGCCGCCTTCATTAATTCTGTATTTTTAGTTATTATTTTTTTATTTAGTCAGTCAAATATGGCTGTTTATCTTATGACTACATTGTAAAAAAAACATTTTGCTGACTTTTTTAGCTGAGTCAAATTACCTTGTCAAGTCATCTCAACTTACATCAAACAAACTGACTAAAAATATTAAGTTAAACTGTATAACTTTAAAAAAAAATAGTTGAAACCTGATAAACTTTTTAAAATGCGTTAACACAACATAAAAATATGTGTTGTCTTACATTTTTTACAGTGTAGTCATCATATACCTTGGTATCTCTTCTGAGCAGTGTAAGACTTGTGCAAAAGTTGCAATATAATAACCACACAGGAACAAAATAAAATGCAATGCTCTTGTAATATCGTTATTGCAATCCAGGAAATAAATATTTGTGAACCATAGTAAGTCTTTCTGATATAACAAATGATGTAATAAACAATTAAATATACAATTCATAACAAATTAGTCGTTTATAACAATATTAGTTGTTTATAACAATTAGTAATAAATGAGGTTATATGTTTGTAAAGTCCAACCTCAGCGATGTCTCCATCCCGGCAGAGAGCGTGCAGGGCCTGCATCCTCAAAGCCTCTAGGTTATTTTTATCCCGCTGGAGAAGCCTGAAATATTGACATGATCAAAGAATCAGGAAATTAAAACTAAAGACTGATTGTGTGTGGAACAGATATTGTGAGACATGCATTTATGTAACTTGTCATTTGTGTATGTAATTTGTAATTTAGATATAATAAATGTTGAATGTCCACAGTCAACATGACTTTATTCTGTGATAAACACCACATTATTAAACATCTTTCTTGTCTGTTTGAGGGAAACTTTAGAGTAACCGACACACAACATCTGCCCTATTCAGAACGGTGCTCCTGTCATCGGTTTTTATTGCAGGAGAAATTTATAATGCTGTTTTTACGTTAAATAACTAAACTTTTGTAAGGTTTGATTCATATTCAGGAATTTGTTGAAATGGTTAATTTAAATAATTAGTTTACATCAGCACTCAAAACATGCCACTCAAAACAAATGTCTCAGTTTTATATTATGTGTTAAATTATAATAAATTATAGCTACATAGGTCTGAGATGAGAAGGGGCTTTAAGCATTGGAACAAAAAAACTGTAACATAGCTTTACTTTTATACTAATTGCATTCTTATTAAATTAGAATGTATGCTGTCTAATAATTACATGCGGGGGGGGGGGGTAATTACGTCATACGCTAATTTGCATATTACTGACGTCATCGCGTTCTACCATTTCTGTTTGTTTAACAGCCTATGGTAAATAAATGGGGTATTTTATATTTGCACTATGCTTTATGTAAGCTTGTCAATTTAACTAAATGTATTGCTGTTTGAATACAGTATATCATTATAGATGAGTAGGGAATTTGCAGTAATCTCTCAGACGTAATATACTCAGACAAGTTTTGAAACTCTCCCTTAAAACATCTCTGATTGTGCAACAAGAATAAACGGTCAAATTAAATTGTTAAAATAAAGGAGAAGCAGATCGGGTTGACTGTACAAGGGAAATACCTTCAAACTGCCACCTGTTCTAAATCATTTGCCGTCGGTACGCAGAGAGGTGCTCTGCTCTCAGGCTGCAGGGGAGGCTCGTTGAGAAGAGTAGGGACGGTACAGTAATGGACAAACGACAGTCTATAAAAATCGCCAGTAACACACAAAAAAGTCGCTAGATTTGTCGCTAGTCGCTTTTTTGAAAATTTGTCGCTAAGTTGGCAACACTGGCGCAAACTGAAGAGCGGGGAGCGGGAGGAGTGAGAGGTTTAGTGAGATGGGGGCGCGCGACCTGTAGCGCGCGACCGTCCGTCACCGGAAGAGCACAAGCGCCAAGTTTCAGCCCGGACTGTACCAAAATGCTGAGGAGCGAGGAGCGAGGGGCGGGGGAATTCCGGGAGTTTACCGGGAGACAGACCAATACGGGAGACGGGTCTGAAATACGGGAGAGTCCCGGGAAAAACGGGAGTGTTGGCAGGTATGGTTAAATGAGGTTCAGTGTAACTATAGTTTATAAACAGAAAAAAAAACTTATGAATAAAAAATGAATATGAAAATATGAAAATATGAATTAATTAGTTGTTGTTTGTAGTATTTGATTCTGTCCTTCAAATCATTAGTTGCTCTGTCAGAAAAAAAGATTTTAGATTTTATAATTCTTCTATTATTTTTCAAACTTGTATTCATTTGTGTGTGTGCCTGTGCGTGTATACAGTACATACGTACTTTTGTGGAAAATATTGTCAACGAAGTGATGAAATAATAACATTTATTTTATAATTTTTATTATTTACCCATCTTTTTTAAGGTTATTTAAAACATTAAAGATTGTCCAAAAAAATTAGTGTATGAGTGTGAATGAGTGTGTGTGGACGTTTTCAGAGATGGGTTGCGGCTGGAAGGGCATCTGCTGTGTAAAAACGTGCTGGATAAGTTGGCGGTTCATTCCGCTGTGGCGACCCCGGATTAATAAAGGGACTAAGCCGAAAAGAAAATGAATGAATGACTTACCCTATGTTTATTTGGTCAAAAATATTGTTTCGTTAATTTACTAAGATTTTAACTACATTGAATTTCTTCTATTTAAACATTTAAATGTTTTGTTGTGATTTTGCTCAAACTGTGTGACAAAATGTCACTGATTTAAATCATTTTAAAGCTTTTGCTTGTTTCTTTGATTATGTATTGCCACATCAGCAACTTATGACTATTTTATTGTGAAATTAATATACAGTCAAGCACAAAATTATGCATAGCCCTGGCAAATTCTGACTTTAAGTTACTTAAAGAAATATTTTTACTTAGAAATTTTGTTTTTTTTCCACAATGATGCTTTTTGTACATCATCTTACTACCTTTTGGGAGAAGCCTGTGTCATTCCCGTCAAACAAAAATTGTTAGTTGAATAAAGTCAGTTAAGTCAGAATTTGCCAGGGGTATGCATAATTTTGTGCTTGACTGTAAATTTAAAAAATAATACATAATAATAACTTCCTAATATAATAAAAAATATATATATATATTTTATAAAAATTTACATTAAACATTATTATTCCATTGAATATAGGTGAAGTCAAAATGATTAACACTCCTGTGAATTTTTTTCTTTTCTTTTTCAAATATTTCCCAAATGATGTTTAACAAAGCAAGGACTTTTTCCACAGTATTCCTATAATATTTTTTTCTTCTGGAGAAAGTTTTATTTCGGCTAGAATAAAAGCATTAAAAATTTTTTTAAAACATTTTAAGGTCAATATTATTTGCCCTCTTAAGAAATATTTGTTTTCGATAGTCTACAGAACAAACCATCATTATACAATAACTTGCTTAATTACCCTAACTTGCCAAATACTGTAAATCTAGTTAACCTAGTTAAGCCTTTAACACTTTAAGCAGAATACTAGTATCTTGAAAAATACCTAGTCAAATATTATGTACTGTCATCATGGCAAAAAACATTGAATCAAGCCAAATCAGTTTTTAGTTAATAAAACTATTATATTTAGAAATGGGTTGAAAATAATCTTTCCGTTAAACAAAAAATGAGGGGGAAAATATACAGGGGGGCTAATAATTCAGCAGGGTTAATAATTCTGACTTAAACTGTATATAAAAAATAACAAAAAATTTGTCCCAGGGATTTCCATTTTAGAGTAAACGCATACTGTAAAATAGCTAAAAAAAAAAAAAAACTCACAGCTCCACCTGAGAGAACCGGTTTTCACACGGACCCTTTGAGGTCCTGCTGTGTAGTTTTTTACAGCTCTCAGTGCACAATCTAAAAGGGCCTTTTCATTCTGTCTGTCACTGGCCCTCATCCAACAGAGAAAGAGAAACAATGACTCGCTCTCTGTACAGATCCATGGAATCACATCTAACTTACATTTGCACTTGAATGCGGTTCACCTTTTTGTCTTTTGGAGTCTATTTACAGTTAAAGTCAGAATTATTAGCCCTCCTCAATATTTTCCCTAGTATATGTTTAATGGAAAGAAGATTTTTTTCAACACATTTCTAAACATAATAGTTTTAATAACTCATTTCTAATAACTGATTTATTTTATCTTTGCCATGATGACAGTAAATAATATTTGACTAGATATTTTTCAAGATACTAGTTTTCAGCTTAAAGTGACATTTAAAGGCTTAACTAGGTTAATTAGGCAGGTTAGGGTAATTAGGTAAATCATTGTACTACAGAGGTTTGTTCTGTAGACTTTTGAAAAAATATAGCTTAAAGGGCTAATAATATTGACCTTAAAATGGTTTTTAAAAAATTAAAAACTGCTTTTATTCCAGCCAAAATAAAACCAATAAGACTTTCTCCTGAAGAAAAAATATTATCAGAAATACTGTGAAAAATTCCTGGCTCTGTTAAACATAATTTGGGAATTATTAAAAAATAATAATAATAATAATAATAATAATAATAATAATAATAATAATAATTTTGACTTCAACTGTATGTATTTAAAAGCCATGAGGATTGATCGGTGGATTATAATCTGCAATGTTGTGAGTGGAGTTTTACCTCTGAGCTGCATCCACAGTTTGTTCCCAGTCCTGCAGAGTCAACAGCAGCTTCATCTTCTTCACCAGAGCCGGTAGAAAGGACGGGTAACTCACAATCACCTGGTTAATGGTCTCTAAAGAACCAGAATAATTCTGGCGATACTCATAATAATGTACCTGGAAAAAAGACACACTCAAAAAAATGAATCACGATAAAGTTTATCATTAACTATTTGTAATTTGATTTAATTTGTCAGGTTTTTTAAACGCATGTTGTCATATTGATTCAGAATCAATCTAAATCTGTTATAATCTAATACTATTAGACTTTATCAGTTAAAATATATGAATATGGTATACAGTAAATATAGCTAGCTGTAGAAAAATCCAGATCCACTTAGTTCAATTCTATAAGATTGGTTTACTTAATATTTGGGGGCCAAATTGACACAGGTCCATACTCCACACAATAGATGAATTAATAAGAAGCATTTAAAGCACATTGGATTTATTGATATTATTACATAAATCTTGTTCTTATTTGTTTCACTTATGTTTAACTATCAAATATCAATCACATGAAGTGTATTAGTTCAATTATGTTAAACGTATGCAATCAAAATGGATGGAAATTTTATATGCATTCAGAATACATAAATCTTATTTGTTAGGCCTAAATATTGGTCACACTTTATTTTAATGTCCGTTTGTTGAGTTTAAGTTACATTGCAACTAATTCTCATTAGATTATAAGTACACTGTTAGGTTGGAATTAGGGTTGGGGTTAGTATAAATTGACATGTATTTGCAAAGTTTCTTATAGTCAGTTAAATGTCTGTTAAATTAGCAGTATCAACAGATATTAAGCAGAGAGTCTACTATTACTCAAATGGATCATCAAAATAAAGTGTTACCTAAATATTTTATTGAATGCAATTAATAAAATACAGAACAATATATATTTTTGTCTGTAAAGCACCAGAAAAAAAATCTAGATAAAATGTAGAATTTTTTGTACTGCATTTTTAATTGTAAAATAAAATAAAATAAAATGATGCAGTATTTATTAATTATTTTGTTTTGTATTTTAGGTTTAGTTTTTATTTACTTAAAAATTAGACACAC
This sequence comes from Danio kyathit, assembly GCA_903798195.1. Taxonomy (NCBI): domain Eukaryota; kingdom Metazoa; phylum Chordata; class Actinopteri; order Cypriniformes; family Danionidae; genus Danio; species Danio kyathit. Next base: position 60,951,661 of record LR812527.1, read on the forward strand.
TTTTAAGAAGTCAACTGTTTGAAAAATATAAATCATATACATGCACACTTATAAGTGAACATTAATCGAGACATCTTTGCATCTTCATAGCTGAATTGCTGAAACTAAATTACCTTTCCCATCAGAGCAAAAATGTCACTTTTCTCCTTCAGGGCTTCGTCAAAGTATTTCCCAGACTTCTTTGCATAAGCATCTTTATTAGATCGCAGGTCAATCCAGCCTTTCAGCACAATACCCTACAAAACAATGTTTGAGTAAATGTTAAATATGCTGAATGTCGAATAAACAGCAAAAAAAATGGGAAATCTGCTAATCATGAGTGCTAATGTATTAACATTGACACACTGTTACTGTTTTTTTTTTCCATAATTTAGTTTTTATGTTTTGATTTATATTTTTTTACTAAATATATTTTCTGCTGTTTTTATGTAGTTTTATTTTAGTTTTAGCTTAGCATTTTAATACATCATTATTTTAAAATACTGAATGTTTGTAAAGGTCTTAATAATCCTAATTCACCCCTTTAAGGTCTTAAAAAAAGAAAGTCTTATATTTGTAGAACCTTGCTATTATTCATTCATTCATTTCCTTGTCGGCTTAGTCCCTTTATTAATCTGGGGTCGCCACAGCGGAATGAATCGCCAACTTATCCAGAACATTTTTACGCAGCGGATGCCCTTCCAGCCGCAACCCATCTCTGGGAAAACCTTGCTATTAAAAAGTTGAAAAATATTTTCCTTAGTATCTCTGTTTTCTGGCAACCCAGTGGCGCAGTAGGTAGTGCTGTTGCCTCACAGCAAGAACGTCGCTGGGTCGCAGGTTCGAACCTCGGCTGGGCTGGGTCAGTTGGCGTTTCTGTGTGGAGTTTGCATGTTCTCCCTGGGTTCGCGTGGGTTTCCTCCGGGTGCTCCGGTTTCCCCCACAGTCCAAAGACATGCAGTACAGGTGAATTGGGTAAGCTAAATTGTCCATAGTGTATGAGTGTGAATGTGTGTGTGGAAGTTCCCAGAGATGGGTTGCGGCTGGAAGGGCATCCGCTGCGTAAAATCGTGCTGGATAAGTTGGCGGTTCATTCCGCTGTGGCGACCCCGCAAGGGACAAAGCCGACAAGAAAATGAATGAATGAATCTCTGTTTTCCAATACAATTTGATTACTTGATGTTTGCTGGAAATGCAAAATGAGAAAACTTGTTTTCTGATTAACCTTTTTACTCATTTACTTTCCCATCTGAATTTTTAGGAGCTCATTGGCAGATATATGATGCTGTTTCAATCATAAACCTGCTTCATTTTAATACATTTCACAGAAACTGCTTTCAAAGAAAAAGCATGTTTAGTAATTTGCAATGCAAAACAAAATCAAAGTAGTTTTTTACAGTGTCATCAGAAGATCAGTAAGGTTTACTTTCATCATACCTGCAGAAACCATAATATAAATTTTATTTCAAGTAACTAATATATTGGGCAATATGGTGGCTCAGTGGTTAGCACTGTCACCTCACAGCAAGAAGGTTGCTGGTTCGAGTCCCGACTGGGTCAGTTGGCATTTCTGTGTGGAGTTTGCATGTTTCCCCGTGTCGGCGTCGGTTTTCTCCGGGTGCTCCGGTTTTCCCCACAGTCCAAACACATGCGCTATAGGTGAATTGAATAAACTAAAATGGCCGTAGTGTATGTGTGTGCATGTGAGAGTGTATGGGTGTTTCCCAGTACTGGGTTGCAGCTGGAAGGGCATCAGCTGTGTAAAACATATGCTGGATAAGTTGGCGGTTCATTCTGCTGTGGCGACCCCTGATGACTAAAGAGACTAAGCCGAAGAAAAATGAATGAATGAATGAATGAACTAAAATATTTTTTATATCTATAATATACACTTTAAAGGCATAGTTCACAAAAAAAATTCATTACCTTATAATTTTCGGTCTCTTGTGTGGTTTTAAAAAGAGTTTCTTTCTTCTGTCAAACACAAAAGAAGATATTTAGAAGAATGCTGATTGCTGGAACCAATCGACTTCCATTGTAGAAAAAAAATAATATGGAAGTCAATGGGTGCCAGCTACCAGCATTCTTCAAAATAGCTTCTTTTGTGTTCAACAGAAGTAAGAAACTTAAATAGGGTTTGAACAAGTGAAGGGTGAGTAAATGATGACAGAATTTTCATTTTTGGGTGAACTATCTCTTTACAGGCATCATTCATTATGTTCAACATTATAAAATATACTGTTTAATTCATTCAAAATAACTCATAGCTTAATCTTTTAGTATCATTATGACTGAACAAGTGAAATCACACCTAAAATGAATCTTTGCATCAAATTTCTCTCCAGCTAGTTCACATGTGCCATTGATCATCAATTTACTGGCATCTTGACCAGTCAATTCTCCTTCTAGATAAGTCTAAAATGAGGATGGGTTAGAAAAGCTGACCTCTTTCGAGCCACTGGAGATCTTGATCATTCTGTCCACATACTCTCTTGCTTTGTCATTGCGGCCCAGAAGCCAGAGCAGCATCCCTGCGTAATACAGTGCTTTAGGACCAGCCGTTTTCCTTTCCTCCTTCACCCGTCCATCCAGATCCTGGATGATTTCACGATCTGCCGATGAGTTTTGGTTATTATTCATTAGTACTCACATCATAACCTACACACTACAAGACGACTCATAAGAAAAGACATCATATATATACTTGATATAATTTTTCATCAACAGATGTAAGAGGTCTACCAGGGTTTGGGCGTTTCTTGTGGGCATAAACCAGCGCCATGAGCGCACAAAGGGAAACGTCTCTTCTCTCCTTCAGCATCTCCAGCTCCTGAATGGCATCCAGCACTTGATCTGCAACAATAAAATAACAGATGTGAGGAATGTAAACCATTTCTCAAGACATCAAATGAAGACGGAGAAAAAAATTGTGAGTTTCGCTCACCTTGCATGAGCAACCCATAAGCGTGGAGGAATGTAAAGATTGGATCATGACTGAATTTCCGTTGAGCTTCACTGGAAACATCTACAACATGACTGGAGTACTTTTCCTGGCAGTAGTATAAGATCAGTGCCTGAAACAATTCAACACAGTTAACAGAGTGGGGTTGACAAACCACCTGTAGAAAACACACTCTTTCAACTCATCTACACTTGCACTAGTTTTGCACATTCACACCAGACACTTTCTCACAATCACTCCATATCTCTAATAAAAGCATTGTGCATTTCTGAAGTGTGCCTCACACAGTTGAGTGGGCTTGACAAACCACCTGTAGAAACACTTTTCTCGCCATATGCACTGGACACTTTACTTAAACTCCATCTTACAGGGACTCAATAAGCAAAACAATGTTTACCGGTGAATGCTCCACAAATCATGTTGCGCTACTTGTTTTCTTCAACCTTAAATACCTCGTTAGCAAATATCTTGCATAATATTGTTCTGTCTAATGCAAAAGTACTTGTATAGTCTGTCTTAAGTTATGTGTATAGTTATTACGTATTTATAGCATATGTGGAGTTAGTAGTTTATATTATTATGTATAGGTTTAAAATAGGCTACTTTAAATAATGTATAGGCTGCATTTATTTGATCAAAAATACAGTAAAATTATATAAATTGTGAAATAATATTACAATTTTAAAGAACTGTATTCTTATTAAATGTAGTTTAAAATTCAATATATTCCTTTGATTTAAAGCTGAATTTTCAGAATCATTATTCCAATCTTCAGTGTCACATAATTTCATTCAGAAATCATTTTTACAATATGCTGCTCAAGAAATATTAATAATATCAGAGGTGAATATTTGCTTCATATTTCTGTGGAAACTGATACAATACCTTTCAATAGTACCATAAAAAAATGATTAGGTTTTCTTTTCATCAAGGAGATTCATTTGTACGAACTAATGTTTATTTATTTGTATAAATAAATGGTTATGTTTATATAAATCACGTTTTTTATGGTGCATTGAAGAGGTTATTTGCAAAAATATATACATTTAAGAAAAACAATTTTAAAAAAGTTATCCGTTCTTCCAAATAAACCATTCTCTGGATCATCATTGTATTGTATTTGTTTTGCATGATAAGTTTGTCCCCCAATTAAAACTACACAGCTTCTATAATAAAACTAAGCATTTAAGTGATAGAATATATATAGAATGTTAATGAATTTCTGATTTGCCATTTATGTACATCGACTTGCATTACAAGCTATCCAAATTTGATCTTTTTTTTTTTTTGGCGGGGTAATTTTATAAAGGTATTATAATCTGCTACAAACAGCATAGTTTCATTGGTGTAAAGTTGGTTTTATATTCGCACACTCAGGCTTTCTCCTTAATAATATAATTTCTGAAAAGTATTCTTTGTCAATACTAAATAGTGAAATCAGAAAACAATGACTATCAAAGTACAACATTGTTCACAGTCAATTAAATAGTGCTAATGTTGTTTTGAAGTCATATTACATGCGATTTCAGAACCAATTTTCAAAATAGCATAGTAAAAAAAAATATAGGGACTGTGTCACAAAATGTCACTGTTCAAAAATGTGACATGCAACGAATGTGCGAATATAAAACTAAATTTACCTCAATCGTATTTTCCTCAGTTTTTTAAAATTTCTCTTTATCTGTCAGTTAATCTCATTATTTCTCACTATTATTTAACATGAGCCATTAAAAACTTAATAATTTGACGCAAAAACATATATGAATACAAATATGATATAAAACATAAACATGTATTTTCTTTAAAGGTCCCATAAAAACGTTATACCATGAAATCTAAAAAAGAGATCTATTTGATTATTACTTTATATAGCATTATATATATATATATATATATATATATATATATATATATATATATATATATATATATATATATATATATATATATATATATATATATATATATATAGAGAGAGAGAGAGAGAGATATATATAGATATATATATATAGAGAGAGATATATATAGATATATATATATATGGGTCAGTAACAAATAAGGTGTGGCAAGATGAGAAATTAAAAATTCTTTAAAGAAGTTGATTTAAAAGCATTCATCATGTATTTTAAAAGGTACAGACTGTGTTCATGGTGATTTCATGCAATTAAAATTAACATTTGCACCATTTTTTTACAAATGTTAAGCCTGAATGTATTTTATTCTATCCAAACAAATAAGACTTTCTCAATAAGATAAATATATATACGAAATACTGTGAACATTTTCTTGCTCTGTTACACATCACTTTCAAGACAGTCAAGACTTGTGGTATAGATGAATTAGAGAAACTAAATTGGCCGTAGTGTATGTGTGTGTGCGAAGGAGAGAGTGTGTCCATTATATTAGGTGAATAGAAACATGGATTAACATTTTTTTTTTAATTATTAATGTTGAGCAAGCATAATTATTTTATCCTAGGTTTACAGAGCTTTAGTAGTAAGGTTGTGGGTTAAGCACCATTTTCTCAATAAATAAATAAATAAATAAATAAATGCAACACTATGAACCCAAATAGTTCCAAATAGAAAATTAATTTATATTGCATTTTTAATCAGCATCATGAACTAATGATATTTGACTAAATTGGCCCCCAACAGAAATATGTGTAATTCAGTCAAATGGTGTAACCAGTTACACCGCTTGACATTTCAACTTAAAATTAATTTTGACAGGCATTATCAAAACACCTAAGTAAGCACATGGCCTTGGTGGAAATATTTTAGATGTATTTTTTAAAGATAATACTTATTTTTGTAATAATGATCAATTATCAGTGTATTCCTGGGGTCTTACCATTTGACACGTATATAAGAATATCTGACCACATCCTAAAAAGGTCAAAGTATCTCACATTTTAAAAAGAGGTAATAACCTTTGCGTGCAGCAATTAGATTTATCAAGGGTCCTTCTCTGTGATACAGCTTCCTGTCTCACGGTCTTCTGCACAATATTAACAAAATGGCTCAATAAATGGTGGTTACACCATCTTGACACTTCAGGAATTTGACTTGACTGACAAAATTCCCCAAATTATTAATAATATTTAGAACAGTTATGCTATATTTACCTGTATTTACTATTAAATATGTCTAATATAAAATTATGCCAAACTAGCTGATATGATGTTTCATTGAGAATTTCACCTTTTTTAAACAAGATAAACTATTTGGTACCAAGTTTTTTTGGTTACACCACATTGACATTCTTGCAATAATCCCCTAAAAAGTATCCTAAAATGGATAAAAACCCAAAAAATTTGATCTTGTTTTAGGGGGTAACTATAAAAGTATGATCATAATGTGCTACAACAGCATATTTTCACTGGGGTAAAGTTGGTTTTATATTTGCAGGCAATGACTATCAAAGTACGACATTGTTCACAGTTAATTAAATAGAGCTAATGTTGTTTTGAAGTCATATTACATGCGATTTCAGACCCAATATTTTAAACTAGCGTGGTAAAAATATAGGGACTGTGTCACATGTTGTCACTGTTCAAAAATGTGACGTGCAACGAATGTGCAAATATAAAACTAATTTTTCCTCCATCATTTTCCACTAGTATATAACATGAGCCATAAAGCTTAATAATATGTCGGAAAAACATAAATGAATTGACTATACAAATACAAAACATAAACACGTATTTTCCCGAAAGGTCCCATAAAACTAACTTTATGCCATAATATATGTATACAAAAGAGACATAATTGGCTATTACTTGACATATCAGGATTAACTGGGTAAATTATTATTTTTCCAGTCGAAATATCTGTAAATGTCTCTTGAGAAAATGGTTTAAAGTGCCATTTATGTCATCGTCCAGTACTTCTACAGACCATATTTGCCATCTGCGCTATTAACGTTATTCATATTAATATGAGCGTATTTGTTGACTTACAAGCGCGCAGTTCTCGTCGTCCTCAACACTCGCCATACTGTACACACTCCTGGAAAACCTGAAAACACACACGACACAAAACGAGGTTTTCTGAATTTATTTATCTCCCTTTTTCGCCATCTTTGATAAGAAGAAGCATCATAGTAACCAAACAAACTCCGCTGCTTCCGCTTGGAAACCAGGAAGTGACGAAAGGAGCACGACTGTAACAGCGACGCAGTTATTATTATCACCAGAGAGGGGCGTCATTTGCTAGAAAATACATTCATGAAGCATAGATAAAATTAATAAATGTTTAAGTTTATTATTTTGGGGCGACACGGTGGCTCAGTGGTTAGCACTGTTGCCTCACAACAAGAAGGTCGCATTTTCGAGTCCCAGCTGGGCCAGGTGGCATTTTTGTGTGTAGTTTGCATGTTCTCCCCGTTTTGGCGTGGGTTTCCTCAGGGTGCTCCGGTTTTCCCCACAAGTCCAAAGACATGCGGTATAGGTGAGTTGAATAAACTAAATTGGCTGTAATGTATGAGTGTGTGTGTGTGTGTGGATGAGTGTGTATGGATGTTTCCCAGTACTGGGTTGCAACTGGAAAGGTATCCGCTTGTGTAAAATATATGCTGGATAAGTTGGCGGTTCATTCTGCTGTGGCGACCCCTGATGAGTAAAGGGACTAAGCCGAAGGAAATGTATGAATATATTATAATTGGGCCTATATATTGTTGTTATTTATTAGTGTTATAGTCAGGGGCGCCGCTAGGTGTGTGTGTGTGTGTGTGTGTGTGAGGGGGGGGGGGGGGGGTAGGACGATTCTATGGGCCCATGCATGTTTTATTATATAAAAAAATTCAAAGCATTTGGTTATTTAGATTATTTAGATTTATTATTATATTATATTATGTTATATTATAGTGTTGGGCTAAGATTAATCGCAATAAATTACATCCAAAATAAATATAAAATATTTATATTTGTTATGTATATTATAAATACTGCATATATTTATAAATAGACTCATTTGTATCATATAAATTGTATAAACTTTTATTTTAGATGTCATTAATCGCGATTAATCCTAGCCCAGCACTAATTATATTATATTATATTATATTATATTATATTATATTATATTATATTATATTATATTATATTATATTATATTATATTTTTCTATAGGTTGTTATTAGAATTATGTTTTATCGGTGGTCATTTTAGTACTATTATTATTATTTTAATATTTTACAACCGCTTTATTAGTTTGTTTCACACACGTTTAATGACCAGCAGATGGCGTCACACTCCGGCAGATTGATCAGACAGGTGTGACTGCGTCGACCTCAGGTTTGAACCCTTTTAAATAGGCTAATGACTGCAGTTTAAATACTGCAGAACAGCTTGTTATATGCATTATTTAAGAGCAGATATTTGTTCTAAAATGTGTTTACATTTTTAATGGTAATGGATATAATTAAATTACCTTTTGTGCCTGGCAGTTCCTACTTTAATGGATAGACTGGCAACGTCAAAATACTCGGATGCAGGTGGATTTTAGAGAATCTGCATTTCAGAAAATAATACTTACTGTCATTTTTTCCCTATAACCATGATCTGATATATGGCCATATGATCATTTTGTACAATAATATCTAATACCTTTTCTGAACACATATGTACATATTTGGATCCCTAATTGGTTGGAAAAACATGTCAACAACTTCTTTCTTTTTTTGCAACATTTTAAAATGATGCACATGCATTTTTTTTCTGTGAAGTCTGAAAGATGAACTGTTTATGATTTGCACATACACTCACCGGCCACTTTATTAGGTACACCTTACTAGTTCCGGGTTGGATCCTTTTTTGCCTTCAGAACTGCCTCAATCCTTAGATTAAGGCATAGATTCAACAAGGTACTGGAAATATTCCTCAGTGATTTTGGTCCATATTAACAAGATAGCATCAAGTTGCTGCAGATTTGTCGGCTGCACATCCATGATGCGAATCTCCCATTCCACCACATCCCAAAGGTGCTTTATTGGATTAATCTCTGGTGACTGTGGAGGACATTTAAGTACAGTGAACTCATTGTCTTGTTCAAAAAACCAGTCTGAGATGATTCATACTTTATGACATGGTGCGTTATCTAGCTGGAAGTAGCCATCAGAAGATGAGTACACTGTGGTCGTAAAGGGATGGACATGGACATAGGCTGTGACGTTGACACGATGCTCAATTGGTACTAATAGGCCCAAAGTGTGCCAAGAAAATATCCCCCACACCATTAGACCACCACTACCAACCTGAACCATTGATACAAGGCAGGATGGATCCATGCTTTCATGTTGTTGATGCCAAATTCTGGCCCTACCATCCGAATGTCACAGCAGAAATCGAGACTCATCAGACCAGGCAACGTTTTTCCAATCTTCTATTGTCCAATTTTGGTAAGCCTGTGCAAATTGTAGACTCAGTTTCCTTTTCTTAGCTGACAGGAGTGGCACCCGGTGTGGTCTTCTCCTGTTGTAGTTCATCCGTCTCAAGGTTAGATGTGTTGTGCATTCAGAGATGCTCTTCTGCAGACCTCGGTTGTAACGAGTGGTCATTTGAGTTACTGTTGCCTTTCTATCAGCTGGAACCAGTCTGGCCATTCTCCTCTGACCTCTGGCATTAACAAGGCATTTGCGTCCACAGATCTGCCGCTCACTGGATATTTTATCTTTTTCGGGCCATTCTCTGTAAACCCTAGAGATGGTTGTGCGTGAAAATCCCAGTAGATCAGCAGTTTCTGAAATACTCAGACCAGCCCGTCTGACACCAACAACCATGTTGCATTTAAAGTCACTTAAATCACCTTTTTTCCCCATTCTGATGCTCGGTTTGAACTGCAGCAGATCGTCTTGACCATGTCTACATGCCTAAATGCATTGAGTTGCTGCCATGTGATTGGCTGATTAGAAATTTGTGTTAACGGGCAGCTGGACAGGTGTACCTAATAAAGTGGCCGGTTAATGTATAGCATAACCATTCTGTAGAAGACAACCTCTAAAATAAATGTAACAATAGTTTATATAACTGAAAAAAAATTCTCTAATGCGTATTTACATTGGGGCGTCACGTTGGTGCAGTGGGTAGGACCGTCAACTCACAGCAAGAAGATCGCTAGTTTGAGCCCCGGCTGGGTCAGTTGGCATTTCTGTGTGGAGTTTGCATGCTCTCCCTGTGTTGGCGTGGGTTTCCTTTGGGTGCTCCAGTTTCCCCCACAAGTCCAAAGACATGTGGTATAGGTGAATTGGGTGGGCTAAATTGTCTGTAGTGTATAAGTGTGAATGAGTGTGTATGGATGTTTCCCAGTGATGGGTTGCAGCTGGAAGGGCATCCGCTGCATAAAACATATGCTGGATAAGTTGGTGCTTCATTCCGCTGTGGCGACCCCAGATTAATAAAGGGACCAAGCCGAAAAGAAAATGAATGAATGAATAAATGAGTGAAATTTAAGAAAGTATTTTGCGAGGCCTTGAGTTTACTGAGAGTTTTCTGACTTCTGCTTTCCTCCTTTTGCATTAATCTGCATGTAAAAGAGAGGTCTGACTGCTTTGAATAGATGTAAAACCTGCTGTGTCTGAATCTCTGTCTCGTCACTGGACTGATCTGCGGTCAGTGGTGTATGAGCCACACAGACTGATGCCGTTTCTGTTTTTTTTAGGCTCAAATGGCTTTGCTTTAGGATTTACAAAATGGTAACCAGAAAAATAATTAATAAATTCACTAATAACACCGCATTCATATTGCTTGGTTTCTACGCTCTTTTTTTAACACCAAATTCTTTTATAAAGTTACAAAAAAAAAATCTATTTTAGTGAAATTATGTTTTTTGGAACTTTTGTTAGTAAAATGATTCTGAAAATAAATGCATTGTGTGTTCTATTTAAAAAAATGGTGCAACATGGATAATAATCAGAAATGTTTATTCATCAAATCTGCATATTATAATAATTTCTAATAGATTATGTGACACTAAAGACTAGAGTAATTTGATATATGAAGTAATTTAATATATGCCTGTGTATGCCTTTAATTCCATATTCAAAAAAGTACATTTTGATCTTGTTGGAACATTTTTTAGTCCCATGAGAGAAATGGCCTATAAATCACACAGAACTAGGCATTTGGAAGATGTAAACATGTAGAATGTTTACTGTGAGAGTAGGCCTGTCACGATATCTATTTTTTGTTGTACGATATATTGCATCAAAATAAATCGCGATAAACGATATTATTGTCATTTTTATGCCACTCATTATATAATGCCAGAATATTATAATGTCATTACAATGCAAGTACACTCTTCCAAAGAACACACAATATTTTAATTTTTAAGAAGATTTCATTTAATTATAGTCATTTTAACTACTTAATAATTAGGCATTGGAATTAGGCAATGTGAAAACATATATCCTCAACAAATAAATAATAATAAATGTTAACAAAAAAAGTAACAGAGGCTGCAATATCTGCTACCAGATCTATTTTCAGTTGTCAGACACCCACATGAAAATATATAGTAATTTATAGTAAATACCATAGTGTTTTTTTAACCATAATGACACTGAGACCTCCAATAGACATAGAGATGTTGCAGAGATCAACTAAAATGTTGCTAGAATTGTTTTATATGTATGGGCGATATATATTGCTTCACCAAAAATGATTAAGGTCATGTCCATAAGTTGTGCGATAAGTCGATATATTGATTATTGTGACAGGCCTTTGTGAGAGTTGGTTTAGCGGTAGGGGGATATTATATATATTCTATCCCCCTACCCCTAAACCTAAGCTTCAGGCTCCCCCAGACAAAAACCAGCAGACTGAGGAACAGCTTTTTCCCCAGAGCTGTCTCCTTTGTGAACTCTGCCCCCTACTGCCCCAGTCGTTTGCCCCCCTCATACACCCCCACACTCTTCTCATAACTTATACTCCCCATATTTACTGCACTAATTAATGTTTGCACAATTAAAATTGTACATATTCATTTCACTTCATTGCACTAATTCATTTTGAACAAATTCACTGCACATACACATTTGTAATTATGTTCATCTCTATCTGCATACCTCTGATTATTAATAGCAACCTGTGTATTCATCTATAATAAATCTCTGTTCATAGTTAATACAACCTGTATATAATGTAGTACATCCATCTGTAAATATTACCCATATTTATTTTATAATTGCACTTTATAACTTATACCTACATGTATATCCTGCACTTGCTGCTATTGCACTCCTGGTTAGACCTAAACTGAATTTCCTTGCCTCGTACTTGTAGATGTGTAATGACAATAACTTTGAATAAAATCTAATCTAAAAAATATACAATAAATTAAAGATAGTCATACAAGTGTATGTGTGCGTGTGTGTATGTGACAATATTGCTAGCCCCTTTTTTCGATTGTCTACAGAACAAACACAGTGTCTTGCAAAATAAGTAGAAAAAAATACGTACTGTCATCATGGCAAAGAGGCAATGCAGTGGCGCAGTAGGTAGTGCTGTTGCCTCACAGCAAGAAGGTCGCTGGTTCGAGCCTCGGCTGGGTCAGTTGGCGTTTCTGTGTGGAGTTTGCATATTCTCCCAGCATTCGCGTGGGTTTCCTCCAGGTACTCCGGTTTCCCCCACAGTCCAAAGACATGCAGTACAGGTGAATTGGGTAGGCTAAATTGTCTGTAGTGTATGTGTGTGAATGACTGTGTATGGATGTTTCCCAGAGATGGGTTGCAGCTGGAAGGGCATCCGCTGCGTAAAACATATGCTGGATAAGTTGGCGGTTTATTCCGCTGTGGCGACCCCAGATTAATAAAGGGACTAAGCCAAAAAGAAAATGAATGAATGAATGAATGAATCATGACAAAGAGAAAAAAATGAGTTATTAGAAATAAGTAAAACTTTGTAAAAAATTATGTTTAAAATGCACTGAAAAAAAATTATCTTTCCATTAAGCAAACACTTTTGAAATATGTTAAAATTTCACAGGAGGGCTATTAATTTTGACTTGATGGCTATTTGCCAAAATATCAATGGAGTGGCTTCAAAACAACCCGGTGAATGTCCTTGAGTGGCCCAGCCAGAGCCTAGACCTAAATCCTATTGAACATCTCCGAAGATATCTGAAAATGGCTAAACACTGTCGCTTCCCATCCAACCTGATAGAGCTTGAGAGGTACTGCAAAGAGGAATGGGCAAAAATTCCCAAAGACAGGTGTGCCAAGCTTATGGCATCATGCCACAAAATGCCAAAGGTGCATCAACAAAGTATTGAGCAAAGGCTGTGAATACTGATGTAACTGTGATTTTTCAGGTTTTTATTTTTAATGAATTTGTAAAAATTTCAACAAATCTTTTTTCACATTGTCATTATGGGGGATTGTGTGTAGAATCCTGAGGAAATAAATGAATTTAATCCATTTTGGAATAAGGCTGTAACATAAAAATATGTGGAAAAAGTGAAGCGCTATCAATACTTTGCGGATGCACTGTATATAAAAGAACTGAATTGAATTGACTTTGAATTGGCCCAGCGTTTTACTCCTGTTGTGTGGTTCACATGGTCTACACACTGCATGTGAAATGTAAATGTGCTCAGATCCTCATCAGTGTTAATGAGAGACTCCGAGTTACACAACACAGTTTGAGCTCATTGATCTGCTCTTCTAAAGCAGCAGCTCTGTGACCTAAACGCCGTCCTGAGCCCTGATCGCAGCCCAAACACGCGGGCCCCGTGTCCTGTCCTGATCGGGGCCTTTCCTGGTCCATTCGATAGCAGTCCATATCCACACTGACAGATAATCATTACCACCAGCAGCAGCAGTCATCAAACACACTGCAGCACAGACCACTGATACTGACATATATGTGACCCTGGACCACAAGAACAGTCATAGGGTGAATTTTATGGGGAAATTGAGATTAAAGTCTGCATGAACCAGAAGTTGTTGAGGCTTTTATTTTAGTATGCTGATGTAGTTCCAACTGAAACGAAAAGGGGGTGGGGCTTTCTTTTGCGGATCATTCCCTCAAAGCAAACTAATGGCAAGAGAGGGTATTAAAGATCCTATGGAGTGCTTTGAAATATGCTTTTTGTTCTCACTTTACAACAGGGTTTCATTAGTTAATGTATTTACTAACATGAACTAATTATAAACAGTACTTGTACAGCAGTTATTAATCATAGTTTAACATTTACTAATGCAATATTAAAATCCAAATTCATGCTTGTTAACATTAGTTAATTAACCATGAGTTAACATGAACTAACAATTAATGACTTTATTTTCTTAGTTTACTAATGTTAGTTAATTAGTTAACAAGCATTCATTATTTGTTCATGTTAGTAAATGCATTAACTAATACAACCTTACTGTAAAGTGTTACTGCATTTTTTATTCGATGTTTGACGTAATTTCATCTGGCACAAAGTGAGAGGACATAGAGTAGCTCCTTCAGGGGCACCGCTAGACTCAACTTAAAGGGGCATGTGCCCCAGTAAAAATGGCCAGAGCCCTAGTAAATGTGTTTAGTTACAGTTTACTTTATATATACACGTGTATTAATTAAGAGTGGTAATCCCAGAATAAAGATGTTATTCCCTATCCTGGAACAGACTATGGATGGATGGATGGATGGAAAGTTATGATTGGGAAACTGATGGTCTGGTTAGGTATTTCCTGAATGGATGAATTAAAGATAAATATATGTTCTTCCAAAAAAAAAGGAGATGGAGGTAGGCAAAGATTGTTGTTCTTCTCTGTGGCAGATATTTACATTGTAGGTAATGGACACACATTTCGAAATTTGTTAGGCAGCAACTCTACATTAATATACATTAATAAGCAGTTTATAAATACAGCTACCAATGCTGTATTCTTGATTTATAAGCATATCCAAGCACATCTACAGTGCTCAGCATAAATGAGTAGACCCCGTTTTGAAAATGAATATTTTGATCCATTTCTCAGTAAATATAGGCAATGTAATTTGGTGCATTTAAACAAAACAGATTTATTAAACAGATATATTAAGTAAAATTATATTTTAGTCACCAAACATATTTAGAAATTGAAAGATAATACAATTAAATTCAAGCAAAATATTGCAAAAAATGTTAAAAAAATGTTTTTGCTTCTCTTGATTTTTCCTATAACATAATAATAATAATAATAATAATTATTATTATTATTATTATTTTCTATAACAAAAATTTGGCTGTACTAGTTTTTGGGCTGTTATCTTATTGGGCCGTTGTTTTGTTAGATTAGCTCCAGATTTGGCTTCAGTACTGACTAATCTAATGTATATGCACAAATATAATATTGTATAGCTCCTTATTAAAAATATGAATTTAAAAGAGAGATTTGTGAGGGGTGTACTCGTATATGCTGAGCAGCACTGTATAATGTGCTTCATGACTGTATTTTTGTACCTTGTTAATGATTAATATTTCATTGCTAAATTAAGTATTGCATTAATTACAAAACAGTTATTAAAGAGAAGATGGTGGTTTTTAAGGTCATTCAGAATGTGTAAGTAAATGATTAATAAACTTCAAATACATCTTATTTTTCAGGAGGGAAGTACTGTGTTTGTTGCTACTGTTTTGAGCGATGATTATTTATGCATTGTAAATCCCTATAAATGACAGTTAGAGGCTGTTCTATTCTTAACATAAAAAATGACAAATGAACAGTAATTAACAAAAAATATTCATTTCAAGATACAAAAATGAAACGGCATAACTGCATGAAATGAAAAATAAATCTTTGCAGTCTTATCAAATAATAAAATGAATGTGCAGTTTACACATTGCTAAATACTAAGTGCCAAAATACAGTTTTCATTGTGTCAAAGTACATCAAACTTGATAAAACAACATCAATAACCTACAATTAAAAAT
Source organism: Danio kyathit (assembly GCA_903798195.1). Lineage (NCBI taxonomy): Eukaryota > Metazoa > Chordata > Actinopteri > Cypriniformes > Danionidae > Danio > Danio kyathit. The sequence goes on from LR812527.1 coordinate 60,967,504, forward strand.
ATAACAACATGATAAAACCTTTCAGTGTTGTTCAGTAATGTTTAAACTGAGCTATATTTCATTTCTTAGAGATTACATAGATTAATTTACTATATGCCTGAAAAATATAAAGACCTATGCATGCAAAAAACATGCAAAAGTCAGTCAAATTGAGAAGGAAGTTGCTATTATTTATATATTCAAAAGAGAGCGTTACAGGGACCCAAATCCTAAATAGAATTATGATTATTATTATCATAATTATTATATTATATTATATTATATTATATTATATTATATTATATTATATTATATTACATTATATTATATTATATTATTATATTATATTATATTATATTATATTATATTATATTATATTATATTATATTATACAGTGCTTCACGGAAATCGCGAGCTGTACCTTTAAGATGTTTGAATATGGCGCCGACGCAGTAGCGTTGCTGTGGTAACCAGTTCTTGGCATTCTAAAAAAGAATGTGTTCGAAAACATTCGATGACGATGAGAATCTAGTGTGAACTCCATTAAGTGTCTGACCATCGCTGACATTAGCGGTAAGTAAATGTCTTAAAAATATTATATTAGGTTATTATATTTGGTTGTTTTGGCCTGCTTACGCTAAAAGACACTAAAGATTTTTATATATCTCTCGGTCATATGGTTTCAGATTCATATATTAGTTTTTCCGTGTCTTTTTTCGGTTAAACTGTAGATTGTAATGTTACTGAATGTTGTTTGGAATTGGAGATAGCTATATTGTCGACTTGTCAATTTTAGGATATTGAATATATATTTTTAGTTCTATTTTGTATATTGTTATCTTATTTAGTAGCCTATAATCGTAAAATGCCATTTGTTATACTGTCAGGTTGGTGGACCAATAGATACAATATTTCTGTTTGTTTGTGTGCTTCATTTGTATATTGCTTAACATTTGCAGATTGTTATTTGTTATATCGTCAGATAAACTGATCTGTTATAATGTATTTGTATGCTGTCAGCTTTAACACATATTGCATATTACTGTACATCTATTGTTGGATAGATTGTCTGGCTGTTATATTATTTATTTGCAATTTTTGCTTTTTTTTTGTTGTTGTTCTATTTATCGCTGTATTAATTATTGTAACACATTTATCTACTCTACTTGTCTAAGTTTATAGATTGTCATCTTGTAGAGTATTTATTTATAGCTGTGAAATATTATTTGTTAGTGTTAGAACAGAACCAGACTGGAGACAAATGGTAGATGAAACTTCCAAAGACTGGCATTAAGATGAATTAATGACTTGATATTTTTCTATTGTGTTTTGCAGATTGGAATGGACCACATGGAGAGCAAAAGGGAATCACACACCTCAATGACTCGAATTGATGGTCAGGAATTTATTTTTAAAAATCCTTCCAAGATGAAGCTGGTCTTGGTTGGTATAGATAGTTAGATAGTTTTTCTTTTTCGGGTAAAGGAGAGAGAGCAGGCAGAAAAGGGAGACTCACAAGAGTATCGGTGGATATTTATCTGAAACAGAGCCGTTAGGGTTCTGTTAGTGTTGTCTTTGTCTTTTGCAGGTTGGAGTGGAGCAGAAGAAGGAGACTCACAAGGGGAACAGTGGAGATAAATTTGAAGACTCAAAGCCCAGCAAACAGGTAGAACTGCTTGAACAGACTAAACAATGGAGTTAGTTTTCAAAGAAATGTATTGAGATTAATTAAAGACTTGATATCTTTCACTTTGGCAGATTGGCATGGAGCATGTGGAGAAACAGGGAAACACACCTCAGTAATGACAAGTACATCATAATAAATTAGGTACTGCCTTGCATTTTTAGGTTGAATCAAATGAACTTTACTTTAAAATTAGATATTTCAATTTTTACAGAGTGATGGTCAGGTGTTTCTTTCAGATAGACAGAGATTGATTCAATATTTCTGTTTGTTTGTGTGCTTCATTTGTATATTGCTTAACATTTGCAGATTGTTGTTTGTTATATCGTCAGATAAACTGATCTGTTATAATGTATTTGTATGCTGTCAGCTTTAACACATATTGCATATTACTGTACGTCTATTGTTGGATAGATTGTTGCTGTCGGCTTGTTCAACATTTGTAGCTTTTTATTGTTATTTGTTTGTTGTATTTACAGTTTTACTAATTATTGTAACATATTTATCTAATCTAAGTTTATAGATTGTCATCTTGTAGAGTATTTATTTATAGTTGCATAATATTATTTGTTAGTGTTAGAACAGAACCAGACTGGAGACAATGGTAAATGAAACTTCCAAAGACTGGCATTAAGCTGAATTAATGACTTGATATTTTTCTATTGTGTTTTGCAGATTGGAATGGACCACATGGAGAGCAAAAGGGAATCACACACCTCAATGACTCGAATTGATGGTCAGGAATTTATTTTTAAAAATCCTTCCAAGATGAAGCTGGTCTTGGTTGGTATAGATAGTTAGATAGTTTTTCTTTTTCGGGTAAAGGAGAGAGAGCAGGCAGAAAAGGGAGACTCACAAGAGTATCGGTGGACATTTATCTGAAACAGAGCCGTTAGGGTTCTGTTAGTGTTGTCTTTGTCTTTTGCAGGTTGGAGTGGAGCAGAAGAAGGAGACTCACAAGGGGAACAGTGGAGATAAATTTGAAGACTCAAAGCCCAGCAAACAGGTAGAACTGCTTGAACAGACTAAACAATGGAGTTAGTTTTCAAAGAAATGTATTGAGATTAATTAAAGACTTGATATCTTTCACTTTGGCAGATTGGCATGGAGCATGTGGAGAAACAGGGAAACACACCTCAGTAATGACAAGTACATCATAATAAATTAGGTACTGCCTTGCATTTTAGGTTGAATCAAATGAACTTTACTTTAAAATTAGATATTTCAATTTTTACAGAGTGATGGTCAGGTGTTTCTTTCAGATAGACAGAGATTGATTCAATATTTCTGTTTGTTTGTATACTTCATTTGTATATTTCTATCATGTTTAACATTTGCAGATTGTTATTTGTCATATCGTCAGATAAATTGATCTGTTATAATGTATTTGTATGCTGTCAGCTTTAACACATATTGCATATTACTGTACGTCTATTGGCGGATAGATTGTCTGGCTGTTGTATTTTTTATTTGTAATTTATGCTGTCGGTTTGTTCAACATTTGTAGCTATTTATTATTACTTGTTCTATTTACAGTTTTACTAATTATTGTAACATATTTATCTGCTCTAAGTTCATAGATTGTCATCTTGTAGAGTATTTATTTATAGCTGTGAAATATTATTTGTTAGTGTTAGAACAGAACCAGACTGGCAGACAAGGGTAGATGAAACTTCCAAAGACTGGCATTAAGATGAATTAATGACTTGATATTTTTCTATTGTGTTTTACAGATTGGAATGGACCACATGGAGAACAAAAGGGAATCACACACCTCAATGACTGGGAATTGATGGTCAGGAATTTATGTTTAAAAATCCTTCCAAGATGAAGCGGGTGGTGGTTGGTATAGATAGTAACATAGGCCTGGTCTGTGTCAGGTTTTTTTTAGGTAATGGAGAGAGAGAGAGAGCAGGCAGAAAAGGGAGACTTTGTGTTTTGCAGGTTGGAGTGGAGCAGAAGAAGGAGACTCACAAGGGGAACGGTGGAGATAAACTTGAAGCCCTGAAGCTCAGCAAACAGGTAGAACTGCTTGAACAGACTGAACAATGGAGTTAGTTTTCAAAGTAATGTATTGAGATTAATTAAAGAGTATTTATTCATAGCTGCGAAATATTATTTGTTAGTGTTAGAACAGAACCAGACTGGAGACAATGGTAGATGAAACTTCCAAAGATTGGCATTAAGATGAATTAATGACTTGACATCTTTTTATCGTATTTTGCAGATTAAAATGGACCACATGGAGAACAAAAGGGAATCGCACACCTCAGCAATGACTGGGAATTGATGGTCAGGAATTTATTTAAAAAAATCTTTTCAAGATCAAATGGTTGGTGGTTGGTGTGGATAGTTGGATAGGCCTTGTCTGTGTCAGGTTTTTCTTTTTCAGGTAATGGAGAGAGAGCAGGCAGAAGAGGGAGACACACAGGAGCATTGATGGACATTTAGGGCTCTGTTGGTGTTGCCTTTGGAGGTTGGAGTGGAGCAGAAGAAGGAGACTCACAAGGGGAACGGTGGAGATATACTTGAAGATCTGGGGCTCAGCAAACAGGTAGAACTTCTTATACTACACAATGGAGTTAGTTTCTAAAGAAATGTAATAAGATTAATTAAAGACTTGATATCTTTCTCTTTGGCAGATTGGCATGAAGCATGTGGAGAAACAGGGAAACACACATCAGTAATGACAAGTACTGTACATCGTAATTTAAAATTATATACTTTAATTTTTACAGACTAAGTGATGGTCGGGTATTTTCTTCAGACAGACAGACAGACAGTATTGAACAAGCCAGTAAAGCTCTATTGATGTTGTCTGTGTCTTTCACAGAGTGGAGTGGAGAAACTAGGGAATCACACGCCTCAGCAATGATAAGAAACTGATGGTCAGGTATCACCTATCGACGACAGATGTCCTTCCAAGAGGAAGGGGGTGGAGGTGGGCTTAGATAGTTAGATAGATGTTTTGTCTGTGGCAGGTGTTTCTTTTTCAGGTAATGAACACACAACATGCAAAAGACAGAAACTCACAAGAGCATCAGTAGAAATTTATCTGAAGAGCACCAGAGAACACTTTGTTTATTGCTGGAGATCAGCTAACAAGTAGAACATACTGGTTACAAACGTATCCGACATTCTCTTAAGAGGGAACTGAGACTAGTGTTTACCGACACTTTGGGAGTTCGCTAGACAGCCAATCACTCTGAAGAGCAAGAAAACGGGCCAGTGAATGTCTATGAGTTGGCAGAGCTCTGCTCCGCAGGTGCTAGTGATTAATCATTAGTAGAGCATATAACCAGCACATGCGAAGCGAGCCATTAGACTTTTGTCGCTGAAGAGCCGAACACTCAGCTATCAGCTGGAGACCCAGCTGCTGTGGCACCGGAGACACATGTCTCCGCTCCCTCTTTGGCGAATGTGGTTTACGCTTATAACTGGGACGTTCCCCTTCAGTGGAAACTATGACGTGTGTCTACCAACACTTGTGTGTATGGAAAACGCCACAGCAGCTGAGCCCATCGTGCTCTGATGTGATGTTTGCCACGCATAGCGTGAGTGCACAAGCATCACCAAGGGCGCAACCTTTCAACGTCCCCTAGGCCCTTTAATTTACCAGATATGGGAATAATTAAGAATTTAGAAACGGGGGTCTTAATATGCTTTTTACCTAGCTAGCTGTAGTCTAGGGATTTTAAAGATACAACAGTACATTGGGAAAGCGTGCCAGTTCCCGAAGAGGGAGGATGCTGCAGAGGCTACTTGCTGTCCTAGGAGAGATTTGGGTATACTAAGCCAGCAAACCAGACATTGCACTGCGCCAGGCACCTGGCTCCTTCGTTTTTGACACTGAGCTCAGTTTCCTCCTGTTTGACCAGGGTTACCCAGTGATTGAGAGGAAATGGGCTCCACCTCAAGATGATAAAATCTTGCAAATGTATTAGTTGTCACCGAGCCTGCAGCTCTACAAATATCTGTGAGAGAGGCACCACATCCTAACAGCCAAGAGGAGGCAACACCTCTTGTTGAGCAATAATCTCACTCCCGGGGGACATGGCTCGCCCTGGCACTGATAGTATTAAGGCAATGGCATCAACTATCCAAGGGGCCAACCACTGTTTTGATACAGCACTTCCTATCTGCTGACCACTGTAACAGATAAAAAGCTGTTCAGAAGATCCTATGTTTTGAGTTTGGTCTATGTAAAGGCGCAAAGCACGAACACATAGCAGGAAAAGAGCGAGAACATAGCAATGAAAGGCCTGGCGCTGCCTCCTCTGTGGGCAGTATTGCAGGTTTACTACCTGGTCTCTAAAGGGGGTGGTAGGAACTTTGGATATGTAACCGAAATTCCAGGCACGATTCGCTGACCGAAAATGCCTCCAGATCCCAGATCCTCTTGATGGATGCCATTGCGACCAGCAGAGCTGTCTTCATGGACAGAATTTTTAAGAAGACTGAGTCGAGTGGCTCGTATGCATCTCTCTGCACACCCACCAGGACTACAGAGAGATCCGAAGAGGGCATGGATGATTAGGTTATGTTTCTCGAGCATGCTGCCATCTCAATTGACTGCTATTTCACTGCTGAGAACTCCTAGGTAAAGTCCCCGACGGTGTCACCAAACAGGCCTGCCTGGGATATGGGCATGTTAAGAAAGCAAGCTTTGTCAACGTTGCGCTTGTCAGCCAGGTTAAGCCACAGGTGGCGTTCCTGGACCACGCCATCGTCTTCCTCAGGGCATGAACGATCGATTTGGTGGTCAAGAGAGCATAGTCGGTCGCCGTGCAAAGCTCATGCATTAAGCCTGGAGAGGAACCACCCTCGCTTGGTAGCGCTGATAGGTGGCCATAGCTTGAAAGGCAGAGGCAGCCTGACCCACAGAATTGTAGGCTCTGGCCGTGAGAGACTCAGATAACCTACAAGCCTTGGATAGGAGTATAGGCGGACATCTCCAGGTGGCGGTGCCCTGCGGGCAAAGATTGACTGCAATAACAAGCTCCACCTGGGGAATCGCTTCGTATGCCTTGGCTGCTCCACCGTCAAGGTTGGTAAAGGTGGCCATAGCTTGAAAGGCAGAGGCAGCCTGACCCACAGAATTGTAGGCTCTGGCCGTGAGAGACTCAGATAACCTACAAGCCTTGGATAGGAGTATAGGCGGACATCTCCAGGTGGCGGTGCCCTGCGGGCAAAGATTGACTGCAATAACAAGCTCCACCTGGGGAATCGCTTCGTATGCCTTGGCTGCTCCACCGTCAAGGTTGGTAAGGGTGGGAGCGCACAAGCACCGGGCAGAGAAAGGTGCCCTCCATGCCTACGTAAGCTCACAATGCACCTCCGGGACGAAGGGGATGGGGGGCTTGGAGGGTTTGGCCCTCTTCTTTCCTCACATAAAACTTATCTAACACAATCTAGTCAGTCCGGTGGTGAAACTGGAGGACAAGCCATCTCGAGTCCCACTGCCAAAGCAGTCCGCGATAGCATGGCTAACAAGTCTGACTCCAGGTCCAAGACCTCACTTACAACCCCGGAGGGCGGGAGTGGGTGCAAACTGTCATCAGAACATGTTAGCCTGATGCAGCAATGGACATCTGGTCCCTGATGTCATCAAGTGAAAGCGTAGTCATCCCAGGGGATGCAGTGCCACACTCACTCGAAGCTTGGACAGAGCGCACTGTGGAGGAGTGAGGGGTCTGCAGGCCAGAGGACGATGGATAAGCCCCCACTGTGACCCTCAGGCCTGCCCAAGTGCTAACCAACTTGCAGCGAGCAGCAAGGGGTGGCGCGCCCTAAATCCAGAGTCATGGATTTGCAGTGAGGGCATGAGCTGTCCATGAGCACCACTTTGACATGCTGAACCCTAGGACATGTGATGCAATACTCGAGACCATCATTCGGGGAGAGGAAACCACTGCACCCAGAAATGCAGGGTCGGCACAACATCTTAAAAAGGCGCGTTGCTCGACTGTGTTTTTCTCTTAGGGGAATCTGTTCTTTTAATAGAAACTGCTATTTTAGCCACCAGTGAAACGCCCAGGGGGAGTGAAGTGGATCAGTTTAGCAGCCACTGTATGCGTTGTTGCCCACACTGGTAGGAATACTGCTTTCTTGTAGGAATACAGCTCAGCAGAAGTTTTCTTCAGTCCCATGTGAGTCTTTTAAGCAATAAGTCTAATGGTTCGCTCCGCGTGCAGTTGATTATATACTCTACTAATGATTAATCACCAGCGCCTGCGGAGCTGAGCTCTGCCAACTCATAGGCATTCATTGGCCCGTTTTCCTACTCTTTAGAGTGATTGGTTGTCTAGTGAACTACCAAAGTGTCAGTAGACAGACATCATAGTTCCCACTGAAGGGGAACTTTGTTTGTCTTTTTTGTCTTTTTGCAGATTAGACTGGGGCATGTGGAGAAATGGGAATCACACCACAGTAATGACTGGAAACTGTTGGTCAGATTAGTATTTCCTGGATGGATAGATAAATAGATGTCCTTCCAAGAGGAAGGGGGTGGAGGTGGGCTTTGATAGTTAGATAGATGTCTTGTCTGTGGCAGGTGTTTCTTTTCTAAGTAATGAAAACACAACATGAAAAAGAAGGAAACTCATAAGAGCATCAGTGGAGATTTATCTGAAGAACACTGGAGAACAGCTTGGTTCTTAGTGGAGCTCAGCAAGCATGTAGAGCTTTGTTAGTCCTGTCTTTGTCTTTTGGAGACTGGAGTGCAGCATGTGGAGAAAAACTGATGATCAGGAATGCCTTTTAAAGGCAGATGGATGGGTGCATAGACGGATGTCCTTCCAAGAGAAAGGGGTGGTGGTGGGCATAGATTTTAAGATAGATGTCTTCTCTGTGGCAGTTAGTTACTTTGCAGGTAATGAATCCACAACAGGCAGAAGAAGGCTCACAAAAGCATCAGTGGAGATTTATCTAAAAATTGCTGGAGATCACTAAATTATTTTGGAGTGGGTCGTCTACGCTTTTCCAGTCATGGAGAAAATGTTTGACTATTTCACAGGATCTCTTTGAGGTTTGAATGCTGCCTGCAATTAACCGAATTAACTGGTCAATGATGTAGAGATACCACTCACCTGGTTCAAGTTTATGTAACTCTTTAGCCACAGTTTTGTTGTAATGTGTTCCCAGCGGCAGGCCAACAGCAGGCTTTGGTTTAGCTTTACCATATCTATTACATATCTCACACTTACAATTTTTTTCAAAATGATGTTCCATTCAGCATCTTCATATTACCTGAGCTGTCAAGAGGAAGGGGGTGGAGGTGGGCTTAGATAGTTAGATAGATGTTTTGTCTGTGGCAGGTGTTTCTTTTTCAGGTAATGAACACACAACATGGAAAAGACAGAAACTCACAAGAGCGTCAGTAGAGATTTATCTGAAGAGCACCAGAGAACACTTTGTTTATTGCTGGAGATCAGCCATCAAGTAGAACATACCGGTTACAAACGTAACCGACATTCTCTGAAGAGAGAACTGAGACTTGTTTACCGACACTTTGGGAGTTCGCTAGACAGCCAATCACTCTGAAGAGCAAGAAAACGGGCCAGTGAATGTCTATGAGTTGGCAGAGCTCTGCTCCGGAGGTGCTAGTGATTAATCATTAGTAGAGCATATAACCAGCACATGCAAAGCGAGCCATTAGACTTTTACCGCTGAAGAGCCGAACACTCAGCTATCAGCTGGAGACCCAGCTGCTGTGGCACCGGAGACACACGTCTCCGGTCCCTCTTTGGTGAATGTGGTTTACGCTTATAACTGGGACGTTCCCCTTCAGTGGAAACTATGACGTGTGTCTACCAACACTTTGGAGTGTGTATGGAAAACGCCACAGCAGCTGAACCCATCGTGCTCTGATGTGATGTTTGCCACGCATAGCGTGAGTGCACAAGCATCACCAAGGGCGCAACCTTTCAACGTCCCCTAGGCCCTTTAATTTACCAGATATGGGAATAATTAAGAATTTAGAAACGGGGGTCTTAATATGCTTTTTACCTAGCTAGCTGTAGTCTAGGGATTTTAAAAGATACAACAGTACATTGGGAAAGCGTGCCAGTTCCTGAACAGGGAGGATGCTGCAGAGGCAACTTGCTGTCCTAGGAGAGATTTGGGTATACTAAGCCGGCAAACCAGACATTGCACTGCGCCAGGCACCTGGCTCCTTCGTTTTTGACACTGAGCTCAGTTTCCTCCTGTTTGACCAGGGTTACCCAGTGATTGAGAGGAAATGGGCTCCACCTCAAGATTATAAAATCTTGCAAATGTATTAGTTGTCACCGGGCCTGCAGCTCTACAAATATCTGTGAGAGAGGCACCGCATCCTAACAGCCAAGAGGAGGCAACACTTCTTGTTGAGTAATGATCTCACTCCCGGGGGACATGGCTCGCCCTGGCACTGATAGTATTAAGGCAATGGCATCAACTATCCAATGGGCCAACCACTGTTTTGATACAGCACTTCCCTTCTCCTGAGCACTGTAACAGATAAAAAGCTGTTCAAAAGATCCTATGTTTTGAGTTCGGTCCATGTAAAGGCGCAAAGCACAAACACATAGCAGGAAAAGAGCAAGAACATAGCAATGAAAGGCCTGGTGCTGCCTCCGCTGTGGGCAGTATTGCAGGTTTACTACCTGGTCTCTAAAGGGGGTGGTAGGAACTTTGCATATGTAACCGAAATTCCAGGCACGATTCGCTGACCGAAAATGCCCCAAGATCCCAGACCCTCTTGATGGATGCCATTGCGACCAGCAGAGCTGTCTTCATGGACAGAATTTTTAAGAAGACTGAGTCGAGTGGCTCGTATGCATCTCTCTGCACACCCGCCAGGACTACAGAGAGATCCGAAGAGGGCATGGATGATTAGGTTATGTTTCTCGAGCATGCTGCCATCTCACTCGACTGCTATTTTACTGCTGAGAACTCCTAGGTAAAGTCCCCGACAGTGTCACCAAACAGGCCTGCCTGGGATATGGGCATGTTAAGAAAGCAAGCTTTGTCAACGTTGCGCTTGTCAGCCAGGTTAAGCCACAGGTGGCGTTCCTGGACCACGCCATCGTCTTCCTCAGGGCATGAACGATCGATTTGGTGGTCAAGAGAGCATAGTCATTCGCCGTGCAAAGCTCATGCATTAAGCCTGGAGAAGAACCACCCACGCTTGGTAGTGCTGATAGGTGGCCATAGCTTGAAAGGCAGAGGCAGCCTGACCCACAGAATTGTAGGCTCTGGCCGTGAGAGACTCAGATAACCTACAAGCCTTGGATAGGAGTATAGGTGGACATCTCCAGGTGGCGGTGCCCTGCGGGCAAATATTGACTGCAATAACAAGCTCCACCTGGGGAATCGCTTCGTATGCCTTGGCTGCTCCACCATCAAGGTTGGTAAGGGTGGGAGCGCACAAGCACCGGGCAGAGAAAGGTGCCCTCCATGCCTACGTAAGCTCACAATGCACCTCCGGGAAAAAGGGGATGGGGGGCTTGGAGGGTTTGGCCCTCTTCTTTCCTCACATAAAACTTATCTAACACAATCTAGTCAGTCCGGTGGTGAAACTGGAGGACAAGCCATCTCGAGTCCCACTGCCGAAGCAGCCTGCGATAGCATGGCTAACAAGTCTGACTCCAGGTCCAAGACCTCACTTACAACCCCGGAGGGCGGGAGTGGGTCCGAACTGTCATCAGAACATGTTAGCCTGATGCAGCAATGGACATCTGGTCCCTGATGTCATCAAGTGAAAGCGTGGTCATCCCAGAGGGGTCTGCAGGCCAGAAGACGATGGATAAGCCCCCACTGTGACCCTTAGGCCTGCCCAAGTGCTAACCAACTTGCAGCGAGCAGCAAGGGGTGGCGCGCCCTAAATCCAGAGTCATGGCTTTGCAGTGAGGGCATGAGCTGTCCATGAGCACCACGTTGACATGCTGAACCGTAGGACATGTGATGCAATACTCGAGACCATCATTCGGGGAGAGGAAACCACTGCACCCAGAAACGCAGGGTCTGCACGACATCTTAAAAAGGTGCGTTGCTCGACTGTGTTTTCTCTTAGGGGAATCTGTTCTTTTATTAGAAACTGCTATTTTAGCCACCAGTGAAACGCCCAGGGGGAGTGAAGTGGATCCGTTTAGCAGCCACTGTATACGTCGTTGCCCACACTGGTAGGAATACTGCTTTCTTGTAGGAATACAGCTCAGCAGAAGTTTTCTTCAGTCCCATGTGAGTCTTTTAAGCAATAAGTCCAATGGCTCGCTCTGCGTGCAGTTGGTTATATACTCTACTAATGATTAATCACCAGCACCTGCGGAGCTGAGCTCTGCCAACTCATAGGCATTCATTGGCCCGTTTTCCTACTCTTTAGAGTGATTGGTTGTCTAGTGAACTACCAAAGTGTCAGTAGACACACATCATAGTTTCCACTGAAGGGGAACTTTGTTAGTCTTTTTCGTCTTTTTGCAGATTACACTGGGGCATGTGGAGAAATGGGAATCACACCACAGTAATGACTGGAAACTGTTGGTCAGATTACTATTTCCTGGATGGATGGATAAATAGATGTCCTTCCAAGAGGAAGGGGGTGGAGGTGGGCTTTGATAGTTAGATAGATGTCTTGTCTGTGGCAGGTGTTTCTTTTCTAAGTAATGGACACACAACATGAAAAAGAAGGAAACTCATAAGAGCATCAGTGGAGATTTATTTAAAGAACACTGGAGAACAGCTTGGTTCTTACTGGAGCTCAGCAAGCATGTAGAGCTTTGTTAGTCCTGTCTTTGTCTTTTGGAGACTGGAGTGCAGCATGTGGAGAAAAACTGATGATCAGGAATACCCTTTAAAGGCAGATGGATGGGTGCATAGACGGATGTCCTTCCAAGAGGAAGGGGTGGTGGTGGGCATAGATTGTAAGATAGATGTCTTCTCTGTGACAGTTAGTTACTTTGCAGGTAAAGAAACCACAACAGGCAGAAGAAGGCTCACAAGAGCATCAGTGGAGATTTATCTGAAAATCACTAAATTATTTTGGAGTGGGTCGTCTACGCTTATCCAGTCATGGAGAAAATGTTTGACTATTTCACAAGATCTCTTTGAGGTTTGAATGCTGCCTGCAATTAACCGAATGAACTGGTCAATGATGTAGAGATACCACTCACCCGGTTCAAGTTTATGTAACTCTTTAGCCACAGTTTTGTTGTAATGTGTTCCCAGCGGCAGGCCAACAGCAGGCTTGGTTTAGCTTTATCATATCTAATACATATCTCCCACTTACAATTTTTTTCAAGATGATGTTCCATTCAGCATCTTCATATTACCTGAGCTGTCAAGTAGTCGCTGCAGTTTATCAACAGAAGCATGGAGGAATTGTTTGCAAAGCTTCATCATGATGTTTCTGTTGAGCTCATTGTATCTGAAATTATCAAGATTTCACTCTCATCATCCTTTTCATTTTGTTTTACATCTTTGGCAGCTGCCAAAATCTCCTCATTAGACTTCATGTCTTTTGAGTTACTTTTGTTGTGCATTATATTTACACAATAATGACCAGAGCTTCTAAAGTCAAGTTCTACTGGCTGGTTAAATTTTTCTGCTCTGTCATTTTCCATGTCTAAAACTGTTTCTGCTTTTTTTAGAGAGGCTTTGCTTAAGACCAATAGTATGTTAGCTGGGAAAACTTCAGTTTCAATCTTACATTTGGTCTGTCCAGTTTTTCAGGAATTTTCAACTTTCTGCTGGAGCGGACCACTTTTCCATCTCCAAACCTTAATGGTCTATGGCTGTATGTTTCTGTCTTTTTTCTGTCTTTTAAGCTCAGTTATGTAGTGATATAGCCATTCTTGTTCACACACAGTCCGAGTGCATGCAGTGTCTATTATTGCAGATCCAAAACATTCAGTCATAAAGATTTCTGCTTTGGTGTGTAACTTTTCTGTGAATAGAGTGATGTTGCATTCCTCTACAGTATTTCTTGCACAATCTTGAGTGAGTTTGATTTGCTAACCTTTGTGTGGTCCTTAGCCTAATGGAACGTACTTTGACACATAGCACATTTTGATCTTCGACCTTATCTGTCCTGGGGGTTTGTGCCATGTAAAGTTGTCCTTTGTTGGTCGATGTTGGGCCATGACTTGCCTCTCTGTCATCTCTGTGCTGTTATATATGCAGGTCCTAGTTAATTCCCACCGTTAATGCAGACGCATTTTCGAAATTTTAAAAATTCTCTTTAGTGCCGACTTCATTGATGCAAATGTCAGATTTGCATATACTGTTAAAACCAACTGTTGATCTTTCACATTCAAGCAAGCAGTATCCAGTAACTTAAGAGCTAAGACTGCATTAGCAAGTTCCTTAATTTATATCTGCGCATCCGCGAGCAGCGTTGTTTAAAATAAACGCAGATCAACATCATCATGGAAACATTACGGTCTTTCACAATGTGGTCGAAGCTTGGAGTTTCTCTGCGGACAGCGCCAAAGCAATGGCGAGCACCTTATTTTAAGTTCCATATCTCTAGTCTATATTCCGACTTCATTCTTCCAGCTTTCATACGGCTTCCCTTCATCAGAGGTTGGTGGGACTCTGTAATTGCTAATCACACTCTGCTACCAATTTGTTACTAAATGAAAACAGTTTCGAACTCATCTCCTTTATTGCATGACCACCATGGGCATTCATCAACAAAACAATAACCCCGCTCACCCCGGAAGTGACCTTCTGACATAACATAAAAGTCCAGGAATATCCTTCAAAGGCAGAAAGATGGGTGCATGGATGATGTCCTACCAGCAGGAAGGGGGTGGTGGTGGGCATAGTTTGTTTGATCGAAATGGTTATATACGTAACCCTCGTTCCCCGAGGTAGGGAATGGAAATGCTATGTGTTTTTGACAAATTGGAGGATATAGCCAATATTTCGTAAGGTTAAGAAAACGGGCCAATGAATCGCTATAAATTGGCAGCACTTACAGCTGACAGCAATATTAATCAACTGAGCATAAAGCTGTCAGCTGTGTGGCACTAAGCACACTTAAGCTGAAGAAGCCGCAATTACATCTGTCAGCTATGGAACCAATGTGGCGATGTAACTTCAATGTTATGTGACACCTAGTAGCAGTAAGTATATATAGGCTAACCCGTCCTAGGGGGAGCGCATATTCAATTCAATTCATCTTTATTTGTATAGCGCTTATACAATGTAGATTGTGTCAAAGCAGCTTCACATGGAAGATTATAGTGAATTGAAACAGAGTCAGTTCAGTTTTCAGAGATTAAGTTCAGTTCAGTTCAGTTTAGCTCAGTTCAGTGTGGGTTAATAATCACTACTGAGAAGCCAAACATTGAAGAGCAAATCCATCGATGCGCAGCTCTACAGATCCCGAACCATGCAAGCCAGTGGCGACAGCGGCGAGGAAAAAACTTCACCAATTGGTGAAAGCGAAGATTTAAAAAACCTCGAGAGAAACCAGGCTCAGTTGGGCACGACCATTTCCCCTATGGCCAAACGTCTTGTGCAGAGCTGCAGTCTAGGCGCAGGAAGCTGGACCTCAGCGAAGACTCGTCTGTCCTTGGAGCATCACAGGAGTCAGTCTCATGTTCTCACTCCACGATGACCACCACAGCAGCTGCTCAGGATACGGCCTGGTCCAGAAAACCTTGGGATCATCTCGTCGCTGGTCTCGGATCGCGTTAGTGGCACTGCATAGTCTGAGGGCCTCAAGATGAGTACCCCCAGGTGGAAATAGAGAATAAAGAGAATAATTAGCGTAGCTGCTGTTCATAGTGTATATAAACGAGAAGCAAAATCCTGTGTGGGGCACACTCATGCGTCATATCGCTATGTACTGCACTGAGTGTATGCTTTGCTAAAAAGATAGGTCTTTAATCTAGTTTTGAAGAGCGAGAGTGTGTCTGAGCCTTGGACATTATCAGGAAGGCTATTCCAGAGTTTAGGGGCCATACATGAGAAGGCTTGACCTCCTTTACTTGACTTTGATATTCTAGGTACTACCAGAAGCCCTGAGTTTTGAGATCGTAAAGAGCGGGTTGGGTTGTAGCGAGACAGGAGGTTGGTTAGATAAACAGGAGCTAGATTATTTAAAGCTTTATAGGTAAGGAGTAATATTTTAAATTCAATACGAAACTTAACAGGCAGCCAGTGTAAGGAGGATAAAATTGGGGTGATATGATCATATTTTCTAGACCTGGTAAGAACTCTGGCAGCTGCATTTTGCACTAGCTGGAGTTTGTTGATAGAGGATGCTGGGCAACCAGCAAACAGAGCATTACAGTAGTCCAGCCTAGAAGTCATGAAAGCATGAACTAGCTTTTCTGCATCTGATATGGATAGCATACTTCGCAATTTAGCAATATTTCTCAGATAAAAGTAAGCAGTTTTTGTGACATGGGATATATGATTTTTGAAAGTTAAATTGCTGTCTAATATGACACCCAGATCTTTTATAGTAGAGCTAACGCTAACTTTGTATCCCTCTAGTTGCAGGTCCAGTTGTGAGAACTGCTGTGTACAGGATTTAGGCCCAATAAGTAATAATTCTGTTTTGTCTGAGTTTAAGAGAAGAAAATTGTTGGTCATCCAGTCTTTAACATCTTTGATACACTCGGTTAGCTTAGACAGTTCAGACATCTCATTAGGTTTAGTTGAAATGTATAATTGAGTATCGTCTGCATAGCAGTGAAAGCTGATCCCATGTTTTCTAATAATGTCCCCCAGGGGAAGCATGTATATTGTAAACAGCAAGGGACCTAAAACTGATCCTTGAGGGACCCCGTACTTTACTGGCCTGACTTGTAAAAGCTGTCCGTTAATATTCACAAATTGGTAACGGTTAGCTAAGTATGACCTAAACCATTCAAGAGCCTGTTTTTGGACACCTGTAGAATTTAAGCGGTCTATGAGAATATTGTGGTCAATGGTGTCAAATGCAGCGCTAAGATCGAGTAAAACTAATAGTGAGATGCACCATTGGTCAGCAGCTAAGAGTAAATCGTTGGTTATTTTTACTAATGCGGTTTCTGTACTGTGATGAGGCCTGAAGCCTGACTGAAACACTTCAAAAATATTGTTTGTCCGCAGAAAGGAGGATAATTGGGTAGAAACAACTTTTTCTAGTATTTTAGACATAAATGGAAGATTTGAAATAGGCCTATAATTAGCTAAGTTGCTCGGGTCCAGTTGTGGTTTCTTAATAATAGGTTTAATAATATATGAGAAGATGGTTAGCGTGGAGGGAAAACACGGGCCCACCTATGGTGGGGACTAAACCATGGCTAAGTTATGCATATGGTATTGCCAATGAGGATCATGCATAGCAGGCACCGAACCCCAGAATGATGTAATGTAATATACAACAATGTAAAGAGCCAGGCACTGGGCTCCTCCGGTGAGTCGGATGCTGGGGGCCTTTGAGAACTCTGTAGGGTTCACTAAATAGGGAACTCACCTGAGCAGAGAAAAGCGCTCGCATCTCAGAGGTGCTCTATCAGGGAGAAGGGGCAGCAAGCGTGTTTCAACACCAAGCTTAGTTTCCTCCACTCGAAGATTATAAAATCTCGCAAATGTGTTAGGTGTCGCCCAGACTGGAGCTCTATAGTTGTCTGCTAGAGAGCACTGCGTGCTAATGCCCAAGAGGAGGTGACACTCCTTTATAAGTGCGCTCTTTCCCCTGGGGGGTGTGGCTTGCCCTGTCACTGACAAGCTAGGGCAATGGCATCCACTATCCAGTGAGCCAACCTCTATTTAAATATGGCTCCTCTCTTTTGCCAACCACCATAACAGTCAAAGCTGCTCAGAAGATCTAAAACTCTGAGTGCAGTTCACATACAATCACAGAGCGCGAAAGGGACACAGCAAAGAAAGGGCTGGGTCTGCCTGCTCTGTGGGCAGCGCTTGCAGGTTCACTTCCTGGTCTCTAAAGGGTGTAGTAGGAACCTTGGGAACATACAGTAGGCTGGTCAAAATTCCAGGCATGACTCACTGACCAAAAACTCCACCAGGCTTAATCGATGCCAACGCGATCAGTAGAGCTGTCTTCAAGGACACAAATCTCAAGGATACTCAAGTTGAGTGGTCGAACGGATCTCTCTGCAGGCCCGCTAGCACCAGCTAGAGATCCCAAAAGAGCATGAGAGGGGGCAGGGTGGATTTAATCGCCTCGCACCTCTGAGAAACTGGATAATGAGGTTATGAGGTTATGCCTTGGCAGCTTGCCATCATCTACCGCGTCATGATGAGCGGAGATAGCAGCAACAAAAACCTTCAGTGTGGAGAGGGACAGCCTCCGCTCCAACCTATCCTGAAGGAAAGCACAATTCTGACCTGGCATGTACGGGAGTCTTTTCGGAAAGAAGTGCACCATTCAGTGAACAGGACCACACGTGAAGGTTTCAAAGATTGGGGCGGTGCCTGATGGTCCCCTGTCCCCAAGAAAGAAGGTCCTTCCTCAGAGGGATCTGCCAGGGAGAGGCGGTCTTGAGGAGTGAGAGTTCGGAAACTCAGGTTCGGTTTGGCGATGAAGGCGCAACAAGCAAGACCTGCTCCTTGCCCTCCTTGACCTTGCACGGGGTCTATGCTAACAGGATCACTGGGGAAACACATATAGCGCAAGCCCCAGGGCCAGCTGTGAGCCAGCATGTCCGTGCCGAGGGGGGCCTCAGTCAGGGAATAAAACAGCTGGCATTGGGGGAAGCAAACAGGTTGATCTGGGCTTCTCCGAAGTGTGCCCATATCACCTGGACCAAATCAGGGTGGAGCCTCCATTCCTCGGACATGTCAGCTGTCGTGAGAGTGCATCGGCTGCACAGTTGAGCTAATGGCAAGCGAGCTGAGACATGCAGCGAGAGCATTTACCCCCCACGTTTATCCTGACCAGCACGTGTTTCTGCTCTAACATTGGTCGAAACTAGAAAACAGTGAGAAACACTACCAACAACTCCAAGCAATTGAAATTACAATAACAACGTGTTTTGTTATTGGACTTCTAGTGCTAATCACAGTTTGTCCATAACAAACACCTTGTTCGAGCATATGGGTGTCCGTCAGTACACAAGGCACCAGGACACCCTAGGGCGGAGGTCAATGATCGACTTTGTGGTGGTATCATCTGATCTCTGACCGTATGCTTTGAACACTCGAGTAACGAGAGGGGCAGAGCTGTCAACTGATCACCACCTGGTGGTGAGTTGGATCTGCTGGCAGGGGGGAAAGCTGGACAGACTTGGCAGGCCCAAGTGTATTGTGAGGGTCCTCTGGGAACGTCTGGCTGAACCTCAAGTCAGAGGGATTTTCAACTCTCACCTCCAGAAAAGCTTTGGCCATATCCTGAGGGAGGCTGGAGACATTGAGACTGAGTGGTCCATGTTCTCCGACTCTATTTTTAATGCGGCCGTGAAGAGCTGTGGCCGTAAGGTCTGTGGTACCTGTCAGGGCGGCAATCCACGAACCCGGTGGTGGACACCGAAAGTAAGGGATTCTGTCAAGCTGAAGAAGGAGTCCTACAGGGCTTGGTTGGCTTGCAGGACTCCTGAGGCAGCTGATGGGTACCAACAGGCCAAGCGTGCTGCAGCCCGGGCAGTTATGGTAGCATAAACTCTGGCCAGGGAAGAGTTCGAGGAGACCATGAAGGAAGACTATCGGTCGGCCCCAAAGAGATTCTGGCAAACTGTCCGGCGCCTCAGGAGGGGAAAGCAGCTCCACATCAACACTGTTTACAGCCGATGTGGGAAGCTGTTGACCTCGACTGGGGATGTTGTTGGATGGTGAAAGGAATACTTTGAGGATCTTCTTAAACCCACCGACATGTCTTTCATTGAGAAAGCAGAAACTGGGGATGCAGGGGTTTACTCACCCATCACCCAAGCTGAGGTCACTGAGGTAGTTTGCAAGCTCCGCAGTGGCAAAGGAGCAGGGGTGGATGAGATTCACCCTGTGTATCTTAGGTCTCTGGATGTTGTAGGGCTGTCTTGGCTGACACATCTCTACAATGTTGCATGGAGGTCGGGGACAGTACCTTTGGACTGGGCAACTGAGGTGGTGGTTCACATTTTTAAGAAAGGGGTCCTCCAACATTCGATCATGTCCCTCATGGCATTCTGTGAAGGGTGCTCTGGGAGTATGGGGTCAGAGGTGCTCTGTAAAGGGCCATCTCTGCCCTGTATGAACAGTGTAGGAGTCTGCTTCAGTCTTGTTTCCAGTGCATGTTGGACTCCAGCAGGGCTGTCTTTTGTCACCAATTTTGTTCATAAATTTTATGGACAGAATTTCGAAATGCAGCATTGGTCTGGGGGGATGGGGGGGTTTCCGATTCAGGGACCAGAGGATTTCATCTCTGTTATTCGCAGACGATGTTGTTCTGTTGGCTTCATCAAACATGGACCTTCAGCATGCACTGGGGCAGTTTGCTGACGAGTGTGACGCGGCTGGGATGAGAATCAGCTCCTCCAAGTTCGAGGCCATGGTGCTCCACCGGAAAAAGGTGGTTGGATCTCCAGGTTGGAGGAAAGTCCTTACCCCAGGTGGAGGAGTTCAAGTATCTTGGGGTTTTGTAAGGGAAGGATGGAACGTGAGATTGACAGGCGGATTGGTGCAGCGGCAGCAGTAATGCGGTCGATGTACTGGTCCATTGTGGTAAAGAAGGAGCTGAGCCGAAAGGCAAAGCTCTTGATTTACAGGTCAATCTACATTCCTACTCTCACCTATGGTCATGAGCTTTGGGTCATGACCAAAAGGACAAGATCTCGGATACAAGCGGCCGAAATGAGTTTCCTTCAGAGGAGCTCGGAGTAGAGCCGCTGCTCCTCCACATCAAGAGAAGTCAGCTGAGGTGGCTCAGGCATCTGTTTTGTATGGCTCCAGGATGCCTACCTAGGGAGGTGTTCCAGCCACATCCCACCGGGAGGAGGCCTCGGGGAAGACCCAGAACTTGCTGGAGGGACTATGTCTCTCGACTGGCCTGAGAACACCTCAGGATCCCCCTGGAGGAGCTGGAGGAAGTGTCTGGGGAGAGGGAAGTCTGGGGTAGTAGCGAAGTGATGGACACCCGATGTGTGCCTGCTTGCCATGCCCATCTGGGGACTCGATCATGAAGCCAGCACTGAAGGGGTCTCATATGGAGCAATCCGAGTGGCGTGACCGCAGCTGTGGATGCCAAACGCCCCTGGAGCCTCTGAAAGAGATTCAGTGGGACCATAGTTTTTACTGTCGAACTTCCTCAGAAAAATCAGCATCAGTCATGGGGATCGAGTGATTCTTCAATTCAAGAAAAGAGATGCTCTGCACAGGGGCGAGCTTGCTCTTTTCTCGGTTGACCCGAAGCCACAACAGGTCGAGGTGCCGAAGCACCCTGTCCATAATCAACTGATCCCACAACTGAGCCAGAACAATTCAGTCGACTTTAAGTATGCATAAACCTGCGAGCTGATGGGGTTGCTAGGGCACCCTCTGCGAGCTTGGTAAGGACCCACGAAGACAGGGAAAGCCCGAAAGGGCAACCTTGTACTGCCATGCTATGCCTTCGAATGCAAATCGCAGAAACTGCCGGTGGCGTGGAAGGATGAAGACATGAAAGTACGCGTCTTTCATATCTAATGCTGCAAACCAATCCTGAAGACAGACACACTGAATGATGCACTTCTGCATAAGCATCTTGAACGGCATTCTTTGAAGATTACTGTTCAAAACGTGCAGGTCTTGGATTGGCCTTAACCCACCCCTCTTTTTGGGTTCAATGAAGTACAGGCTGTAATGCTTGTAAGACATTTCATCTCAGCTGGAGGGACTGGCTTAATTGCATTTTTAGCCAGGAGGACAGCAATCTCCTCAAGCAAGACAGGACGGAAGCGAGTTTGACAATGGTGTAAATACACGCCCATGAACTGAATCACATAGCTGAGTCTGATTGTCTGAATGAGCCACTGCGACGGGATGGCCAGCGATAACCAGGATGGCAGAGCCTGTGCGAGTGGCATCATCACCGCAACCGCTGATGCACCAGTGGTGGAGTTGCATGGGATGGCAGAGCTCACCTTGAAAGACGGCGTGTCCCAAGGAAGAGCAGAAGAAAAGAGATTTACTCTTACCTTCCTTCCAGGATCCAGCGGAGAGGCTAGAAGTGCGAGAGAAGGGAGCCCGTCCTCTGGCACTCTCAAAGCCTGTGGCAAAGTGCACCGATCCTGCGAGCTGGAAGTCATTGCATGCCAAGCTGGCAGTGTTTGGGCTGTCACACCCAAAAAAAAAAAAAAAGGAAATTTGCTCTTTAATTGACAATTTGGTAGCCGCTGGCCGTGAGGTCAGCAGCCTGGTGTTGTATTGATGTTGCTGTCTACCGAGGATCAAACTAATTTCCTAATTCGCAGTCTGTTTACCAGACTAAGCGGTGCCCTGGGGCAGGGTCAGACTGGCAGTGATGTACATCTGGTTCCCAGTGTAATCAAGCGAGAGGACAACCATCCAAGGATGGACCTCTTCTCTCGCTGGAAGCTTGGATGAAGCGTGTTGATGAGGAGCAGGGGACCAACAGGCCCGGGTCGACCCCCACTGTAACACTTAGATCTGCCCCAGTGCCAACCGAATTATGGGGGACAACAGGGGTGCTTCGACCTTTTGCAATGACTAGTCATGATCTCAGCTGCGCAGCGCCATGTCCTCGCAATAGAACATGCACTGCCCATGAGCACCGCATGCTGGACCCCCAGACATGCAATGCAGTACTCAAGCCCATCATCCTGGTGATAGGGAACTACCGCATCCAGAAACGCACAGTCGGAACATCTTGGAAAAGACGCGCTGCAAGACCATGTTTCTCTTATAGGGAAATTTGTTCTTTTTTTGAAAACCGCTCTTTTGTAACTGGACCAGTGAAAGGCTCAGGGATGGGAAGATGGACCCAGCTCGACCACCGGTAATCGCATTGTCACTCACACTGGACCCAGGAGAAACAGCTGACTCTCTCTCTCTCCCGAGATTCAGCAATGGACTCTTACAGTCTGCATGTGAGGCTTCTGAAAGTGAAGTGTGCTTAGTGCCACATGGCTGACAGCTCCCGCTGGGGACAGATATCTTCTCTGTGATTTGAGAAAATGGAATTACACCTCAGCAATGACTGGAAACTGATGGTCAGGCCAGGTACTTCCTGGATGAATGGATAAATAGATGTCCTTCCAAGAGGAAGGGGGTGGAGGTGGGCTTAGATAGATACATGTCTTTTCTGTGGCACGTGTTTCTTTTTCAGTTAATGGACACACAAAATGTAAAAGAGGGAAACTCACAAGAGCATCTGCTGAGATTTATCTAAAGAGCACTGGAGAACAGCTTGTGCATTGCTGGAGCTCAGAAACTGAAATGGTCGGTCAAGAATGTCATTCAAAGGCAGAAGGATGGGTGCAAAGATGGATTAAGGACCAGGAGGAAGGGAGTGGAGGTGGGCATAGATTGTTGGATAGATAGATTTCTTCTGTGTGGTTATTTAAATTGTAGGTAATGGAACCACAACAGGCAGAAGAGGGATACTCACAAAAGCATTGTTGAATATTTATCTGAAAATTGCTGGAGAACAGCTTGTCCATTACTGGAGCTCAGCCAGCCGGTGGGCTCTGTTGGTGCTGTTTTTGTCTTTTGCAGGTTGGAGTGGAGCAGAAGAAGGAGACTCACAAGGGGAACGTGGGAGATATACTTGAAGACCTGGAGTTCAGCAAACAGGTAGAACTGCTTAAACAGACTAAACAATGGAGTTAGTTTCCAAAGAAATGTATTGAGATTAATTAAAGACTTGATATCTTTCACTTTGGCAGACTGGCATGGAGCATGTGGAGAAACAGGGAAACACACCTTAGTAATGACATGTACATCATAATAAATTAGGTACTGCCTTACATTTTTAAGTCAAATCAAATTAACTCTATAGAACATTTTAAATTATATACTTTAATTTTTACAGTCTAAGTTATGGTCGGGTATTTCCTTCAGATAAATAGCTCTATTAATGTTGTCTTTGTCTTTCACAGAGTGGAGTGGAGAAACTAGGGAATCACACACCTCAGCAATGAAATGAAACTGATGGTCAGGTATCACCTATCGACGACAGATGTCCTTCCAAGAGGAAGGGGGTGGTGGTGGGCTTGAGCCGGGCTCAGACTACAGGAGTTTTTAAATCCTAAGCACATCACTCTTTTTATCAATAGTTATTTATTATTATTTTAATATTAGACCAATTACCACTAGAGGAAAAACACTTTTATGCACTCAAAATACATTAGGTTCCCATTTGCGTAGCTGTTAGTGGCGGTTATAAAGTTAAATAAAAAGTGACCAATATGAAATATGTCCAAATGGATGTCAAATAATAATAATATTAATTATAGGGGTGACGCAGTGGTGCAGTAGGTTGTGCGTTCGCCTCACAGCAAGAAGGTCACTGGTTTGAGCCTCGGCTGAGTCAGTTGGCATTTCTGTGTGGAGTTTGCATGTTCTTCCCGCGTTTGCGTGGGTTTCCTCCAGGTGCTCCGGTTTCCCCCACAAGTCCAAAGACGTGCGGTACAGGTGAATTGGGTAAGCTAAAATTGTCCGTAGTGTTTGAGTATGAATGAAAGTGTGTATGGATGTTTCCCAGTGATGGGTTGCAGCTGGAAGGGCATCCGCTGCATAAAACATATGCTGGATAAGTTGGCGGTTCATTCCGCTGTGGCGACCCCAGATTAATAAAGGGACTAAGCCAAAAAGAAAGTGAATGAATGAATAATAATAATAGGCTTATAATCTCTCCATCATGCCGCAATGCGCTGTGCTTTATAGTTCAAAAGCAAAATTGTTACATGTTGCCCTGCCTATATAGTGTGGAAAAATATAATAATAATGCAACATAAAACCTGGTCTGCAGTTACGGTATCTCTCTGAAAAAACCTGTTATAGCATTTATGACTTCTCTTTCTTGGTTTATGTGACTAGACGTACGCCTAATTATTTTTTATACTGTACATACTATTCTATCCCTTACCCTAAACATAGCCCTCACAGAAAATATATTCTAAAAGCACATTTCAATGTTTAAGCATTTAGTTTTTTTGGAGATAAATGGCAACGTAGTAGGCCTAGCTACCCAGCTACACATCTGGGTCATAAATATTTGTACACACAGAATAATGTTAGCAGCTAATGAAAAATTATCATTTAAGCTTATTATAAGTTAACCTATGTTTATTTATCTATTTATAAAAACCAACGTGATATCTCCCCAGCTCTTCTCTTTAGTGATGCTTGGAGGACGTTGTCACAGCCACAAAAAAAATAACTTGCTTTTTTATTACTTATTATTATTTTAGTAATATTAATATTTTAGTAATATTATGGTAAATTCTCCCTCTCACACACAAACATTTGTTCCATGAATGTGTATAATATATAGCTAATAATAACAACAGGCATTTTGGATGTTTATCAAGGCATGACATGCAGGCAGTGGACTGCAGAATGAAGAAATGTTGCTAGTTGATTTGCACAGTATGTCCAAACAAATGTCCAATAATATTCATATTAATAACAATAATTTAAATCTCTCTCTATCTTACTGCGATGGCTGTGCACAGATTTTTTTTTTTAAAAACACTGTTTAAAATGTTTAATCATTTTGGTTTATGGAGATAACTAGCAACATTTAGTACCCAGCTACACGCGTGTATCTGCAAACCAGTATAAGAATAATGTTAAATCTGGCTAATAATAAAGGATAATTTAAGCGTATATATATATATATATATATATATATATATATATATATATATATATATATATATATATATATATATATATATATATATATATATATATAAATTTATTTATTTAAACCAACGTGATTCTTCCCAGTTCATGGCTTTGTTAAGGTTGGAACAGCTGTGATCAGCCTGATTTAAAATCCTGGATATCGAACATGTTTGATATGATCAGGGAGGCTCCGATTTGTGTTCAAGAAGATTGTGAGGTGTGAGATTTTTTTTAATTTCATGTTAATCTCTCACATTACCAGATAATCTGTGCTGAGAATTGGAATTAAATCAAGCTAAAACTCCTGTTGTCTGAAACCGAATTTAGATAGTTAGATAGATGTCTTGTCTGTGGCAGGTGTTTCTTTTTCAGGTAATGGACACAACATGCAAAAGATGGAAACTCACAAGAGGTGGAGATTTATCAGAAGAACACTGGAGAACAGCTTGTGCATTGCTGTTACAGACTGGAGTGCAGCATGTGGAGAAAAATAGGAATCACACCTCTCAGATATGACTGGAAACTGTTGTTAAGGAATATCCTTCAAAGGCAGAAGGATTAGTGCATATATCGGTGTCCTTCCAACAGGAAGGGGGTGGTGGTGGGTATAGACTGTTAAATAGACATCGTCTCTGTGGCAGTTATTTACTTTGCAAGTAATGGAACTACAACGGGCAGAAGAAGGAGACTCACAATCATTGATCCATTTAGGTGGAAGTGACAAACTGCAAGCTTTGGATGTTGATATCAGTTTTATATTTTCCAAATTTTGACATTGTTTTGGAGCAAACTAGATTATTCATTCATTCATTCATTTTCTTGTCGGCTTTGTCCCTTGCGGGGTCGCCACAGCGGAATGAACCGCCAACTTATCCAGCACGATTTTACGCAGCGGATGCCCTTCCAGCCGCAACCCATCTCTGGGAACTTCCACACACACATTCACACTCATACACTATGGACAATTTAGCCTACCCAATTCACCTGTACTGCATGTCTTTGGAATGTGGGGGAAACCGGAGCACCCGGAGGAAACCCACGCGAACCCAGGGAGAACATGCAAACTCCACACAGAAACGCCAACTGACCCAGCCCAGCCGAGGTTCGAACCTGCGACTCAGCGACGTTCGTGCTGTGAGGCAACAGCACTACCTACTGCGCCACTGGGTTGCCCCAAACTAGATTATATATATCCTTAAAAGTAACAGACTGAAACTAACATCTAAATTTTTTATTTTAATTTCACAGGACCTTTAAGAGAGGATATTAATATATAGTTGCTATGGGAGCTCTCAGGATGACGTCAACAGAATGGCCACACACATGGAAGCAAATGCTAAGACTTTGATTGTAGATTTCCAAAACAAACATTTTATTCAGTGGATTAACTTGCACAGATTAATTATTCACTTTAAGAATAACAATGTGAGCTAGCAAAATAAACCGTGTAAATTTTAATTTCACATGGACTCTAACACGGAATCTGAAAGCTGAATAAATACGCTTTATATTTATGCGTGGATTAGGAATTACTAACTGCATCATTAAAATTGTATTTATATTACTTTTCTAATTACTTTGTCTTAAAATGTATTTATGTATGGGTGTTTCCCAGTGCTGGGTTGCGGCTGCAAGGGCATCCGCCATGTAAAACATGCCAGTGTAACTGGCGGTTCATCCTGCTGTTGTGACCCCTGATAAATCAGGAACTAAGCTGAAGGATAGTAAGTGAGTGAATGAGAAAATTTTATTTAATTACTGAGACAATTTTTTTTTTGTTAAAGCAACCTAAAACCAGTGGCGTAGCAGACGGGCCCCCAGCGCACGCACCGCGGGGGGGCCCCGCGTGATAAGGGGCCCCCGCGGGATATTTTTGTGACAAAACGTCACGGAGAAGTAATATCAGCCATTGGCTCTAGGTGTCGCGCGCACTCGCTCTCACGTGCACTCTCTCTCCCTGCCTTCACGTGCGCTCTCTCTGTAACGGCGCTGTGCGCATTAGTTCCCCGCATTCAGAAGTTAACCCCCAACTTGACACGGGTAAAAAAAAGATTCACTCGAGTCATGTTCATGTTGTGAAACACTATCAAAATGTCCACTGTTGATTATATTAGACTTTTGTTTTCAATAGCGATTTTAAACCATTTAATAGAGGAAGTCCTCGGCTCTGCATATTATTAATCAGAAGCTGAGTGTACATAGTTTTACGTTAGGAAATGCAGTCTTGAATTTACAAACAGTCAGCAAGTACCGGAGAACAGATGCAACACGTTGATAAAATTTAGTTTTCAGTCACGTTGAAAGTAATATTCTACTCGTTTAGTTTTGCCTTCATTAATTTTAGATGTCAGTACTGACATAATACAAGTCTTCAACACATGATTTTTTTACAACACGTTTTTTTAACAATAGTTTAACTAAGTAATTTCTAACTACCTTTTTTATCTTTCCCATCGTGAGAGTCAGTGCATAATATTTTACTAGTTATTTTGCAAGATAGTTGTATTTAAATTAAAGTGTAATTTAAAGACTTAACTAGGTTATGTTAACTTGGAAAGTTAGAGTATTAGTCAAGTTATAGTACAACTGGTTTGTTGTGTAGACAATCAAAAATATACAGTAAATATTTCTTAAGGAGGCTAATAATACTGACCTAAAATTGTATTTTTAAAAATAAAAAAAAGTGCTTTTATTTAAGAAATAAACTATAAGAAAAAGACTTATTATTTATTATTATTACTTCTTTTTTTTTTTTTTTTACAGGAAATACTGTAAAAAAATGTCCTTGGTTTGTTAAAGATCACTTGGAAAACATTATTTTAAATTAATGGGGGGGGGGGGGGGGGCAAAAAGAATGACTTCAAAGTTTACAGGTGTAAAAATGTGCCTTGATGTACTTGAATGTTAGAAATGTGTTATCCACTACAATACAAAGTTACTTGTCAAATAAATTAACGAGGAACATTATTTTGAGTATGGGCTGCATGGTGGCGCAGTGGGTAGCACGTTCGCCTCACAGCAAGAAGGTTGCTGGTGTGAGCCCCGGCTGGGTCAGTTGGCGTTTCTTTGTGGAGCTTGCATGTTCTCCCTGTTGGCGGTTCATTCCGCTGTGGCGACCCCGGATTAATAAAGGAAATGAATGATTATTTTGAGTTTAAGTTATGTAATTATCTTGTTTATGAAGACTGCAGTCATGCATGGCCGGACTGCTACAGCCAAACCTTTGGTCACTCATGCTAATGCCTAACGTTGGTTTCAATGGTGTGAGCTGCGAAAATTCTGGGCTGTGGACAATGTGAAACATGTATTGTTCTCTGATGAGTCCACCTTCACTGTCTTTCCCACATCTGGGAGAGTTACTGTGTGGAGAAGCCCCAAAAAAGCGTACCACCCAGACTGCTGCATGCCAAGAGTGAAGCATAGGGGTGGAAAAGTGATGGTTTAGGCTGCAATATCATGGCATTCCCCTAGGCCTAAGACTTGTGCTAGATGGGTGCTGGGTCACTGCCAATGACTACTGAACCATTCTGGAGGACCATGTGCACCCAATGGTTCTAACTGAAGGTGTATGCAATGGTTCTAACTGAAGGTGTCCTGAAGGCGGTGCAATGTAACAGTATGATAATGCATTACTCATTACACACAGCAAGACTGGTGACAGAGTGGTTTGATGAACATGAACGTGAAGTTAAACATGTCCCATGGCCTGCACAGTCACCAGAGCTAAATATTATTAAGCCAGTTTATGGTATTTTGGAGGAGCGAATCAGGAAACGTTTTCTTCCACCAACAACACAAAGTGACCTGGCCAATATTCTGCAAGACGAATGGCTCAAAATCCCTTTGGCCACTGTGCAGGAGTTGTATCTGTCATTCCAAAGACCAGCTGATGCTGTATTGGTCCTACACCATACTAATCAATTATTAGGGTGGAGATGTCCAACTTCTGTATATATATTTATATAGAATATGTACTGCATATATATATATATATATAGAGAGAGAGAGAGAGAGAGAGAGAGAGAGAGAGAATATAGATATATGACTGAATCAGAATATCAGTCATATCCCAGAACGTGCATAAAATTTAAGTGGACATATAGGCACATAATAAGAAGGTCTGCTGTGAAGATGTTGCACTTTTATGAGCTCAGTGTGAAAGCACTTAAACACGTTCAGGCTGATCTGGAGAATTAGTCCGTGAGCCAGCGCACTGATCAATATCACACTGAGTGCTCATATATACAGTATATATATAAAACAGCTCCTCCAGGAACACCTCCAGCCATCTGAGCAGGAGTCTTGCTGGACTGTGGTTTTCTTCATCCATCAGTCCTCTGACCTCCACTAAACACACACCGCACTGGAAGTGTGGGATCCGCAGTCTGTCAATAGCACTAATATTACAATCTCACAGGCCTTTTAATAAAATATAAGTGACAACGCATTTAAATGCATCATTGAACGTGAGCAATTAAACTTTAATGACTGACAAACTGCTTTCTGAGTCTGCGGTTTGCATTTGTTGAACATTACAAATGCCACAAAATGTTACAGTACATCCATCAACAAGATTCACATTTCCTGTTGTTAATAAATCAATACATTTGAGGTAATTCTAGCTTTAGGAATTAACACTGGGTGTATTTGGAAGTAGATATGAAAAGTTTTGAACTGGTGTTATTTGTATGTAACCTCATCATTAAAATAGTATTTCGCCATTTTAATGCAAACATGCAGATAAACTCACATGAAAAAATACTATAGTAATGTTATAGTAAATAATAGTGTTTTTGAACTATACTGTGGTAAATACACTTTGTATATTATAGCATTTATGGCCCTTTGTTAACCCTCAGGGGTCTGAGGTGATTTTGGGGCCCCTGAGATGTTTTGACATGCCCTGACATTTGTGCTAATTTCAGCTACTTATTACATGGTATTGGCCAACATGTATTTTATTTGTATTCAGCACAAACTGTGCTACAATAATATGTGACCGTTATTAATGTACATGCTTTTGTTTTTTAGAAAAAAAAATATGCGTGGTTAGTAGGATTTGGAGAAAAAAATGTAACTGAAATAAGGTCCAAAAAACACACTAAATGTGCCTGAGCAAGACTTTTGAGTAACCAGTCTGGTAGGCTAGAATATTTACTTCACAATTATGTAAAAATTATTTTATTCTCTCATTCAAAGGAAACATTACAAAGATTTACATTTTGTTAAGTTTGTTTGGCTCATCTCAGGTCTATGCGTGAGTGACAATGGTCATGAATAATTCACACCTGGAGAGACAAAAGACACTCCCCCACTCACCCATCAAGGGCATTGGAAAGCAATGTCCATCTGGAAAAGCTAGCCCAAACTAAATTTTGTAGGTTGTAATTTTTTTCAATATTTTGCTTGAATTTTATTGTATTTTCTTTCAATTTCTGAATATATTTGGTTACTAAAATATTATTTTAATAAATATATCTGTTTAATAAATCTGTTTTGTTTAAATGCATCAAAATACATTGCCTATATTCACTGAGAAATGGAGGGAAACATTTGAAATGGTATAAAACGTGTTTGCAAAACTATTGTAATTAAAACTTTCTTGTGCATTAATCCAGCATTTAATAATAATTTCTGAATGACTCTGGCATAATGACAAAACACAAGAATAATCAAAATAATATTTGAAGACCTTTTATATATATTTGCCCAAATAGTTGCAGCCTTAGTTAACTTTTTCCAAACTTTAACAGGTTGAACTACGGTAAAATAAAATAAAAATTAAATTAATAACACGTATAACATGCGTCACGTTCTAGCCAGCGGACTGTGGGCGTGTGGGCAGCCTACGTCATTGTTTGTATTAATGGCGGAAGTGGGAAGAGCCGGCGTGATGCGCGCTCTGCCGGGAGAATTGTATGGATTACCTAGCAAGACAACATTTGCTTTCAAAATGAGTTGGAAAGTTCACCCTCCAAGCTTTATGCAGGTATGTCTGTCATGTTTATGTCTCATGTATTCGTGGAGATTCCGCTGTGTTTTCTGACCTCAGTTTACATGTCGCGCGAGTCTCACGAGGACTATTGTAATAACAAAGCCTCGTGGGCGTGGTCGCATTAAAAATAATGAGTTCAGACAGAGAAACTAGACATCGCGTTGGTTTCATACTGATTACTTTATCAAGCAATATTTGTTTTCAACATGCACTTGCTGCCAGGGCCGGAGCAAGCCGAACTGCCGCTCTAGGCAAAGGACTATCACGCCGCCCCTCAAACGAAAGTGAAACCGGGGGGGCTAGGGGGAAAAGAAAAAGAGCAAAAAAAAGAGCGAGTTTTTGACTGTGGTCAGGTCAGCCGCCAGTCCAGAAGGAAAGGTTATTCTAGCCGCCAAGGTATTTTGGCGGTCACTCATACACTGCATATTACGGTAGAGCGCTAAACAGCAATGTATGTACAGCAAGCTGACAGGGAAGAGGACGAGGTCATTCGCTACATTGAAACTGCTGTCATGGAAAATTAAACGGATGTTCTTGGCAGGTAGAAAATGAACAAACAATCCTACCCAAAACTTGCAAAATTAGCCAGATCAGAACTCTGCATCTCGGCCTAGCAGCTGCAGTAAAAGGTATTCGTTACGCAGCATCCTGAGCGCAGGACTGCGCTAAAGCCATTTACAGTGAATTTAATACCTGCACAAAAGCACATAGCCTAATCTTGGTGAGTAAAGGGTTTTTAAATTGTAAATAAATATTATTAAACCATAAAATCATAATGTAGACAGAGTATACAGGCTAATGTTGGCATTATTCGTTCGTTATTCAGCTTCCCCGTCGCCTTAATGCCAGATTGTGAAGAGAAGTGGCAAAAGAAATGCCGCAGAGCCTTTATCTTAATTTCGTTATTGCCAAATACCCGTCATAATTTAGAATTTATTTTAAGTTAATTTGTTAAGAAAGACTTCTTTTCGTTGGTGTGTTGGGCAATTTAAAGGCTAGGTGTATGTACCTAGGTCTATTTAGAGTGCTGAGATGTTACGATGTTACAGAGGACTTATTTTATTTCTTTGTTCCGACTTCCAAGTGGCCTATAGCCTATGTTTGTTATGAATAAATTATGTTAAAACATATAAATGACTCGTTCTTGAAAAAGGCAAAAGAGCTGTGTGCATGTGCACATTTGAATAATGTCGGGTTATAAACGGGTTCGGGCTTTATAAAGCTGTCAATCAAAATGTCGGGCTCGGGTTGAATTCTGTCGGGCTCGGACCCCATCGGGCCTAATTTTTATGGCCCGATTACACCTCTACGTTAGATAGGGCGGCGGGGCGCGTTTGCCGCCCTCACTATTATGACAGACCACTATTATGCCAGTGTTGTGTTGATGTTGCGGATAAAAGTCAGTATGTTGGGTTGGGCGGCGGGGCGCGTTTGCCGCCCTCATTATTATGCCGCTCTAGGCGGCCGCCTAGGTCGCCTCAATGGACGCGCCGGCCCTGCTTGCTGCATTTAAAAGTAGACACTTCAAGCTTTCTATAGATATATGTCTCATGTCTGTGTGTTTCGTTTTCAGTGCATATTACTGACGTGTTTGTAAAAACAGTTCACGGAGAGAGAGAAAAGAGAAAGTGCCTTCACTGTTTATTTTCCTTATTTTGCAAAAGCACACACTTTTGTTGTTATTGTGAGTGTACACAAAAAAGCTAGACACCTAACAGATTTCATTGATGATGCTCATATCTGTACGATCAAAACTGAAAGTGTCATTTAAGTTTTTTTCTGAGTTTTCATGTGAAAACACGTCAAAACGCGTATACGAGGGCTTCGACCCCTGGGGGTTAATGAATGCTCCAGCATGTTGTACTATCAACAACTGATAAATTTGTAATAAGTACACTGTAAAAAAAATCTGTAATTTTACGGTTTGTTTCCAGCAGCTGGGGTGCCGAAAAAAAAAAAAAAAGTAAAATAACGGCCGTTAACTTACAGAAATTTACTGTAAAATAACAGACATTGAATTACAGAAATTTAAATTTAAGGAAATTTCTGTAATTTAATGTGCGTTATATTATGGTAAATTTCCTTAATTTAATGGCCGTTATTTTACCCCAGCTGCCGGAAATAAACCTTAAAATTACAGATTTTTTTTAGAGTGTACTGTAGTATACTTTAATTTTTTACTACAATAAACTGTGATGTACAAGATAGTTTTAGAAAACATAGTGCAGTATTGGATCATTTGTTTATTTAGATTTTTTCTAGAGTTCCACTCATTCTGTCTTCCATTGTAAAAAAAAAATAAAAGAGAAACAGAGTTGAAATGTTAATAATATCAGAAAGCCAATCAGCTCATCCAATCAGCCAAGGTGTGTCATTGCATTTGGGAACAGAGATGAGGTGAATGCGTACCTTTCCTCTAAGGGTCAAACAACAAAATTAAGATCAAGAATCTTGGTGTGACTCTGGAGTCAGATCTGAGTTTCAGTAGTCATGTCAAAGCAGTTAGTAAATCAGCATACTATCATCTCAAAAACATTGCAAGAATCAGATGCTTTGTTTCCAGTGAAGACTTAGAGAAACTTGTTCATGCTTTTATCAGCAGCAGGGTGGATTACTGTAACGGCCTCCTCACTGACCTTCCCAAAAACACAGACAGTTGTAGCTCATCCAGAACCAGGAAACCAGAGCACATCACACCTGTCCTCAGGTCTCTACACTGGCTCCCAGTTACATTCAGAATAGATTTTAAAGTATTACTACTTGTCTATAAATCACCTTGTCTATAAATGGCCTAGGACCTTAATACATTACAGATATGCTGACTGAATACAAACCTAACAGATCACTCAGATCTTTAGGATTATATAAACTAGAAATTCCAAGAGTTCAGTCACAGCAGGGTGAATCGGCTTTCAGCTACTGCGCCCCTCACTGCTGGAATCAGCTTCCAGAAATGATCAGATGTGCTCCAACTTTAGGCACATTCACATCAAGACTGAAAACACATCTGTTTAGCTGTGCCTTTACTGAATGAGCACTGTGCTACGTCCCACAGATCGCACTATTATGCCTTTCTTTTCTTTTTTATTCTTTTATAACCTGTTTTAACACACTTTCATCTGTTTTTAATCATTTTCATTATGTTTTTATTTTCTTATACTTGTCTCTTTTATTCTTGTTTATGTAAAGCACTTTGAATTCCCACTGTGTATGAAATGTGCTATATAAATAAACTTGCCTTGCCTTAGAGTTCTAGTTTTTTTGTTGTTGCTTGGAACCATTCATTTTTTACAGTGCACATTAAAAACCAACACAATTCTTAAGGTTTTTTTGGGGACAACTTAACTATTTTATGTTCATTCATTCATTTTCCTTCAGCTTAGTCTCTTTGTTCATCAGGGGTTGCTACAGCGGAATGAACCACCAGCTATTCCAGCATATGCTTTACACAGCGGATGCCCTTCCAGCTGCAACCCAGTACTGGGAAACACCCATACACTCTCACACACACATACACTAGGGCCAATTTACTTCAGTTCACCTATAGAGGAATTACCAACCTACGTCACACATGACGTCACACGGGTTTCCGGTTGCAATAGCAAACATGTTGTGTTGTGCGGTAGGATGCCAAATTCAAATCAAATCAAATCACTTTTATTGTCACATCATCAGCAGCACGTGTGCTATGATGAGTGAAAAGCTTAGAAAGAAAAGTCCAAAAATAGAAAATCTTTACCGTACACCACACTGGTTAATGCCAACCGCAGATGTCTTTGGCTAAAAGGGAGCTGAATGGAGTGAGGACCTAATTAAAAATGCTCGACTCTGCAGTTCTTATTTCATATCAGGTAAGTTCATGACGGGGTTGGGGGAAAGAGGTTGCAGTGGTGGTGCGCGGCAGGCCAGAATGCCGGTGGCAGGCCAGATTGACCGTCAGGACACCAAGAAATGTCCCTGTGCTCCCTATGGCCAGTCCGCCCCTGGTTGTATATTTCGGGCTGGATGCTTGCCCATTCGCTAATGGACCTGTCAGACGCACGCCGCTCACTTTAACGTTAATTATTGCCAAATAACTGCTTATCGCTGGGTGACGAGCTGTTATAACACGCTGAAAGCATTATGTAAATAATGTATATAATATGTAATCAATATAACTTATCTTTAACAATAAATGTACCGCATCGGATGTCATTCCCTCGATGTAAATGCGAGCGCTCCCGTTTTTTTTCTGCAACCCCGCTGCGGGCACATCCTGAATGTTTACAAACGAGTAATTAGTCTATAGCGCATGTGTTTGGACTGTGGGGGAAACTGGAGCACCTGGAGGAAACCCAACACGGGGAGAACATGCAAACTCCACACAAAAATGCCAACTGGCCCAGCTGGGACTCGAAGCAGCGACCTTCTTGCTGTGAGGTGAAAGTGCAAACCACTGTGTTACCTTGTCACCCTATTTTATGTTCAATCCACTTCAATTTGCTAAAACTAAGATAACTTAATTCCTTTATTTTGTCCCAACACAAATCAATTGTGTGTAACTCAGCATTTTTTACAGTGTAGTGTTTACACCAGGTGGAGATGACATCATCATCATCATCATCATCGCGCCTCTGCAAACACAGCAGCTGCTCATCAGGAAGCGTCTTGGTTTCGGCCACTTGCTTAATTGTGTTTTTTTTCATAAATTATTAAGTTATTGTCCCACTGATGGGCTCAAATGAGAGCAGTCTGTGAATCTAACTGAATTATTCTGCATTATCTAAAATGAGCATTAGTGGAAAGCGGAAATAAACAGTGCAAATGACATGCTAACAGGGTGTGGTGCAGTGCTGGAAAGCAGGAGGCTTTATTGAACAGAAAATGGTGAGATCTCTTTTTCTTTCCCTCAAATGCGAGGCTGGAGATTGAGTCATCTTCACATAAAAGCTCATCCCAGATTAATAATTAATCAAATATTAATAGGTTCTGCTGGGAGCTTCTGAGCGCCGTAAAGACACACATTGTTTCGATGATCTATTTGGATACATTCTGTGGCCAAATTTGCTCTTCCTGCTGCCTGGGTTACTACGGGAATTGAAGTTTTCTGGAAATTAAATGTAAATGTCACTGTAGGTTAAAGGATGAATAGATTAAATAGCAATAATAAAATCATGTAAATATAATAATAATATGTTTTTCTTGATACCAATAATAATATATAATATACATAATTTTCAATCTGCAAATTAAACAAAAAGTCAATTAAAATAAATAAAAACAAAGATTTCATTTTTTAATATAAACATAATTCCGCAAGTCCAAAAAATGTCAAAAATAAATGATATATATAACCCCCAAACAGAAGAAGTTGGGACATTATGGAAAATGCAAATAAAAAGTAGTGATTTCCATATTTTCCAAATATGTTTTGTCTTTTCAACTTCATTTGTAAATATACATCCTTTCCTGTCATTCAGACCTGCAGCACTTTCCAAAAAAGTTGAAACAGGAGCAGTTTAGGGCTAGTAATCAGGTGAATTGGTAAAACAATGATGTGATTTGAAACAGGTGATGTCAACAGGTGATTGTAACTATGATTTGGTACAAAATCAGCATCCAGGAAAGGTCTAGTCCCTTAGGAGAAAAAAATGGGCTGAGGATCACCAGTTTGACAACAAATATGTGAGAAAAAATATTGACACGTTTAAAAACAGTGTTCCTCAAAGAAAGATAGGAAGACATTTGGAAATTTCACCCGAACAGTGCAGAACATAATTAAAAGATTCAAGGAATCTGGATGAATTTCAGTGTGTAAAGGACAAGGGTGCAAACCTAAGCTGAACAACCATGACCTCCGATCCCTCAGGTGGCACTGAATCAAGAATCATCATTCATCTATTAGCCGCATCATCCACATGAGCTCAGGAATACTTTGGCAAACATTTGTCAATTTCCACAATACATTTGCATCCACAAATGCCAGTGAAAACTGTACTATGCCAAAAGGAAGTCCTATGTTAACAGTGTCCAAAAGCACAGACGACATCTCTAGGCTCGGAGGTATCTGGAATGGGCCATCACACAGTGGAAATGTTTACTGTGGTCAGATGAATCAGTATTTCAGGTATTTTTGGGAGAATGGACACTGTGTGCTCCAGACCATAGAAGAAAAGGATCATCCAGGGGTGCGTTTCCCAAACAATGACGTAACTCGCGGCTGAACTATCATAGTATGATGCAAAAACCCATAGTTTCTCTGTCGCAGATCCATCATTTGAACCACGTTAGTTATAACGTAAAACGCCATAATGATGCTCTAAACGAGGTGGAGTAACTACTTCTTTAGAGACGAACCCCATCATTTCTTTGTGCAAATTATATTGTTTTACACAAACACGCATTTAAAAAAACAAATCCAATATTAGTTTTGGTAAAAAACATGCACTAGCTTTCCATATTAATTGAAATATATGTAAATGGCACATATAGGGCCTGTGATTCCTTAACTAATATTATTGAGAAGTTGAACATTACATATTCTATACTAAAACATAAGATCATTTAAAAAAGCTAAAACTGTTCTAATATCATAAATAAATCATAAAAATAATTAAATAATGAGGCGATTTATTAAGAAATGAAATTTAATATTTATTAGGAAATTTTAAAAATCCTACTTTATAATAATATTAATAATATTAATGATGCTGATGATGATGATGACGATAATGAATATTATTATTTAGTAGGATATTGTTTATTTATTTTTTATTTTTTTAAAGTCTACTTTTACAATTTGACACATGCAAACCACTGCAGAAAGTTCTAACCAACAGGCTCATGTCATATACAGTACAGATACTTAATATATAACCCACTATAAAATAAAAGCATTAACGTATGCTATGTTTTTTGTTTTCACAAGCTTTGGAGACGTAACATAAATTCTGCTTTTAAATAATAGCTCACTTATAGCTTATGCAATGAGGCTGTGTTCAAAATGATATCAATGTTTTCAAAGTGCACTGCGAAGGGAGCGCAATTGTAAACATGAAGATCGCTAAAACTGAACTGTAAAGATACTTTGAAAGCAAATTACACCTAAGAGAGATGACCTTAATGGTTTTTTATTTTTAATAATTCCAGCTTTGAATGTTAGAATGTTCTAAATGAATAGGGCATAGGGGGGATAAGTGGGAATAGAACACAGCCAGGAACTATGTTTTTAACTACAGCTCCAGAGGTGTCGTTTCAAGTGCTCAAGTTTGCGACGCAGTTTGCAAATGTTCGTTGGAGCGATGGATTTGGGAAACGGCAAATCAACGAACTATGTTATTGTGTACTGTTACCAGCTACAAGTCCAAAACTCAGGGTCTGTCATGGTATGGGTTTGTGTCAGTGCCCTTTGGCAAAGGTAACTTCTGTGATGCACCATTAATGCTGAAAAGTACATGAAGATGTTAGAGCACAATATGCTGCCTTCTGTTCCAGCGACGCCCATGCATATTTCAACAAGACAATGCAAAACCACATTCTGCACACATTACAAAGTCCTGGCTAGAGAGGAAGAGGATACAGGTACTTGACTGGCCTGCCTGCAGTCCTGACCTGTCTCCAATAGAGAATGTGTGGTGCATTTTGAGTAGCAAAATGTGACAATGAAGACCCCGTACTGTTGCTCACCTGTTTGCCGGAAGAACGGGACAAAATTACACCTGAAACACTGGTGTCTTCAGTCCCTAAACGTCTTTTAAGTTTTGTGAAAAGGAATGGCAACAATAGTAAATGCTTTAATGTTCCAACTTTTTCAAATTGTTTAACAAGGTTAACAAGAACCAATAAAAATAAAACAAAAATCACGAGGAACATGTTAAATAATGCTTGGTGTGTTGTCTGCAATGAAATACAAGTTGAAGTAAATTTAGAAATCACTACTTTCTTTTTTTATTTGCGTTTTCCATACTGTCCCAACTTTTTCTCATATGGGGTTGTATATATACAGTATATGTATCTACATGTGTGTGTGTGTGTGTGTGAAAGAATACATTTGAAATAATAGTGAAGTATAATAATAATAATAGCTATAATTTAATATTACCCAATCAAAAAACATAGTACTTAATAAATAGTAATTGCTATTGCTATTATTACTAATTACTATTATTATTCAATTCAATGTTTTTATATGTAAAGTCAGATTAATAGTCATATTATTAACTATTATATTGTGTTTTTATTAAATACTCAAAAAGTAAAAAATAAACATTATACCCAACCTGCCAATGTAGCAGATGCATAATATGATTATATACTGTGCTTTATTTGAGGACAGACACGTGCACTGACACACAAAACCTCTGAGGAAAGAGAAAAGAAGCATTTGGACATAAAAGCTCATTAGCAGAGAAACGGTGTTGTTTTGCGGAAGTGGATCTCGTCTAATGTTGATTGTGGTGGAGTTGAAATGCTCAGGACTGAAGTTACAGGAGCTCTAATGTACTCTAATTACAGCAGACAGTCATTTCAGACCAAAGCATCAGAAACATTAATGTGTTTATCCACAGACATCACGGCGTGTGTATGCTGTAAAACGACAACACATTTAGAGGAATCGTCACTTTCGAGCAAACAGTCGTGGATGCCAAGTACAGTCCAAATGCTAAGGTAGAGA
This sequence comes from Danio kyathit, assembly GCA_903798195.1. Lineage (NCBI taxonomy): Eukaryota > Metazoa > Chordata > Actinopteri > Cypriniformes > Danionidae > Danio > Danio kyathit. The sequence goes on from LR812527.1 coordinate 61,007,575, forward strand.
ACTTACATTTTTACAAACATCTTAGGGTTCAGAGTTGATTTATTTTTTTTTTTGGAATTTTGCATTTGGAAACATTTTTTTGCATTTAAACTATATTGGTCAAAAGTTTGGAATAAATTAAGATTAAAAATGCTTTGGAAGTTTTATATGCTCACTGAAGATACTTTTATTTGGTTAAAAACACAGTAAAAACAGCAAGTAATGACTTTTTGAACATGACTTTTTACAGTTTACACACATTTTAGGGTTTGAAAACATTTTTGCATTTTAATGTCTGATAATATTTGGTTAAAAACACAGTAAAAACAGCAATATTTTATTAAGTTTTTAAGGCTAAATGTAAGTTTTGACTTGGAAACCTGTTTGAAAACAATATTTTTTGTAATAAATTTGAAATAAATGTATATTTTAAAAACACTTGGAAAGTCTCCTACGCTATAAAAATACAGTAAAACAAAACAAAAAAAACAAAGAGTAATATTTTAAAGGTTAAAGTAAGTATTGACTTTTAAACATGACTTTTTTTTTACTGTTTTATACATATTTTATGGTTTAAAAAAATATTTTTGCATTTAAACCACAGTGGTCAAAAGTGGAAACAAATTAAGATGAAAAAAAAAATGCTTTGGAAGTCTTACATTCTCACTAAAGATGTATTCATTTGGTTAAAAATACAGTAAAAACAGCAATACTTTGATACGTTTTTAAGGCTAATGTAAATCTTGACTTGGAAACCTGTTTGAAAACAATATTTTTTTTGTCACAAACTATACTGATCAAAGTTTGGAGTAAATTAAGATTTTGAAAGCACTTTGAAAGTCTCCTAGGCAAATCTTTCATACATTTTGAAGGCTAACGTAAATATTGACTTTTAAAACATACCTTTTTAGAGTTTTACACATATTTTAGGGTTTGGAAACATATTTTTGCATTTAAACCAGGGATGTCAAACTCAATTCCTGGAGGGCCACAGCCCTGCACAGTTTAGTTATAACAAGGCCCAGATGGAATCTGCCGACGTTTTATGCAATTTCTGCTGAGAATTTTGGTAAAAATCTGCGGATTTCTGAGGAATTATTTTGGGAGTCTCATAAATAAAACCTTAATATGTGAAATATGTGTAATTTAAAAACTGAATAAATTCAGATTTACATGCATTTACTCAAGTAAATAAACAGAATTAATGATGGGCTAAAAATCTGCAGAATTCTGCGGAAAATCTGCGGAATGGGCCTAGTTATAACCCTAATTAAACACACCTGATAAAAGTAATTGAGTCCTTCATGCTTGTTTGAAACCTGCCAGTAAGTGTGTTGAAGCAGGGTTAGAACTAAACTGTGCAGGGCTGCGGCCCTCCAGGAATTGAGTTTGACATGCCTGATATAAACTATACTGGTCAAAAATTTGGAAACAAATTAAGATGAAAAAAAAATGCTTTTTTAACTCTCATATGCTCAAGAAAGATACATCTGTTTGGTTAAAAATAAAGTAAAAACAGTAATATTTTGATAGGTTTTTAAGGTATCTTGACTTGGAAACCTGTTTGAAAACAATATTTATTTGCAATTAAACTACCGGTTAAAGGCTTGGAATGAATTATGATTTTAAAAACACATTGAAATTCTCATATGCTCACCAAAGATTATTTGGTTAATAAACTGTAATGTTTTGATACATTTTGAAAGTATTGACTTTACAGACATTTTAGGACCTGGAAACCTGTTTAAAAACAATTATTATTATTTTGCATTTAAACTACTGCTCAAACAATTTGAATAAATCAGGATTTTGCAAATGCATTTCAAGTTTCATATGCTCAAAAAAGCTGCATTTATTAGCTAAAAATACAATAAAAGGGTCATATATTTATGTTATTACAATACTGAAATTTGTATTACAATACTAAACTTTTACAACTGGAATACAGTATATGTTAAAATGTATTTTATTCCTGTGATGCATACCTGAATTTCCATTATACACTGCAAAAAGCGATTAATCACTGTAAAAAGCAATTTACTCAAAAAAGTGAGTAAATCTACTGCCTTAAAAGGAAGTAAATGAACTATGTGCATAATTATAAAAATTAAGTTACAACAGGTTTACTAAAAAATTTTTTAGAGTAACTCAATTAGTGGCTTTTAGTAGTGTCACGTGATTATCATTAAGTCAACTTAACAGTTCCAATTTACAACAGGTTCACTCAATTTAAGTAAACCTAACTTTTTGCTATTAAGGCAACAGGTTTACTCATGTTTAAAGTAAAATAATGAATCGCTTTTTACAGCAGTGTTATGTGATTATTGTTATGGTCACCAGCGATCCAGCCTGAGCAGACCGCTGGTATATACACTGATCGCTAACAGGCTACAAATCCACCATTTCATGGACTACAAGATCCAGTCATGCACCACACACGCACAGCAGTTCCTAATCCTGACTGATTGCATACACACAGCCGGAGGATTGTCAAAGACTGATTACATGGACTATTTAAACAACACACACACACACACACACTAGTTGCTGAGTCTTGTTTACTGCACCTGTGACAATACAATGCGTTTCTTTTGTCTTGCTTTTCCGTGTTTGGGCCCTTGCCTTGTTTGTCTGTTTATCCCTGTCTGCTGCTTCCCTTCTGACCATCTGCTTGTGTATTTGACTACGACTCTGGATTGCCCGTATACATCTGTTTGCCCCTGTGTTGACTATTGCCTACCTGACCTCTCTAATAAACCTGCATTTGGATCCACACTTCCTTTGTCAGGGTCACATTTCATGACAATTATAAAAATTAAGTCAACTTAACAGCTCTAATTTACAACAGGTTTACTTACATTTTTTAAGTAAACTCAACTTGTTGCTTTTAAGGCAACAGGTTTACTCCAGCCTGATCTCACGAGGAAACGTAAGTATTTTACGTTTTGTCAGTTTAGTGGCTAATTTGTACTAGTTGAGTCATACGAAAATGTGCGATTTTAAAAAGGAGGCGTGGCACCCAACCCCACCCCTAAACCCAACTGTCATTGGGTGATGAGCAAATCGTACTAAATTGTTCGAATTAGATCGTACAAATTCATACGAATTAGCCACTGAATCAAAAAGTTACGAATTGCCGTGAGATTGCGTTGGTTTACTCACATGTTTAAAGTTAAATAACACATCATTTTTAACAGTAGTGTGACGATTAGAAAAATTAAATAGAATAGAACTAAATAGTTCCAATTTACAACAGGTTTATTTAAATGTTTTAAGTAAACTCAACTTGCTGCTTTTAGGGCAATGAATTTACTCACATTTTTTAAGTAAAAGAACTAATCGCTTTTTACAGTAGTGTCACATGATCCTTCAGAAATAAGAAAAATACCAATTATTGATACATAGAAACAACATATCTTTGTTCATACTCAAAAGCATCCAACCCACGCTCATTCTGAAAACGTAGTCCCGTGGACGTTTCTGGAGACCACGCAATACATCCCGGGAGGTACGTATTTTTGCAGTTTTTGTTTTCGCGACTCCGCTGTGTGCGCTTTTTCATATCTCAAATGTCTCTCGCGAGTGCCGTTCGTGCCCACGCTGTTCTCACGTAAACCCACCAGAGGTCGCTGTCACCGACCGTCTGTCTGACTAAATGATTGACTGGGGAACCGGCCAATCGACTGACCCACCCTCCTCCTTCCCTAAACCCAACCAATTTTACCGATTGACCCGCCCCACCCACATACTTCCCTAAACCCAACCAACGGTTTACAAAAGCAGTCCAGAAAAAGAAAAGCCCTCATCTGATTTTTACCACGTTTTCGGATTTTACCACATTCTCACCCTGTTGTTCACTCGTTCGTTTTATTTTTTTGGATTCTGTTTTTGTCTTACCTGATTTCTGGAACCGCTCTTCCCCGGACTCGAAACCGGTCGTCGTGGTCAACTCCTCTCTGCATCTCAAGTCTGCCGACGTACAAGACAAGCTAACTGGACAAACTGGTTGCGGCGGGAAAGGCCTCCACACGGAGGTAAACCGTCAGCTGGTAAGCGCCAAAAGGATCGGCGTCATGCCGCCCCGTAGCGTTCGCTTAAAAAAACGAAACGCAGCCATATGTACCTCCGGCTACATAATTCACGGTCTCCAGAAACGTCCACGGGACTACGTTTTCAGAATGAGCCTGTGTTGCAAGCATCACAACACATGACAGCAAAATAAAAATCACCACATCCGTCACTTAATACACACCACAAATAAGAGAAAACACACAAGAGTAGTTTCAGATCTGAGGTATGTGACGAGTTTATTCTTTTAGCTTAAAGAACGGACCCATATAGCAATGTCTCGCATGCAGTTTACCGTTTACAGACTACAAGCATGATGCATAGAAAAGCTATTCATATTTGACGCTATTTGATATTCGATTCATATAAATTCAGAATATAGGTTTTCTCAATACATGTCACATTCACATGGAGCAGTTTACAGCTGTTTATGTGGAGTCTCTGACATCAAATGCAACACACTGATAACATTCAGAACTATAAAAATGTAAACAAATACACACTATCCCGTCATCGTACAGATGTCACGTTAAACCAACCATCGGCTAACATTGATAACAAAAATATAACCAAAATCGATTGCTGAAATATGAGGTAAACAAAAGTGGAGGAATCTCTCATTGTTAGCTCGAAAAACCAAATGATTAATACAAACAACAAATAAATAAAGACATATTTCAGCTCTTAACACATTTTCAACATTATTTTCTCATTACGATGCATAACTTTGCACATTCCATTTATATTTATATATATATAATAATATGTGATTTGATGGAAATTATACAACAGATTGCATATTCCTACAAAATATTCACACATAAGAATTTAGAGAAATCTGTAAAAAGATGAAGTTTTGGCTTAAAGGGATAGTTCACCCAAAAAAAAAAAAAGAAAATTGAGTTTTTTCTACTGAACACGAAGGAACACTTTAAGAAATGCTGGGTTATTTAAACACAAATTGGATAAAATATGGACTAACCCAAACATTGGGTTAAATTTGGTCCTATTAATTTAATTTTAAAGGATCACAAAACACCAAAACACATTTTATGAGCTGTTGACATTCATATATGTGCCCCACGCTGCTCTAAACACTATTAGGACACATATATTTCACTAAAAAGAGTGAAAATTGGTTGTTTTTGCGTTATTTTGAGCAAATTCGTTCTTCCAGTTTGAAACAAATTTTTGAAGCTGCGTCACGGCGATTACATACTTGCATGTATTCCAGCATGGAGATTGGATGTCTGTACCTGCGAGTGCATCGTGACTTCTCTGAGTGTGCAGCATTAATTCATGAGAAAGACTTGGTTTAAACCAATCAGCGCACTCTATTGTGAATGCGATGCAACTTCATTAATATGCATGATAGCTTCGAAGACTGTTTACCTGTTACAGTGTTCAGACGGCAGAGAGACACCATGTTGTGTTGCTAAAACAAGTGGAAGAACAAGAATTTGGAAACATGTGTCGCCAGTGACATCAGTAATCAAATTATTTGCTTTAATCTAATTAGGAGAATAATAAGATAAGGTGTTTACATGAGTAGCTTTTTGAGTGTTACTTTCATGATTCCTTTTTACATGTTACAGCACATAATTCGATTAACGTCATTGCGTCACCACGCTATCCGCATTTCCTCCGGAGTTTCATGTAATTTCGGGTCGTCGACTTTAACTGCAGTTTGGCACTTTCACTTTCATTCACGAACATTTCATGCATGCCCACCGTGTCAGAGGAGATATTGGATGCAACGATGAACTGCTGAAAGAGTTGTTTTAATGGAAGTTCATACCGCATGCTGAATGGAAGAAAAAAAACCTCCGCATTTCACGATGCAGGTGTCTATGGTCTGCACTGACTCGGTAGGTGCAAAGAGTGTCAATCACCCGTGCGTATGTGTGTGTGTGGACTACCCTGTTGCAAAAAGCGGCTTAAAGTCCTACATGCTATTAGTTCAATTAAGGTGTTTACATGTATGTACTGCACTTCAGTAATGCAACTAAAATCAGCATACTCCACATGTCTTAATTCGATTTCTCTTTAGTTTGATTTTGACCTTAGTCTGATTAAATTAATCAAAAATGGCTGTTTACATGGTAGACTCTTAATCAGAGTATTGTCATAATCGCATTAAAATCGAATTATCGGTGTCCATGTAAACGTAGTCAATGTTGTGTTTATAAATGTGCTGCAACAAAGGTTTTGTTTTCATCTTCCCGCTATGAGAGCGCAGCTGGACTCACATGTGGATTACAGTGCATTCGACAGAAATATGTTTGTAAAGAACATTTTTACCCGAGAGCTTTTCGCATCTGGAAATGGTGAAATCCAAATTTGCCGCTCGTCTCCTTTTAAAAAAGACACGGCTCCAGTTGGTGTTGATTGTCCTGTCTCTACAGATTTGGTAGATGAGCGATCAGTGGTCTTTGTTTGTTTATTCAGATGGCAAAGTTAGTTTGTATCGTCAGCAGTGCTCTTTCAGTTTTTAAAGACACACCTTAGTCTAAATGATTTAGTTACTAAGTTTACAGTATGTTAATATCACTGCAATATTATGGACTGAAAGATCCGCTGTAAATGCTGCTCTCCGAGAGTAAACATGTAAACACCTTAATCAAACTATTCCCGTCGTGTAGGATTTTCGCCGCATTTTGTGACAGGATAGTCTATACACACACGGCTTTCTGATGCTACCTACCGAGTGCATCTAAGTTACCGAGAAATGCGGATGATTTTTTTTATCCAATTCGCCGTGCGGTATCAAACGTTCCATTCAAAACTACACTCTTCTAGCAGTTCCTTACATCCAATATCTCGTTTGTTACAGGGGGCATCCAGGAAATGTTCCTGAATAAAAGTGAAAGTGCCAAACTGCAGTTAAAGTCCACAAATTAATAATTTGGCAAATAATTTGATTACTGATGTCCATGTAAACACAGTCACTGTCTTTCTCCCCTACGTTTGTGTGTTTGTTTTGCCTCTGAAAATCAGCGCATGCGCAAATGGAAACTCCCATTTTTATGCAAATCCTTCCCTCTTTACATCCCCCGACACTCCCACCTAAACAGAGCTGGACACACCCACTTTCCTGACTTTTTCCAAACTAGAAGTGTGAAAACACCCTGCTGAGACAGGGGGGTTTCGTGACCCTTTAAAAATTAACCCAGCAGTTTAGTTCGCATTACACCTAAAATTGGGTTGAAATAACCTAGCATTGTTTAGAGTGAAGATATACTGAAGAACATTGGGGGAAAAACAACAATTGACTTCCATAGTATTTTTTGTTCCTGCTATGGAACATTCTTCAGAATATCTTGTTATGCAATTCTGAGTGTGCCTCACGCAGGTGAGTGGGCTTGACAAACCACCTGTAGAAAACACACTCTTTCATCTCTCTGACACTTTAACTGACACTTGCAGCAGTTTTTGCACCAGACACTTTCTTATAATCACTTCATATCTCAAAAAAATGAAGTGTGCCTCACACAGGTAAGTGGGCTTGACAAACCACCAGTAAAAACACTCTTCTCCCTATAAAAAACACCTCTCCCTCCCCCTTATACTTGCACTTAATTCTCTCAACACAAACAGTTTCTTCGAATATTTATAACTTCCTTTGTGTATTGCCTCTTCTTGTTGAATTGCTGAATGCCTCCTCAACTGTAAGTCACTTTAGACAAACACGTCTGCTAAATGACAATGAGAAATGAGAAAATTTTCATTTCAGGGTGAACTGTCACTTTAAGATGGTGTAAAACACCAGAGCTCATATTCAGAACTGAATTCGCAACCACTGATGAATCCTGCGGCAGAAGTGAAAAGTGTGGGCACAGATAAATGGATGCACAGATAAAAGTCTTGTCGTCTATCAAAGTTTTAGGAACAAGAAATAATAACTTGACTTCTAGTTGATCATTTGGAGTTAGAAGTGTCTTATATGAAAGGCAAAGGCCTCTAGATTACGCTTATTTTACCAAAATAAAATGGCAAAGAAAGCGTTTTTGCGGGACTCCCAGAGTTCATCAAGACTCTTTTGATTCATCTTCAATGCCTCCTCCTTCATCTTACTCCAGACATGCTCAATAATGTTCATGTCTGGTGACTGGGCTGGCCAATCCTTGAGCACCTTCTTTGCTGTCAGGAGCTTTAATGTGGAGGCTGAAGTATGAGAAGGAGCGCTATTCTGCTGAAGAATCTGCCCTCTCCTGTGGTTTTGTCATCCACTCTGCAGATCTCTCGCACGCCCCCATACCGATTGTAACCCCAAACCATGATTTCTCCTTCACCAAACTTGACTGATTTCTGTGAGAATCTTGGGTCCATGTGGGTTCCAATAGGTCTTCTGCAGTATTAGTGATGATTGAGATGCAGTTCAACAGATGATTCAGTGGAAAAATCCACCTTCTGCCACTTTTCCAAATGATCAACTAGAAGTCAAGTTATTATTTGTTGCTCTTACAACCGAGATCGATGACAAGACTTTTGTCAGGCAGTGTAAATAATCTAAATGTCTTTTAAAGAAAATAAATAAATAAATAAATAAATAATTAAATAATTAATTAATTACTTAATTAATACATACATGCATACATAAGTTTATTTTTTTTTAAATTAATTAATAAATAAATAAACACACTTTACGGTTAATTTTCCCACTTTCAGGCCACCAAAGATCTGGGTGACTTTTTTTTCTTTTTTAGAAGATTTAAAAATTGTGGTTCTTACTAAATTCATAAATATTAATAATTTTAAGCTTGTGTTTGTTTCAAGACAAGAACATTTTATCATCCCTTTTTCTGTTGATGACATTAACAGTGAAGTACAGGCAGAGTCTCCGTGTAAGAGAAGTAAAACTGGGAAACAAGTCTATTTAAAGTGATTTTTTACAGTTTTACAAATATTTTAGCATAGTACTAATAGCTGTTTCAATTCTTTTTGCCTTTACAATAATGTTCAGAAGATTAAAATAAATAAAGGTTTTAAAATGTTTTTAAAAAGTCTCAAAGTTGCAAAGAATACCATAAAATTAGGTCATTCTTATAAAATGAACACATTCAGAATTGTAAAGTGTTTGTTGCACACTTTTATCTTTGGTTTTCCTAATTATTTAAGCTGTATTTCATATTTAATGTATTTTTACTGGTTATTTGAAAAAAATTAACCAATAGAACAAACATCTTTATGTGTGTGTGTGTGTGTGTGTGTGTGTGTGTGTGTGTGTGTGTGTGTGTGTGTGTGTGTGTGTGTGTGTGTGTGTGTGTGTGTGTGTGTGTGAGTGAAAATTGCACACCCCTAGTTTGGGCCTTGTTCTTCAAAAAAAGCGTCTAACAATGGTATAACATTTGTATAAAAATCAACATCAATATTGTTACATAAATTAACTGCATTAAAATAATTTGGTTTTCACATATTTAGTTATCTTTTGATAGTACATAACAGAAAATATGGTCAATATTCAATGTATTATTAGAAACCACAGTTATTGAGTGTTCCCAATATATACAGTTGAAGACAGAATTATTAGCACCCCTGTATATTTTTTCCCCAATTTCTGTTTAACTGAGAGATTGTATTACCATTATATTACGGTTGTTTGTTCTGTAGACTATCGAAAAAAATATATAGCTTAAAGGGGCTAATAATATTGACCTTAACACAGATTTTAAAAAATTAAGAACTGCTTTTATTCTAGCCGAAATAAAACAAATAAGACTTTCTCCAGAAGAAAAAATATTATCAGACATACTGTGAACATTTCCTTGATCTGTTAAACATCATTTGGGAAATATTTAAAAAAGAAAAAAAATTCAAAGAGGGGCTAATAAATGATTTCAACTGTATATAATAATAATAATAATAGTAATTATTATTATTATTATTATTATCACCAATGACCATGGTTTACATTAAAAATATTCTTTACTGAAAAAATAGTCACCATCATCTTGGATGACCTGAGGGCAAGTTAAAGGGACATTTCACACAAGAAGTAAATAAAAATTTTACTTAACTTATAATTAACTTTAATTTAAAGTGAAAATGTTCTCACTATTTGCTCACCATCAAGTGATTCCAAACATTTAAGTTTCTTTTCCTTTCTTTCATTAAACAAAAAAAAAAAAGATATTTAGTTAGAAGCCTGTAACTGCAGACTTCCATAGCAGAAAAACAAATACAACAGAATTCAATGGTTACCGGTTTTCAAACATTTTTCAAAACATCCTATTTTGTGAAGAGAAGAAAGAAACAGAAAACAGAAGAAAGAAATTCAAACAGGCTTTAAACAAGAGAAGAATGAGAAAATGATGACAGATATTTCAGTTTTGGGTGAACTGTCCCTTTAGAGCAGTTTGAAGTGCAGCATCAGTGAGACAGGAAGAGGAGAGGCTGAAATCAGGCAGGTTTCACAGTTCTGGAGGTGAGATTTGGAGGAAAGCATATGGATGAAGGGAAGGCACGTGTGCGAATGGCTTTCTAGCGTGTTGAAGAGACCTGAGAGGCATTGAGCCATTCTGAAATACTGAATACAGGGGAGATTTATGTAACTGTAATTACACTGTAAAAAAAAACTAATTGACTCAACTTATAATTGTATGGCAACTTGCTGCACAGCTTTTTGAGTTGACTCAACTTTTAACCCAAGTACTGCACTTGACTTAATTTAAGTTGAGTCAGCTCAAAAAAGCTGGGGAGCCAGTTGCCTTACAATTTTAAGTTGAGTTACCTTTTTTGACTCAACTTTTAACCCAAGTACTGCACTTGACTCGATTTAAGTTAACTCATAAAAGTTGTGCACAAACTTGCCTTAAAATTAAGTTGAGGCAACTTTTAACCCAAGTACTGCACTTAACTCAAGTCAAGTAGACTTTTAACTCAAGTACTGCAACTTTGACTCGACAAGTTAAGTCAATTCAAAAAAATTCTGCAGCAAGTTGTCTTGCAATTTTAAGCAGAGTCAACTTTTTTGACTTAACTTTTAACCCAGGTACTGCACTTGACTAAATTTAAGTTGAGTCAACTCAAAAAAATAACTCTGCAGCAAGTTGCCTTAGTAAATTTTTTTGACTCAACTTTAACCCAAGTACTGCACTTGACTCAAGTCAAGTAGACTTTAACTCAAGTACTGCAACTTTGACTCGACAAGTTGAGTCAATTAAAAACCTCTGCAGCAAGTTGTCTTACTATTTTAAGTTGAGTCAACGTTTAACCCAAATACTTAACTTGACTTGATTTAAGTTGAGTCAACTTTTTCATTTGACCCAACTTTTAAACCCAAGTAATGGACTTGACTTGATTTAAGTTGAGTGAACTCAAAAACTTGTGCAGCAAGATACCACACTATTTTAGTTGAGTCTTTTTTTTTTTTTACTCAACTTTTAACTCAAGTACTGCACTTAACTCGATTTAAGTTGAGTCCATTTTAAAACTGCAGCAAGTTGCCTTAGTATTTTAAGTTGAGTCAACTTAAATCGAGTCAAGTGCAGTACTTGGGTTAAAATTTAAGTAAAAAAAGTTGACTCAACTTAAAATACTAAGGCAACTTGCTGCAGAGTTTTTAAATTGACTCAACTTAAATCGATTTAAGTGCAGTACTTGGGTTAAAAGTTGAGTAAAAATTTTGACTCAACTAAAATAGTGTTGTTACTTTGCTGCACAACTTTTTGAGTTCACTCAACTTAAATCGAGTCAAGTCCATTACTTGGGTTTAAAAGTTGAGTCAAATGAAAAAGTGACAACTTAAAATTGTAAGGCAACTTGCTGCACAGCTTTTTGAGTTGACTCAATTTAAATCGAGTCAAGTGCAGTACCTAGGTTCAAATTTAATTAAAAAAAGTTGAGTCAACTCCAGAAAACTCTCAACAAATTTGCCTTACAAATTTAAGTTGAGTCAGCTTTTTTTAGTTTAACTTTTTACCCAAATACTGCACTTGACTTGGTTTAAGTTGAGTCAATTTAAAACCTCTGCAGCAAGTCGTCTTACTATTTTAAGTTGAGTCAACTTTTAACCCAAATACTGCACTTAACTCAATTTAGGTTGAGTCAACTCAAAAAAGCTCTAAAGCAAGTTGCCTTACAATTTTAAGTTGAGTCAACTTTTTTATTTGACTCAACTTTTAACCCAAGTAATGGACTTGACTCGATTTAAGTTAAGTAAACTCAAAAAGCCATGCAGCAAGTAGTTAATTTTAAGTTGAGTCAACATATTTTAACAGTCTGCATCTGTACTGACCACAACCAGGAGCATCAATAGAAGAAATAAAAACAGCAACTCTGTCTCAAGTAATATAGGACAACACAACAACATAGAGCGCACATTCACCTAAACACAGAAACAAACATGAGGCAATGCAGCGATCTTAAACTGTTAAATAAAACACATTTAAAGAAGACGCGTGTCATTTCTGCAGCAACAGATGCACTAAACCTTTCACTAGTACTATACAGTGTGTTAGTGTAGTTAAAGCATCAACCAGCTAAGTAGGTTAACTAGCTTAACTTTTATCCACAAACACACAAAAAAGTGGGCTGTTGTTTTTTTTTGGAGGATTTGTTTTGGGACGAGAAGATAAATCAATGCTTTTATATTATATAAGGCTGGGTGATATTAAAAAAAAAGTCAAAGTGAAAGTTGTAAATTTTTAAACTAAGTCATTTATATTTTTAAAAGTACATATTTAATATTTACAGCATAATCTTTAGACTTTGTTGTCAGTCTAAAAAACAAAGTGATATCACAACCATTTAGGTATTTATGTTACATTTCTTTATGTATGTCTTAATTCAATGATTAAAAAAAACATTATATTATATATGTTTGCTTCATGTACTGCACACACACATACCCATGCAAAAATAAGATCTTTTAAAGGGCACCTATGATGAAAATCATCTTTTGTAAGCTGTTTGGACAGAACTGTGTGTATGTATAGTGTGTCCACTGTCATATTGGAGTGATAGAAACACAACAAGTCTCTTTTTTAAAATTTCCTGATGTTAAAATAGGATCCAAATCCCAGTGAATTTGAGGCCCACCGCAACGTGACGTAGGAGTGTGGTTTTCTCTGCCCACTGACTTGATTGACCGGCGCATTGATACTATAATAACATGCATGCACATGTCCACAGAACATTTTTCTGCAAATAAACTGGGATTCAAATATTTGTTAGAACTCTCTGTGATTTTTATAAGATTTCTAAGTTTAAAATGTTTTTAAAACAGAGCATGTTTGTAATAAAGACAGTAAAATCGCTATAATACTTAACCGCTATAATCACCACAGCCACATGGTGTCAGTAAACGCGCACATATGTGTGTGTCTACTGCAAACAGCATTTGTGTGTGATTCATCATTTCAGAAAGGCTTGAACAAACTCCACAACAAATACATGAAATAAACGTACTTGGTATTTTTAACTAATGAGCTGTATTTCAGCTTCATCTTGTCTGTCACTGACTGCTGTTTATCTGCTGTAACGCATGAGTAGCAGACATGCACGTGGGAAAGGTGGGTGGGGAGAAGCAGCTCATTTGCATTTAAAGCCACAGGCTACAAAAAAGGCTACAATATAAATTTAGACACCAAAATGGGCAGATTCTGGAGGCTATGATAAAGTATCTGATGAGTATTTTAAGCTGAAACTTTACAGACACATTCTGGAGACACCAAAGGCTTATCTTACATCTTGTAAAAGGGGTAAAATAGGTGTCCTTTAAATGTTAATATAGTTTATTTTTTTAAACAAAAATATTATAAATGTACATACACTACAGTTCAAAAGCATATATATATATATATATATATATATATATATATATATATACAGTTGAAGTCAGAATTATTAGCCCCCCCCCCTTTGATTTTTATTCTTTTTTATTTGTTTTATTTCGACTAGAATAAAAGCAGTTTTAAATTTTTTAAATACTATTTAAAGAAAATTATTAGCCCCTTTAGGCTATTTTTTTTTTTCCGATAGTCTACAGAACAAACCATCGTTATACAATAACTTGCCTAATTACCCTAACCTGCCTAGTTAACCTAATTAACCTAGTTAAGCCTTTAAATGTCACTTTAAGCTGTATAGAAGTGTCTTGAAAAATATCTAGTAAAATATTATTTACTGTCATCATGGCAAAGATAAAATAAATCAGTAATTAGAAATGAGTTATTAAAACTATTATGATTAGAAATGTGTTGAGAAAATCTGCTCTCCGTTAAACAGAAATTGGGGAAAAAAATAAACAGGGGGTCGAATAATTCAGGGGCCTAATAATTCTGACTTCAACTGTATATATATGTGTGTGTGTGTATATATATATATATATATATATATAAATATATATATATTTTTTTTTTTTTTTTTTTTTAAGGTTCGAATCCTCTTTAATCAAAAATGCAGTAAAAAAAATTTAAAATGCATTTTAAAATAATTTTAATTATTTATTTTTAATTTAAATATGAATAAGAAATAATAATTTAAAAAAATCTAATATTTCTCAAGTGCTTTTTAACACAGAGAAGATTATTTCAAATTTTAACATAATAATTTTAATAGCTAACTTCTAATAACTAATTTCTTTTGTTCTTGCCATGATGACAATTCAAAAATTTTTACTAGTCATTTTTCAAGATACTGGTATTCAGCTTAAAGTGACATTTAAGAGATTAAACAGCACTTGGGAGATATTTAAAAGAGAAACAATAAACAGGAGGGCTAATAATTTTCTTTTCAAACTAAATTCAAAACATGGCTCATTTCTGTGTGAAAATACTGTAATTTTAAGCATCATTACTCCAGTGTTCAGTGTCAAATAACCCATCAAATATCAGTGTTTAATTCAATGATTTGATGCTCTAGAACAGAGATGCCCATGGTAACCTTTGATTTGGCCCACTACGCCATCAGATAAGAGAGGGAGAATGATGGGGAGGTGGTTGGTTCGAAACCCTTTGACAGAGATCGTCATTCCGAATTTAACATAATCTTTTTTTACTTTGTTTTATTGCTGAGCTACAAAGAAATCCAACTGAAATTAAATTATTTAATTAAAGGTTGTAAATGAATCCGACTTTTAAAATGTAAATACGGTCACTTGACATAGAAGACACTGCACAAGACATTTGCGAGCAAATCAAGGGCTGTTTCTCATTATGCGTTCTTCAGCGATCTAGCGTCCTCGTGTAACGCCATCAACTACCAAAGTTCAGTTCCAAATACTCAAGACCGCAAGGATGGAGGACGCGTGAAACCTCCCAGATGTGTTCTTGATATCGAGGACGCATGGATGCGTACTTGAGCACCGAACTCACTCTAGAAGTCCCAGAAGTCATTGCGACTGGAGGTGGCAGGCGCAGCATTTTACACAGACTTATTATTAAAGTTCAGAGATATAACTTATTTATCTCAGGAGATTCCCTA
Organism: Danio kyathit; assembly: GCA_903798195.1. Taxonomy (NCBI): domain Eukaryota; kingdom Metazoa; phylum Chordata; class Actinopteri; order Cypriniformes; family Danionidae; genus Danio; species Danio kyathit. The sequence continues at coordinate 61,023,046 of LR812527.1, forward strand.
GATAAAAAGGGTAAATATAAACATTACCATGAAAATCTTAATAAACGAATAAACACATCAAAATCTGTTTTATTTATATTGTGTAACGTATATTTGTAAAGTCGTTATACATAGAATATATTATGAGAAGGTGAAAACCAATAAATCGTTGTATGAATGCTGTAATGTTTGAATATTTTCCTTTAGAAAGAACGCAGCATCTCATTTCTCACAGGACGTGTTCTGTGTTCTTGCAGTCTCTCGAGTTCATTCTTCCGAGGTGACCTGGCAAGACCGCTCTTCACAAGAACGCAAGTCCGTTCTCTGTGTTCTTGGAATTGAGAAACAGCCAAGGTAAAGGCAGGAGCAGCTCGAATATTGTATTCCGCATTGAACTCTATTGCGTTATAAACGGGATTATGTTTTTACTGTAGTAAAATGTTAACATAAAATGTTAAATATGATACTACATTAGTTAATATGATTTAAAGCAACATTTTCTAGTTATTTTTAAACATTACCGAATAAATTACAAAATTACCATGGCAAACTTAATATGTATGGTTTGGTTTATATTCAGCCCACAGCCCTCAGTCAAGCTTGCTTTTTTACGGAGACCCGGAAGGGACGTGATGGTGGAAAAAAAAACTGAGTGGGAGAAAAAAAAAACAGTGATAGGAAAATATATATTTTTTAAAGTTTTTGCGTTCCCTCGCAAAACTGTTTTTCCACAAACACTTCCTGTTCACTTCATACCTGTCAACCCTCCCGTTTTTGCCTGGATTATCCCGTATTTTACAATTCTATCCTGCTATCATCATATCATTCAGTATTTTCCCATATTTCTCATGTATTTTAATCTTGAAAACACGCTGAAATGAATATAAAAATGTCTTCATTCACTTTCTTTCCATTAAAGCTGTGCGTCGATCATCACCCTTCATATGCAACCTCTGAATCAGCCAATGACTGGAATAAGCGCTGACTGACAGACGCGCTCTGTATGATAAACTGATCCCAGATCAGCTTCTGTACACGCCATCTAAAGAGGAGCGAAAGTGCTGGGCATTTTGGTATATTCGGGTGTATGTTTAGACAAGACAAATACTCTTAATAATTTGTAAACATCCGTACTGCGTGTTTTATTTTAAACACACCTAATGACAAACTAATGCACAAACAGTTACGAAAGTAATGGAATACTTTCATTATAGATCTGTGCATTATACAGTGACACCGCTGTAATCAAATAAAAAACGAGAGATTAATTTGCTGCTCCTCACTTGTTTGATAGCAGAGGTGTCACTTTGGTGTGTACTGATCTGGGATCAGTTTATCATACAGAGCGCTTCTGTCAGTCAGCGCTTATACCAGTCGTTGGCTCATACATGCATTCGCTGATACTGAATGATATGATAGCAGGATAGAATAGTAAAATACGGGATAATCCAGTCAAAAACGGGTGGGTTGACATGTATGAATTCATTAATGAATTCACTTAAGTGAACCGGAAGTGTTTGTGGAAAAACAGTTTTGCGAGGGAACGCAAAAACTTTAAAATATATATATTTTCCTATCACTGTTTTTTTTTCTAACACTCAGTTTTTTTCCACCATCACGTCCCTTCCGGGTCTCCGTACTTTTTGGCCCTTTAAAGAAAAAAGTTTGGGCACCCCTGCTCTAGAAAAATGTCAGAAAAACACAGTGCCCACAACTCTTTGCTTAACAATAACCATTATCTTTCAATGTATTTAGTTGCTTTAAATTCAATGTATGCACTGTTGCTGGTTAATAAACAGAAATGACACACACTCCAGCTTTAAATGCAAGACTTTGGATGAAGCTCCAAACTAAACACATCACGACATTCAGGCTTTTCAACAACATTTGGTCCATCTTTTTTATATCCAGTGAGTGAAACAGGTTAGGCGCAGCAGATTCATCGCCTAACCAATGTTAATCACAGCTCCAGAATAGGCACAAAGTTCAAGTATGTTCAGGCAGTATGGCGTAAACACAACACCAACTGACCCTGACAAACAACTTGAAGTAAAAGTTGTAAACAATTGTTAATATCATCAATGAAATAAATAGCTACTTCACTTCTTCTTCACTTGATTACCTTTGTCGCCCACTTCCTTCTCATGCTTGTCCTTCTCGTATTTATTTTTGGCGTTCTCCGTGATACTATTGTAGGACGGCGGAGAGGACGTTGCCGCCGTTGCGTCCGAGTCTTCATTGCACTTAACGTTATCCATCGATTGATTACTCGGCACTTTCCCATTCTGATGCTTGTTTTTTTTGTTGAAATTACGAACTTTCTTCATGCTATCTCGGACTAAATGCTTCCTGAAGGCTCTCTGGATGACCGCAGCAGACATATCTTCGTGTTTTCTGCGCAAAGTTGTCGTAATGGGCTCGTAAGAAGATTTCGACGGGTTGGACTGCATGAATCGGTCCTCCATTTGTCCATGAAGCATATCCATTTCACCACCTTCCCCGAGAACGCGTTTGGTGAAGGCGAATAAAATATCCAAACAGTGGATTCGATCTCCGGTCACCATTGGCAAATCCATAGACATCAGCTGAAACCGGTTGGGTTTTGGTATCCGCAAAGGAGGATCTAGAGAATCGGCGAAGTCTGACAACTTACCGTATTCCATGAATTGCGTCGCTTTGGGGTCGAATTTCTCCCAAACTTCGTAAAACCTGTCGAAATCGTCTTCGCTCAATGGTTCGGCACTCTCTTCAGTGGCTACGCTAAAGTTCTCCAGGATAACGGCGATGTACATGTTTACTACAATGAGAAAGCATATGATAATGTAGCTGACGAAGAAGAAAATGCCGATGGACGGATTCCCGCAGTCGCCTACGACTGAACTTCCAGTGAAGTTTTTCGTCGGATCACAGTCTGGAGGTTTGCTGTTTAGCATAGGCGCTAACAGGCCATCCCAGCCTCCCGACGTGGTGATCTGAAACAAACACAGCATGCTGTTGGGAAAAGTTTCAAAGTTGAACATGTCGTCGATGCCGGCTGATTTTTTGACGTAGGCAAAGTTGGACATGCCGAAGATGGCGTAGATAAACATGACGAGGAAGAGAAGGAGACCAATGTTGAAAAGTGCAGGAAGTGACATCATCAGAGCGAACAGAAGGGTCCGTATGCCCTTGGCGCTTCGGATGAGGCGTAGGACGCGGCCGATCCGGGCCAGGCGAATGACACGAAACAAGGTGGGCGAGACGAAGTACTTCTTGATGACTTCTGTTAGAGACATGCCTGAAACAACAAGATATATTCTGGTTACACTGGGGATGTGTATTATATCTATTACTAGAATTATCAAAAAATTGGGTTCACTTGTTGGTCTTTGCTTATTAGCATGGATTGATTTTGTTAGCATGTTTTCAGAATGAATTAGCGTGTTTCTAACATGTGTTAAGAATGAATAAGCATGTTTTAGTGTGAATTAGCATGTTTTAACATACATTTGGCATAAATTAGAATGCTGTTAATATGATCTTAGTAGGCTATGAGTTACCATGTTGCTAGCATGTTTTTAATATTGATTAGCATGTTGCTAACATGTTTCTAGTATGAATTAGCATGTTTTAACAAATTTAATATGAATTAGCATGTTAAAATGGTTTTAGTAGGCTATGAGTTACCATGTTGCTGGCATGTTTGTAATATTGATTAGCATGTAGTTAGCATGTTTCCAGTATGAATTAGCATGTTGCTATAGTACTTCTTGATGACTTCTGTTAGAGACATGCCTAATATGACAAGATATATACTGGTTATACTGGGGATGTGTATTATATTTATTTACCAGGATTATCAAAACATTGAGTTCACTTGTTTACCTTAACTTATTAGCATGAATTGGTGTTATTAGCATGTTTCCAGAATTAATTAGCATGTTGCTAATATGTTTCTAGTATGAATAAGCATGTTTTAGTATGAATTAGCATGTTTTACATAAAGTTAGCATGACTTAGAAGGCTGTTAATATGATTTTAGTATTCTATGAGTTACCATGTTGCTAGCATGTTTTTAATATTGATTAGCATGTTGTTAGCATGTGTCCAGTAGGAATTAGCATGTTGCTAAAATACTTCTTGATGACTTCTGTTAGAGAAATGCCTAAAACAACAAGATATATACTGGGGATGTGGATTATATTTATTACTAGGATTATCAAAAAATTGCTTGTACTTGTGGGACTTATTAGCATAAATTGGTGTTATTAGCATGTTTTCAGAAGAAATTAGCATGCTGTTAACATGTTTCTAGTATGAATAAGCATGTTTTAGTGTAAATTTGACATACATTTTGTATGAATTAGCATGTGGTTAATATGATTTTAGTATGAATTACCATATTGCTAGCAAGTTTTAAATATTGATTAGCATGTTGTTAGAAGGTTTTAGAACAAATTAACATGTTGCTAACATGTTTCTAGTATGAATTAGCATGTTTTAGTGTGAATTAGCATATTTTAACAAATGTAATATGAATTAGCATGTTAAAATGGTTTTAGTAGGCTATGAGTTGCCATGTTGCTAGCATGTTTGTAATATTGATTAGCATGTTGTTAGCATGTTTCCAGTATGAATTAGCATGTTGCTATAGTACTTCTTGATGACTTCTGTTAGAGACATGCCTAATACAACAAGATATATACTGGTTATACTGGGGATGTGTATTATATTTATTTACCAGGATTATCAAAACATTGAGTTCACTTGTTTACCTTAACTTATTAGCATGAATTGGTGTTATTAGCATGTTTCCAGAATTAATTAGCATGTTGCTAATATGTTTCTAGAATGAATAAGCATGTTTTAGTATGAATTAGCATGTTTTACATAAAGTTAGCATGACTTAGAAGGCTGTTAATATGATTTTAGTATTCTATGAGTTACCATGTTGCTAGCATGTTTTTAATATTGATTAGCATGTTGTTAGCATGTGTCCAGTAGGAATTAGCATGTTGCTAAAATACTTCTTGATGACTTCTGTTAGAGAAATGCCTAAAACAACAAGATATATACTGGGGATGTGGATTATATTTATTACTAGGATTATCAAAAAATTGCTTGTACTTGTGGGACTTATTAGCATAAATTGGTGTTATTAGCATGTTTTCAGAAGAAATTAGCATGCTGTTAACATGTTTCTAGTATGAATAAGCATGTTTTAGTGTAAATTTGCATGTTTTAACATACATTTTGTATGAATTAGCATGTTGTTAATATGATTTTAGTATGAATTACCATATTGCTAGCAAGTTTTAAATATTGATTAGCATGTTGTTAGAAGGTTTTAGAACAAATTAACATGTTGCTAACATGTTTCTAGTATGAATTAGCATGTTTTAGTGTGAATTAGCATATTTTAACAAATGTAATATGAATTAGCATGTTAAAATGGTTTTAGTAGGCTATGAGTTGCCATGTTGCTAGCATGTTTGTAATATTGATTAGCATGTTGTTAGCATGTTTCCAGTATGAATTAGCATGTTGCTATAGTACTTATTGATGACTTCTGTTAGAGACATGCCTAATACAACAAGATATATACTGGTTATACTGGGAATGTGTATTATATTCATTTACCAGGATTATCAAAACATTGAGTTCACTTGTTGACCTTAACTTATTAGCATGAATTGGTGTTATTAGCATGTTTCCAGGATGAATTAGCATGTTGCTAATATGTTTCTAGTATGAATAAGCATGTTTTAGTATGAATTAGCATGTTTTACATAAAGTTAGCATGAATTAGAAGGCTGTTAATATGATTTTAGTAGGCTATGAGTTACCATGTTGCTAGCATGTTTTTAATATTGATTAGCATGTTGTTAGCACGTTTCCAGTATAAATTAGCATGTTGCTATAGTACTTATTGATGACTTCTGTTAGAGACATGCCTAATACGACAAGATATATACTGATTATACTGGGGATGTGGATTATATTTATTAATAGGATTATCAAAAAATTCCCTTTTCTTGTGGGACTTAGCATGAATTGATGTTATTAATATGTTTCCAGAATGAATTAACACATTGGTACCATGTTTCTAGTATGAATTAGCATGTTTTAGTGTGAATTAGCATGTTTTAACATAAATTTAGTATGAATTGCCATGTTGCTAGCATGTTTGTAATATTTATTAGCATGTTGTTAGCATGTTTCCAGTATAAATTAGCATGTTGCTAAAGTACTTCTTGATGACTTCTGTTAGAGACATGCCTGAATCGACAAGATATATTCTGGTTACACTGGGGATGTGTATTATATCTATTATTAAGATTATCAAAAAAATTGGGTTCACTTGTGGGACTTAGCATGAATTGGTGTTATTAACATGTTTCCAAAATGAATAAGCATGTTGCTAATATGCTTCTAGTATAAATTAGCATGTTTTAGTGTGAATTAGCATGTTTTCACAAATTTAACATGAATTAGCATGTTAATATGATCTTAGTAGGCTATGAGTTACCATGTTGCTAGCATGTTTTTAATATTAATTAGCATGTTTCCAGTATGAATTAGCATGTTGTTAAAGTACTTCTTGATGACTTCTGTTAGAGACATGCCTAATACGACTAGATAGTAGTGGTGTAACGGATCACAAATCTGCAGTTCGGATCACACTACAGTTTTTTAGTCACGGATAGGACCATTTTTCGGATCAGCAAAAAAGGGAGGAGACAAATGTCATTTGCTTTCTATTTATACAAAAATATTACTGCAAAAACATTGCTTTAACAAACAGAACTTAGAACCTGTAATGTTAATAAAAATAAAAATCAAGAAAGAACCAGCTGAAAAAAGAAAAGTATTCAATACAAAATATGATCTTAGCAACTGTTGCTAATTATGCTAAATATAGAAATCTAACATCTTGTACAACAGATCATTATAGGTGTTTTAATTTTGAAAATCTATTCAGTGACATAATTTTGATGGTTATTTGTCGCCATCTCTTGGTTACACAATGTAATTGCTTTCACCAGCGTCATGTTTCATTAAACGGTAGTTTTAATCTTACCATAAACATCAGCGTTTATATCTGAACTATAAACTGTTCTCTCAGTACTTCTGTTATTTAATTGTTTGCAACAAACTGAAAAAGTGTAAAAACTGAATCTCTCTCGATGCAGATTTGAATGCAGCGCTTTGAAGGATTAATAAACATATGCAAATCATTATAATTTATCGTTCATGTTGCGCGGGTTTGAACTGAGATCACGATCTTTTAAATGTCTAATTGTGCAGCTTTACACTGAACTCATTAATGCAGGCTAAACAAGCAGTGACAGAAAACACATTAAATTAATAGACAGAGAAAGCATTTAGGTCCCACCATCATTATTCCGTCATCATCTTACAGGGAAGCCAAAATGCTTTGATACATGTGATTTGAATGACGCGGAAGGCGATAGCTCTGCAATTGTTATAATGTTGGATAAACCTACTGTACAAGTTCAAAAAAGTTATTAATCCGTGGGTCACGGGCATTCCGAACCGTGGGTTGTGATCCGTACGGATCACGGATCAACAGTGATCCGTTACACCCCTACTAGATATATACTATTTATACTGGGGATGTGGATTATATGTATTACTAGGATTATCAAAAAATTGCATTCACTTGTTGGACTTGAATTGGTGTTATTAGCATGTTTCCAGAATGAATTAGCATGTTGCTAACATGTTTCTAGTATGAATTAGCATGTTTTAGTGTGAATTAGTATGTATTAACAAACATTTTGCATGAATTAGCATGTTGTTGCATGATTTTGGTATGAATTACCATATTGATAGTATGTTTTTAATACAGATTAGCATGTTTCCAGTAAGACTTAGCATGTTGCTAAAGTACTGCTCGATGACTTCTGTTAGAGACATGCCCGCATACATGCGTAACATGTTTCCAGTCATTTTTCAAATATTTCACAATTGATGTTTAACAGAGCAAGGAATTTTTCACAGTATTTCCTATAATATTTACTAATATTTATAAATATTTATAATATTTAGTCTTATTTGTTTTATTTCTGCTAAAATAAAAGCAGTTTTTAATTTTTAAGGTCAATATTATTAGCCCCATTAAGCAATATATTTTTGATTGTCTACAGAACAAACCACTGTTATACAATGACTTGCCTAATTACCCTACCTTGTCTAATTAACCTAGTTAAGCCTTTAAATGTCACTTTAAGTTGAATGCTAGTACCTTGAAAAATATCTAGTCAAATATTATTTACTGTCATCATGGCAAAGACAAAATAAATCAGCTATTAGAAATGAGTTATTAAAAGTATTATGTTTAGAAATGTGTTCAAACAGAAATTGGGGCAAAACATATACAGGGGGGCTAATAATTCTGACTTAACTGCCTGTTAATAAAGGGTTAGTATCTCATCTTGCTGCAGATCTTACCAGCTATAGACAGGATGACCACGACAAAGTCGAATACGTTCCAGCCAATGGTGAAGAAGTAATGGCGCAGCGCGATCATCTTCAGGACGCATTCGGTGGTGAAGAGCACAATGAAGATGACATTGATGTAGTAGAGCGCGCTGGTCATTTCAACTGACTGATTATCCGTCTCCAGCATCATGGTGACCATGTTGAGCCAGATTAGGACCATAATGAAAATGTCAAAGGCCTGTTTGGTTACGAGGTCAAAGATGAGTCCTTGAATCTTGTTCTGAAATGAATGAGGAAATGTAAGAGCCAAAAAAAGCTTTTACAGAAGACATTTGCAAACAAGAAAATAATGGTTTCAAGGCACAATATGCAATATTTGTTCATTTAACTCTTGTGTGCTGTTAAAGATGTTTTTTCATCCATTCTGGGGTGATTTAAAGTCTTAGGCTCTATTTGAATGGTCTAGGCGCAAAGTCTGAAGCGCATGGCACAAAAGCAATAAGAGTATGTCCAAATCCACTATTTTAAGGATGGAAAAATACGCTCTGCACTGCGGTGCATGGTCTAACAGGGTTGTGCATCTTCTCTTAATGAGTTATGGGTGTGTTTTGAGCATAACATGCATTAAACCAATCAGAGTCTCATCTCACATTCACTTTAAGAGTCAGTTGCATCTTTGTAGGTGGAAAAACTGAAGCTTCACTAGCGAGAAAACAGTTAAACAGACCATCTGCAGTGCGAGGATAAAGAACGAGCCTCCTCCATTCAGCCTCTTTACTTTCTCTTTACTTTACTTTTACTCTTTACTCCTTTACTTTTGTGGGTAAAGAAACGGTTTGTACTCACTCCACTGAAGACATCCATTAGCCTACATATTTAATTTAATTTGTTAAGTGCAAAGATTTGTTTCAGAACTAATTCTAAATTCAGTTTTAATTTCCAGCAAATGAATAAATAAACAATAATAACGAGCAACTGAACAAAAAACCGAGATGAAGAAGGCATGGAAACAGTGGTTTTTATATTTATTTTAGACCAGAATTCAGTTGGTCAATGGTGCGGTCTATTTCAGTTTCTCAGAATAGCAATGCGCCAACAATGCACCTTACCACACCTCTATTTTAGACCAGCACACCCATGAGTCCACAAAGTGGTGCAAATGGATTTGCTATGTAAACAATGTGTCGCAAAACATGAAAATTACTGTTGCACTGGTCTGAAAATAGCAACAAATCACACCAAACATGTCTTGCGCCTTATTGTACTGGGTGTATGATAGGGTCCTCAATTTGGACTTAACTTTCTCTGTTTTTCAGCAAATTGAATGATTTTAGGTGACAAATCTTATTTTGAAACATATTTTGGAAAAATGCTTTTAAATTTTTCAGAAATTCAACAATACACTGTTCAAATGTACTACACTTTCATTATGTTCATGGCTGTTTTTGCCCATGGACATCTATTATAAACAACATTTTTTGATTGCAAAGCCATGTCACTATACAATCATGCATACTTCATTGTTGCTGTTAATCCCTGTTGATAAGTCTGAAAAAATCAAAATAAGGAGCTTAGCTGTCAGAACAAAGTAAACATAGAGGGCTCTATTTTAATGATCTAGGCACAAAGTCTAAAGCCCATGGCACAAAAGCATTAAGGGTATGTCTGAATCTACTTTCGCTATTTTAAAGATGAAAAAATATGGTTTGCGCCCTGGCGCATGGTCTAACAGGGTTGTGGCTAATTCTCTTAACGAGTTATGGGTGTGTTTTGAGCATAATGTGCATTAAACCAATCAGAGTCTCATCTCACATTCCCTTTAAAATCAGTTGTGTCGCTCCATGGCGCATTAGCTATTTACATGGTGGACTTTGTAGGAGGAAAATCTGAACACTTCACTAGCAAGAAAACAGTTAAACAGACCATCTGCAATGTGAGGATGAGCCTGCTCCACTCGGCTTCTTTACTTTACTTGTACTCTTTATTTTACTCCTTTACTTTCGTGGATAAGGAAACGGTGGAAACTCACTTCACTGACATCCATTAGCCTACATATTTAATTTCGTTTGTTAAGCACAAAAATTTGTTTCAAAACTATTTCTATATTCAGCTCAGTTAATGCGCGGGGTGTATGATTAGGCCCAGTAAATGTATTTCTGCACACACACTATAATCTAGGGATGTCCCGATGCGATATTGATATCGGAAATCGGTCCGATATCAGTCCAAATAAATTTATCGGACTGCGTTAAAAATCTCCGATATAAGCAGTCTGTTCCACTCTAAACTCCGTTACAGCTATTTTATCCAGCAGCGTCCAGAGCCAGCGTGCAAAGCCCACGTGATCACAACACTGCTTGCTGGCAAAGTCCCTTAAAGATTTAGCATGCTCTTCACGCTAAGTTATGGTGTATTACGATAGAAATCTATTGTGACGGTAGCACACGCTAACGCTATCAACAAAGGCACATCTCTACTGGTTTATTTACTTCACGTCAAGCGATCTTTACATTGTTTTGTATACGCTGCTAAGAAATGCAAGGCACCGAATGGCGGCGTATCGCACATCGTGCAAGCCTCATAGAAAACGTTTACAATTCGGTCATGGCATATCATGGTGCATCCAGTGTGATCGATACCCAATTCAACACCTGCGCTTCCCACACAAAAGACTTTACCTCAGCGGCCCGGTTCTGTGTGCGTGAGAAACGAACACCGCCACAGACTCGCATGCTCTGCTGCTGCAGACCCACAGAGATGCGACCTGTTCACTAAACCTTTAACTAAATAGACTGATCCAGCTCATTAAATACTGTGCTTTCGCTTTCTATAGCTGCGTTTTTGCATTACTTTATATGCGCGCGCGCAAATGAGAGCGAGAGAGAGCGAGAGAGAGAGAGAGAGAGAGAGAGAGAGAGAGAGAGAGAGAGAGAGAGAGAGAGAGAGAGAGAGAGAGAGATTTTTGTTTTCATTGCTAGGCGGTTGCTAAGGTGTTTTGAGTGGTTGTTAGATCTTTGAAAAGTCATTGCTTGGTGGTTGCTAAGACGTTGCCAGGTGGTTGCTATGGTGTTCTGAGTGGTTGCTAGGCAGTTGCTAGGCTGTTTTGAGTGGTTGCAAATGCGTTGCTAGGCAGTTGCTAAGATGTTCTGATTGGCTGCTAGGTGGTTGCTGAGGTGTTGCCAAGATGTTCTAGGTTGTTGCTAGGTTTTGTATGTTTGCTAGGCCGTGGCTAGTATCTTCTGAGTGGTTGATATGGTGTTGCTGGACAGTTGCTATGGTGTTCTGAATGGTTGCTAAGGCATTGCTAGGCAGGTGCTAAGGTGTCCTGAGAGGTTACTAAGGCGTTGTTAGGTGGTTGCTATGGTGTTCTAAGTCTTTTTTTTTAAGGCGTTGCTAGACTATTGCTAATGTGTTCTGGATGGTTACTAGGCGGTTGCTAGGGTGTTCTAGGGGGTTAATAAGGTGTTGCTAGGCGGTTGCTAAGGTGTTTTGAGTGGTTGCTAGGTAGTTGCTAACATAAATTACCATGTTTCTAGCATAAATTAGCATGTCGTTAGCATTGAGTATGAATTAGAATGTCAGTAGCATGTTGCTAGTATAAACTAGCATGCCGTTAACATGAATTCGCATGTTTGCTACTATGATTAGTATGTTTGTTAGTATGTTTCCAGTATGGATTAGTATATGGTTAGTATGAATTAGCATGTTGCTAGTATGTTTATAGTATGAATTTGCATGTTGCTAGTATGATTAGTATGTTTCTGGTATGGATTGGTATATTGTTAGTATGAGTCGGTATGTTATTAGTATGTTCAATGTAAAGTCAACGGTAGTTTTTTTTTTTTTTTTTTTTTTTTTGAAGTCTATGGGACAGTTGCTAGGGTGGCGTAAGTGTTTGCTAGGGTGTGGCTAGTAAGGTAAACGGTCATCGGTGGTTGGCAGATTGGTAGTCTGAGTTAAATGAGCCCAACATTAAGTCTGACAGTCTGGCGGAAAGTTATGATTTTCTCAAGCCACCATACAGTAAATATGATATATTGAATAATATGATGTATTATCTATATTTTAATTATAATATATATTTATAATATATATACATGTTTTTTTTTTTTTTTTTTACTTCTACTACTATCTATTGTGTGTACAGTTTTTTTTTTTTTTTTTTTTTTTTTTTTATTATATATATATATATATATATATATATATGTTACATTTTCATGTAAACTTTATAACTGCTTTGGCAATACAATTGTAACATTTGTCATGCCAATAAAGCAACTATTGAATTGAATTGAATTGAATTGAATTGAGAGAGAGAGAGAGAGAGAGAGAGAGAGAGAGAGAGAGAGAGAGAGAGAGAGAGAGAGAGAGAGAGAGAGAGAGAGAGAGAGAGAGAGAAAGAGAGAAAGAGAGAGAGAGCAGATTTGACCTGTCAGTTGTGCACATGGATAGTAGGAGTCAAATAGTGGATTTCTTTATTTTTATTAATTATTTTTTTTACTTGAACTCACTGAAAAGAAACAGTGTCATGTAAAAGGTGTTAAATGATAAACATTTTTGTTTTTAATTGTCTGTTAAATAAGAATAAGAAATCATTCTGTTGCTGAGGGCCATTACAGTTTAAAAGAAAGAATGGTATTCCCATATTTAACTCTTCTTTTAAAAGCCCAGAAAGATAAAGTGCTCAGATAAACAGTGTCAGCTTTGCACATGAGTTTGTAGTTCTGTCTTTCTTTACATTGTCACACTTTTCCCATGTGGGACGTAGGGTGGAATCTATGCAATATATTATGCAAATAAAATTACTTTTAAAAGTCACATTATTTTATGTGATGTGGAGAAAAGTATATCTATGTTAAAGATAATATGTACAGTATATATATTATAAAATAAATATTGTTTTGTTTGGGAGCATTGATACAGCCATACTCATCTTATGTAGGTAAAAGTAAAGTATTCATGATTTGTGCTGATTATTATATCGGATTTGTATCGGTATCGGTTAGTACTGAAGGTTGCAATATCGGTATCGTATCGGAAGTTAAAATGTTGTATCGGGACATCCCTACTATAATCTGCTGTTTTTCTCAACAGAACTCCATATAAAAGCCAGGAACTTTTTGCACAGGCCTGTCTAAAGGGTTAATGCTGCCAACCAATAATCAACAGTAACCTGACCTCTTCCCGAGAGGTAAACCACCAACAATCAAGAATGCATGATTATTTGGTGTCATGGTTTTGCAATCAATAAATGTCTTTATAATGGAAGTCAATGGGTCAAAAACAGTCATGAACACAGCAAACACACAGTAGTCAATTTGAACAGTACACAAGGAATAAATATCTAAAAACCTCTAGAACTGTGTTATATATTTTGCTGACGGATGTACTTACATTATCCCCAATGTTTCGAAGAATGTTTGAATGCAGAGAAATAAGCAGTTTTAAGTAGTAAGACGGAGTGTGTGTGTTCATGCTAATGACGTCATGACGGATTTCCAGTTTGCGAAACACTGAAGAGGATTTAATATGTTGTGTGTTTTATTAGTCTGCAAAGAGTAGCATTATAACAGAAGCTATGAATGCATTTAGGTTAATAAAACAGCGCTGCTTCTTCTCCACGTGATCATGAGCTGAATAACCGGAAGTGGTGAACTTTGGCATAATAAAAGCTCTGCTGCTTTCAACCTCACTCTACTTACTACCATGATAATAAGTGTTGAATACTTTAGCTCACAGGGCCGCAGCTCTGCACAGTTTTGCTCCAACCCTATTAAACACAGCTGATCCAAATAATTGAGGTGTTCAAAAGAGTCATGAACACCTTGATTATTTGGATCAGGGTTGGAGCAAAACTGTGCAGAGCTGCGGCCCTCCAGGAACTGAGTTTGAGACCTATGCATTAGCTCATCCATCAACATGATTTCTGCAAGAGTCTCATAGGATGTAATGAAGACTACAACTCCCATGATTCCACACTCAGTCACAAAGTCATCAGACTATGCTTTTGTTTGTTGCAAATACACACCCTCTAGTGGCAAAAATTATATACTGCGCCTTTAATAGAAGCAATTGCACACATTTATGCTCCATTTAAAGAGATAGTTCACCCAAAAATGAATATTCTGTCATCATTTACTTGACTTTTACTCATTCCAAACCCGTTTGTGTTTCACAAAACCAGATATTTTGAAGAAAGCTGAAAACCTGTAACCATTGACTTCCATAGTATTCCAGGGTTCATACACATTTTTACTACTAAAGTTCCAGGACTTTTCCCTGACTTTTCCAAAACTTTCACCTACTGTGTCATGAAATGTCTACATACACATGGTAAATAAGACAAAATGCACTGTCAAATGTATTACAGCATATAAAAAAAATGTGTGACAATCTACGTAGTTTGTTTTTTTATTTATTTATTTTTCCTAAACTTTTTAAGGCCTGGAAAATTCCATGACTTTTCCAGGTTTTCCAGGATCATATGAACCCTGGTTTTTGTTTTTCCTAAAATGCATGTCAATGGTTACAGGTTTTTATGTTTGGGTGAACCATCTCTTTAATGCAGAAGTGATTTTTAGAAAAAAAAAAAAAAAAAAAAAGAGCAGCTTGGACATTTTGCATTTCAGAACCTGGAGTTCTGGAGTGACGTGATGAAAATAAAGATATTTTTGCTTACATTTGGTCTTGGAATGGGTTTTTGGGGTTTCTTTGAGCCTAGTTTCTTCATCGCATTGTAATATTTCTTCTGTTCCTCCGTCATGAAAATATCCTGACCCCCAAAGTAAAAGAAGAAAACAGAAAAGATCATTTTGGTGTGAAAAACAAGAAAGCTTAGATTTTATATTTTAAACAAATAGTACAGATGAAGACTTTATTATTTTTTATTAAGTGCTGTTTTATGGAAAGAATATTACCACATTTTTATAAATAATAGTTGTACAGTAATAACACATTTCCACTTTTGTTTTTGCCATGATGACACTATTTTGCAAGATATTAGTATTTATCTTAAAGTGCAATTTAAAGGCTTATTTAGGTTAATTAGGCAAGTTCATTCATTCATTCTGTTTTCGGCTTAGTCCCTTTATTAACCAGGGGTCGCCACAGCGGAATGAACCGCCAACTTATCCAGCATATGTTTTACGCAGCGGATGCCCTTCCAGCTGCAACTCATCACTGGGAAACACCCATACACACTCATTCACACACATACACTACAAACAATTTAGCGTACCCAATTCACCAATAGCGCATGTCTTTGGACTTGCGGGGGAAACCGGAGCACCCAGAGGAAACCCAGGCAATCACAAGGAGAACATGCAAACTCCATAAAGAAATGCCAACTGACTCAGTCGAGGCTCGAACCAGCGACTTTCTTGCTGTGAGGCGATCGTGCTACCCAATGCGCCGCGGTGATGCCTACTAATTAGGCAAGTTATTGGACAATTTTTTTTTCTGTAGCCACTACATACCTTACAATAGTCTTGTCGCCTATCCAAGTTTTAGGAACAACAAAGATTAACTTGACTTCTAGTTGATCATTTGGCATCAGAAGTAGCTTATATGAAAGGCAAATGCCTCTAGATTATGCTTATTTGACACAAATAAAATATGATCATGCCTTCATTTAATTATTTAATTAGAACAGTAAGGTCTGACTTTGCTTAGACAAATGTCTTGTCACTTAACAGAAATAATGTACAGTATAGAATATAAAGTCATGGGTAGGCCCACACGGAATCTGCGCGCGCAGAATTCCGCAGATTTCCGCAGATTTTTAGCCCATCATTAATTCTGTTTATTTACTTAAAGTAAACTATTTACAGTTAATCTAATAGGATTTGCATTTTAAACATTAAATACAAGATAAAAAGATATTATTTTTTATTTCACATATTAAGGTTTTAGTTATGATACTCCCAAAATAATTCCGCAGAAATCCACAGATTTTTCCCAAAATTCTCCGCAGAAATGGCAAAAAACGTCCGCAGATTCCGTCTGGCCCTAGTCATGGGGCAGTGAAAACAGAATGAATATTGTGTACGACTCCCATGAGCTTAGAGGACTGCATCTATACATCTCTGCAATGACTCAAATCACTTATTAATAAAGTCATCTGGAATGGCAAAGAAAGCGTTCTTGCAGGACTCCCAGAGTTCAAGATTCTTTGAATTCATCTTCAATGCCTCCTCCTTCATCTTACCCCAGACATGCTCAATAATGTTCATGTGACTGGGCTGGCCAATCATGGAGCACCTTGACCTTCTTTGATTTCAGAAACTTTGATGTGGAGGCTGAAGTATGAGAAGGAGCGCTATCCTGCTGAAGAATTTGCCCTCTCCTGTGGTTTGTAATGTAATGGGCAGCACAAATGTCTTGATACCTCAGGCTGTTGATGTTGCCATCCACTCTGCAGATCTCTCGCACACCACCATACTGAATGTAACCCCAAACCATGATTTTCTTCACCAAACTTGACTGATTTCTGTGAGAATCTTGGGTCCATGCGGGTTCCAGTAGATCTTCTGCAGTATTTGTGATGATTGGGATGCAGTTCAACAGATGATTCATCTGAGAAATCGACCTTCTGCCACTTTTCCAAATGATCAACTAGAAGTCAAGATATTATTTGTTGCTCTTACAACTGAGATTAACGACAAGACTTTTGTCAGGTAGTGTAAATATTTTTTTTGCATTATTCCAGCCATAATAAAAGAAATAAGACTCAGAAAAATATAATAGGAAATACTGTTAACACCTTTTTCTTTGCTCTGCTAAACATCACATTGGAAATTAATTAAAATGAAAAGAATACAAATTTCACAGGAAAGCTAATGAGTTTAATTGGAATAATTAAATTAAAATGATTTTAATTCAACTGTACAATGCATGTTTTTGAAGAGGTAGACAAAAAAAAAACTAATATTAGAGAACCATCTAATGTCAACCTTAGTCTGAAATTATTATACATTTTACTAGTATAATCAAGCTTAGATGACTGTGTGTAAATACTTATCTTTTTCTTCTGCTGATTGAAGTTGTCAATGATGACGCCAATGAAGAGGTTTAATGTGAAAAAAGCTCCAAGGATGATGAAGATGACAAAATAGAGGTACATGTACAGATTCACCTCATACTCCGGCTGTTCTTCTTGCTGTAGGCATATATCAAGGACAAAATGTGCCAGTGTGATTAAGTAATATTTATCATTCAATTGTGTTTATCTATAATTAAAAAAAGAAGACTTACATTACGAGAGTCAACTGCTGCATACATAATAGGCATCCACCCTTTAAATGTTGCCTGAAATAAAAACAAAAAATTACATGTTATTATTTTTGTGACTATATATTATTTATTATCAACTAAAACTAAAATAAAAATATTTATATGAATGACACAATTATCAAAATGTATTTTAGTTATTTACTAATAAAACTGGTCTCTTTTTCATTTAGATTTTTATGTAAAACAACAAAATTTAAAACAAATATAAAATAATTAAACCCATCCAGACATTAAAGTAAAATAAAGTTCAAAAACAAACAATAAAACTAAACCAAAATGACTAAAACTTTAAAGGTGCAGTATGTAAGAATGACACCCATAAGCTGCACTAGGTATTACACTCCTGGTTCAAAACACACGCAAGCGCAGGTTGCCAGATTGACGACACCAACATATCAGTGATTCAGCATGTACATTTAATAGGTTTAATATGTGTTAATTAGATTATATACACCTTACCATTTCTCTGGAGTGCAGTGAGTGCACTATTCTGTGCTTCTGAATGGCTGTTTAAATGATTCTGTCGGGTTGTGTCTGGTGCAAACAGCCAAATTGCTTATCACTGCAAATCTCATCATCGTGTTGTTAGGACACGGGGTTGCAATGTAACTTGCTCACCTAGGGCCCTATCATACACCTGGCCCAATAAGGTGCAAGACGTGTTTGGCGTGATTTGTTGCTATTTTCAGACCAGCGCAACCTTAATTTTCCCGTTTTGCGCCACGTTGTTTAAACAAACCCATTTGCACCGCTTTGTGGACTAATGGGTGTGCCAGTCTGAAATAGAGGTGCGTTAGGCACATTGTTGGAGCGTTGATATTTTGAGGAACTAAAATAGACTGCGCAATAGACCAATTGAAAGCAGGTCTAAAGTCCAGAGCAGAGCGCATTAGTTGTGCGCCTTAAACTCTTACACATTGCTTAATACAAACAGGATGTACAGCAATATGCAAATATCTTTACATTTGAAAAAGATTTAAAGGATTAAAATATTACAAAAATTATTATTTTACATAAATATAAAAACCACTACCTCCATGCCTTGTTCATCTCGGGGGGCTTTTTTCAGTTTATTGATGGCAATTTGCTTCTATAATGCTATTATTATTAGCAGTATTATTTATTATATGCATATTTATATTTGTTTTAATAAAAACAAGCTTAGATTTGTCCACCTGTCGGGTTTTGGACCATATGGGGCATAGGAATAGGACGCGTGTTTGGATATAACACAAGATTTTGACCACACTTCATTATTATTGTTCATTTATTCGTTCGCTGCAAATTAGAACTGAATTAAGATATAGTTTTGAAACAAATCTTTAAGCTTAACAAACGAAATTAAATATGTCAGCTAATGGATGTCTTCAGTTGAGTGCGTACAACACCGTTATCCACAAAAGTAAAGGAGTAAAGAGTAAAGTAAAGAGACAGTAAAGAGGCTGAATGGAGGAGGGTCGTTCTTTATCCTCGCCCAGCAGATGGTCTGTTTAACTGTTTTCTCGCTAGTGAAGCTTCAAAGACCGCCATGTAAATAGCAAATGCGCCTTTGCGAGACACAACTGACTCCTAAAGGGAATGGGAGATGAGTGTCTGATTGGTTTAATGCACGTTATGCTCAAAACACACCCATAACTCATTAAGAGAATAAGCTCAACCCTGTTAGACCATGCGCCACATCGCAAAGCGTATTTTTCCATCCTTAAAAAAGCAAAAGTGGATTCAGACACGCCCTTAATGCTTTTGCGCCATGCGCTTTAGACTTTGTGCCTAGATTGTTAAAATAGAGCCCTAAGTTACACTCTGTATAACTTAACAAATTTAGCTGAAACCTGATTAACTTATTAAAATCAGTTAAAGCAACATAAAAATATTTGTTGCCTTGACTTTTTGTCATAAACATTTACAGTGTGCATTGTTTTACAATCCTATGTGAAATGATAAATGAAACTGGTATTAATAAAAGATAAAAAGATAAATGATAAAAGCAAACCGGTCTGTGGATGATGCAGTCAACATGGGACTGCATTATACCCTACAACAATCTGGACAAACCAGGGAACTACACAAGGATACTGTTTGTGGACTTCAGTTTTGCCTTTAACACCATCGTCCCATCACTGCTCGAGAACAAACTGACACAGCTCTCTGTTCCTAGCTCTGTCTGTCAATAGATCACCAGCTTTCTGACAGATAGACAACAACTAGTCACAATGGGCACATCCGACAGCCGCACCATCAGCACTGGCGCCCCCCAGGGATGTGTTATCTCCCCACTGCTCTTCTCCCTGTACACCAACGACTGCACCGCAAAAGACCCCTCCATTAAGCTCTTGAATAGACTACTGTTATCGGCCTCATCCGGAACTGTGAAGAGTCTCCATACAGACAGGAGGTGGAGCGGCTGGCTTTATGGTGCAGATACAACAACCTGAAGCTGAACACGCTCAGAACAATGGAGAAGATAGTGGATTTTAGGAGAAACCCCCCTGCACTCCCCCCACTCACCATCATGAACAGCACTGTGGCTACAGTAGAGTCATGCAGGTTCCTGGGCACCACCATCTCTCAGGATCTGAAGTGGGACATTCACATAGACTCTATTGTGAAGAAAGCCCAGCAGAGACTGTACTTCCTTCATCAGCTGAGGAAGTTCAACCTGCCACAGGAGCTGCTCGTACAGTTCTACTCAGCTGTCATCCAATCCATCCTCTGCACTTCAATCACCGTCTCAGCTGCCAAAACTGACCTCCGTAGACTACAGCGAATAGCCTGTACTGCTGAACGAATCACTGGCACTGCCCTTCCTACACTTCAAGAACTGTACTCTTCCAGAGTGAGTAAAAGGGCTCGCAAAATCACTCTGGACGCCTCGCACCCAGCACACTACCTGTTCGAACTGTTACCGTCTGGTCGGCGCTACAGAGCACCAAGCACAAAAACAGCCAGACACAGGAAAAGCTTCTTTCCTCAGGCCATCTACCTCATGAACAGTTAAATATTCCCCTACTGTGCAATAAATGTGCAATACTTTCTCATACGCACTTGTACACAGCACCTTATAACAATATACAATGCAATACTTTCTCACACGCATTGGTAAACAGCACCTTATAACCTGTATATTTACAACATATCTGTACATACAATTCAACATTCAGATATTTTTTACTTACTGCATCTCTGTTTAATGTCTAATGTGTATCGCCTTTTTCTTTCTTCATATTTAATTTTGTGTAGTCACTTGTCACTTTATGTACACTGGAAGCTTCTGTTGCCAAAACAAATTCCTTGTGTGTGTGAAGCACACTTGGCAATAAAACTGATACTGATTCTGATTCTGAAAAACGGCATGATGGTGTCATCAAAACTTTCAGAAAAATGAAAAAAATTGCGTGAGACTGATGACGGCAGCCAGAAGAGAGAATAACATCAAATTTACTCTCAGCCCCATAGACGTTGCATTAGAAACACTTCGCATAAGCGGTAATTCGTTTTTTGTAATTTGATACAAAGATGATATAATACATACATAAATGCATATAAATATACATACATTTTTTTAAAAGCCAAAATATTAAAAACCTTTAAGGATTTAAGATTATGATGACCGTTAAACAAGTCATAACAGTGTTGTGAAAATGGTCCATTACAACTAATAAAAAATCTCCCATATTTATTGGCCCACCAATTACGGAGGAAATATCCTTACCACTTGCAGCAGGGCCAGGTATCCGTTCCCAACATTGTCAAAGTTAATGATCACATTTCTCCAGCGGACTCCTTTCCCAATCTTTCACAGTCTGTCCTGTTATGGATCTCTGAGACAGGCAGGCGTAGCTCCGTGGTGGTGTTTATACATTCAGAAAACTTCCCAGCGAAGAAGTTGACGCCCACAATGCTGAAAATGAGCCAGAAGATGAGGCAGACGAGCAGGACGTTCATGATGGAGGGAATGGCGCCCAGAAGAGCGTTCACAACCACCTGTGGCATATATAAACATCACACACTTACAATGTAGTCCCATTAAAATGATTCATTGCAAATGATGTTTAACAGACCAAGGAATTTTTCACAGTGTTTCCTAAAATATTTTTTATTCTGGAGAAAGTCTTATTTGATTTATTTCGGCTAGAATAAAAGCAGTTTTTAACTTTTAAACACTATTTTAAGGTCAATATTATTAGCCCCTTTAAGCCTATATATTTTTTTCCGATCTACAGAACTGACCATCATTATACAATAACTTGCCTAATTACCCTAACCTGCCTAGTTAACCTAATTAACCTAGTTAAGCCTTTAAATGTCTTTTTAAGCTGAATACTAGTGCCTTGAAAAATATCTAGTCAAATATTATTTACTGTCATCATGGCAAAGATAAAATAAATCAGTTATTAGAGATGAGTTATTAAAAATATTATGTTTAGAAATGTGTTGAAAAAATCTCTCCATTAAACAGAAATTTGGGAAAAAATATACACGGGTGGGCTAATAATTCTGACATCAACTGTATATTTATTTTGGATTAATTTACAGTACACTAAAAAGCCTCATTGAATCAACTTAAATAAAGTACTTTAACTTTTTACACCTACAAGAAGAGTTTTTCCAACTTATTACTGAAAACTGCAATAAATTAAGTGGAAATTAATTAAATAATGCAGTTGTGTTAAGCTGAAGTAATGTGTTTAAGTTTTCACTTTTTAGAGTGTATAATAACTTAAAAATCTTTCTGAAATATGCAATTTGTGTACAGCCTTCATAAAAAATGCACTGTCATAGTCAGCGCCATCTTTCATGCGTTAATTTGTGTTTTGTGTTTGGTATAAAAAAATTTTGTTACCAATTTGCCTTGCTTTACTACATTTATATATTACACTCTATAAATACACTAACTTAAAAAAAAAAAAACGATTGTAAGCCATTTCATAGCATACATTAAAAAGTTGAAAAAGAATCAAATAAAAAAATCAATCTACACAGCTCTATTCCAGGCCTGAATACCCATATATGAAAACGCATTCAGTTAAAGTGATAGTTCACCCCAAAAAAATTCACTTAAATCTGAATTCATTTATTGAATGGGATAGCCCCTTGAGATGAACCATCTCATTTTGAAGGGGGCCACTTAACTTCTTCCATCATTTACATCTCCTTTACTTCTCCCAAACTTGTTTCACTTACCTTTTTTCTGTTGAACAGAAATGAAGATACTTTGAAAAATGTTGGAAACCTGTAACCACTGACTTCCATGGTATTTGCTTTTCTTAGGTTTTTTTTACTTACTATGGATGTCAATGGTTACAGGTTTTTAGCTATAATTAAAATGTCTTCTATTTTGTTCAATAGAAGAAAGAAACTCATTAAGGCTTGAAATCACTTGAGGGAGAGTAAATATTGAGGAAATGTTCATTTTTTGGGGTGAGCTAATGCCATTTAGGTTGATTCTGAAAAAACATTGTTGACTGGGCCTTTACTGCAGTCATATGTTACACATTATGAATTTACTTATGAATACACTAACTGAAAAACAAAACTGATTTTAAGCCATTTTATTGTGAATATATTAAATTGGTGAAATAAAAAAAATCACAGCTCTATTCAAAGACTGAACACCCATAAATCAAAGTGCATTCAGTTTAAAGGGATAGTTCACCCAAAAATGTATATTCAGTCATCATTTACTCACCCCTTACTTCTTATAAACCTGTTACTTTTTTTCTGTTGAACAGAAAATAAGATACTTTGAAAAATGTTGGAAACCTGTAACCACTGACTTCCATAGTATTTGTTTTTCCTACTTTGAACGTCAATGGTTACAGGTTTCCAACATTTTTCAAAATATCTTATATTGTGTTTAACTTCTAAAGCTTTGAAACCACTTGAGGGAGAGAAAATAATGAGGAAATGTAAATTTTTGGGTGAACTATCTTTCATTTAAAGAAAAAAGAAAGAAAGAAAGAAAAGTACAGAGAGAAAGCAAAGAAGGAAGAAAAGAAATAGAAAGAAAAGAAAAATTAAAGAAAAAAACAAACAAACAAACAAAAGACAGACATAAATAAAGAAAGACAGACATAAAGAAAGAAAAACAGACAAAGAAAGAAAGAAAGATAGACCGAAAGAAAGTAAGAAAGAAAGACCGAAAGAAAGACAGACCGAAAGAAAACAAAGAAAGACAGACAGACCGAAAGAAAGAAAGAAAGAAAGAAAGAAAAGAAAGAAAGAAAGAAAGAAAGAAAGAAAAAAACTGACCGAAAGAAAGAAAGAAAAACAGACCGAAAGAAAGAAAGAAAAAAACAGACCGAAAGAAAGAAAGAAAGAAAAACAGACCGAAAGAAAGAAAGAAAGAAAGAAAGAAGAAAGAAAGAAAGAGGAAAGAAAAACAGACCGAAAGAAAGAAAGAAAAAAAGAAAGACAGACCGAAAGAAAGAAAGAAAAAAACAGACCGAAAGAAAGAGGAAAGAAAAACAGACCGAAAGAAAGAAAGAAAGAAAAAAACATACGAAATAAAGAGAAAAAAAACAGACCGAAAGAAAGAAAGAAAACAGATACCATACGAAGAAGAAAGAAAGAAGAAAGAAAGAAAGAAAAAAGAAAGAAAGAAAGAAAGAAAGAAAGAAGAAGAAAAGAAAGAATAAGAAAACAGACCGAAAGAAAGAAAAAGAAGAAAAAAACAGACCGAAATAGAAAAAAAAACAGACCGAAAGAAAGAAAGAAAGAAAAAAAACAGACCGAAATAGATAAGAAAAAAAAAACAACCTAAAGAAAGAAAGAAAAACAGACCGAAAGAAAAAAAAGAAAGAAAAAGAAAGAAATAAAAAAATAAGAAAGAAAGAAAAAAAAAAAAATAAATAAAAAAAAAAGAAAAAAAAAAAAAAAAAAAAAAAAGAAAGAAAAAAAAAAAAGAAAAAAAAGAAAAAAGAAAGAAAGAAAGAAAAAAAGAAAGAAAAAAAAAAAAAAGAAAAAAAAAATAAAGAAATAAACAAACCGAAAAATAAATAAAAAAAAAAAAAGAAATAAATAAAGAAATAATAAAAAATAAAGAAAAAATAAAGAAATAAAGAAATAAATAAAAAAAAAAATAAAGAAATAAATAAAGAAATAAAAAAAAAAAATAAATAAAAAGAATACAGACCGAAAGAAAGAAGAAAGAATAAAGAAGAAGAAAAAAGAAAGAATAAATAAAGAATAAATAAAGAAATAAAAAAAAAAGAAAAAAAAAAAATAAATAAACATACCGAAAGAAAGAAATAAAGATAAAAAACAGACCTAAAGAAATAAGAAAAAACATACCTAAATAAAGAAAGAAATATTAAATAAAAACATACCTAAATATAAATAAATATAAAAAACATACCTAAAAATAAATAAAAAACAGACCGAAATAAGAAATAAAAACATACCTAAATAAATAATAAAGACATACCAAAATAAAAATAAATAATAAAAAATAATAATAAATAAAAATAAATAAAAGAAAAAATAAAGAAATAATAAAGAAATAAATAAAAATAAAATAAAGAAATAAATAAAAAAAATAAATAATAAAACATAAAGAAAAAAATAAATAAATAAAAATAATAAATAAATAAAAAAAGAAATAAAGAAATAAAGAAAGAAAGAAATAAAGAAAAAAAAAAAATAATAAAGAAAGAAAGAAAAAAAAGAAAGAAAGAAAGAAAAAAAAAAAATAAATAAATAAATAAAGAAAGAAAAAAAATAAATAAAATAAATAAATAAAAATAAAGAATAAATAAGATAAAAAAAATATAATAAAAATAAAAAAAAAAAAAAAAAAAAAAAAAAAAAAAAAGAAAGAAAGAAATAAAAAAAAAAAAAAAAGATAAGAAAAAAGAAGAAAGAAAAAAATAAAGAAAAAAAAGAAATAAAGAAAGAAAGAAAAAGAAATAAAGAAAGAAATAAAGAAAGAAAGAAATACAAAGAAAGAAAGAAAATAAAGAAATAAATAAGAAAAATAAAGAAAGAAGAAGAAGAAAAAGATAAATAAGAAGAAAGAAAAAAAAAAAGAAAAGAAAGAATAAGAAAGAAATAGAAAGAAAAAAGAAATAAGAAAGAAAGAAAGAAAGAAAGCATAATAAACTATAGAGCTGATGAATGATTTTCTTCATTTCATACTGCTCTTATATTCCTTCATCAGACTTGCCATTTAAAGCGTCTGAATTGAATTGTGAACGGCGCACACGCTGGCGATTTGGGATGAAAAAGCGTGACCTTATAGATGCACCGTAAGCCACAGTATTACTCGTTTACTGTAATCAACAACCAAGAAGAACAGAAAAGAAAACACACCTTAAAGACAGGCAGCATGAAAACAGTGCATTTCTATGAAAACCATCAAAAAAAAAAAAAGGAAGTGTGGATAGGAGGAGCTCTGTGTTTGCCATGTGAGGGAAAGCCGTCGCAACATCACATTTATGTGGAAAACCATACGCAAACGGTTGGGTCAATAGCTGCACTGTCGACCTCTGCTTATTATATAAAGCTGCACGTCAATGCTTCCTACAATACCACTAACTGAAACTCATGAATGAAGAGCAGATACAGGATCATGTCACAGCAATGAACACATCTTATATTTACAATCAATACATCAAGCACATTAAACATAATAGTTTTATTAAAGGTGCACTAGGTGATCTGCCGAAATGCTTTATGAACGCGCACATTAAAGATGACAGTAGACAACCCACTAGATCATGTCATTCGCCAGTTTAGAAAGCTTCATAGTACTTTAAAATACTACAATCCCAACAAAAAACTGTATTATATCTAGCACAATTTCAGTTGTGTAGCAGCAAAACTAGTCATAATGTGCAACATTTCATGCATGCAAGGATCGGCTGGTTTCACTCTCTCATGTGCTTTTTTCCTAAATCGACTACTGTATGCTTAGTGGTTGGCCGGCGGGTGTGCAGGAATTACACTTATTACTAAGCCATACTTACATGCTTTTCAGAGCGAATAGTCAGAGTAGGCGGTAAACAATATAGGGAGCGCGTCACAGACTGTCCTTGTTCAAAAATGAACCAATGTGAAAATAAAAATCAACTTCAGCTCAAGTAAAGAGCAGGCTAGGCGGATAGCGCTAGTTACTGATGTTTTGTTGTTCAACTAAATAAAATCTACATTAGTGATGCGGTAAAAGCTCCATGAAACTGAAAATAGTCACATCAATCTTTCACCGGGAGATTTTAGTGGCTGAACTACTTCTGTGCATATAACCCATTCATAACAACCCAATCTACATCAGCTTGTGTGTGACTAAAATAGTTTTAAAACAGACATTACCTGTCTACACTAAACTTCATCCATGGTGGTCGTCCTTTCCTCCAGCGTGCAAAACTAACTCCAAATACATTCCTATTTTCAAAAGTTTTTCAGCATTTGTTTTTAACCGCTGTCACTCTTCCTCTCTCTCTTGTGTGCACGTGAACACGGGGCGTGTGCACGCACAAATGGCAGATCTCATAAACGGCTGCAGAAATTACAGTTATTGACAGATTGTTGGGCTACTTATCAGAATTATGGGAAGTGTCCGGCCAGAAAATTGTTAATTGGATGAACATTTTTTAGTCTTATGCCTTATCCAGAATATAAAAAAACACATATAAATACATTAGATCATTTACTTTGATCATTACTATTGGAATGTGGAAGAGACTTTCAACCAGCACA